>CAEMYA010000437.1:816480-852396 GCA_903131615.1 Diplodus sargus | reverse complement strand
ACACACACACACACACACACACACACACACACACACACACAGGGGTCAGGATATTCCCGGTCAAGCACCAGGTTCTGCACCATCAGCAGATCCTGAATCAGTGCCTGAAGCTCCTTCTCACCTCTCTCCCCGCTGGGCCGGCGCTCCGCGGGGGGCGGAGGAGGGAGCTGGAGGACGAATCCATCACTCTCACCGCGGCTTCCTGTCGGCAGATCTGACCTCCCGCTGGGGTGGAGAGGTGGCGCCGGGGTCGTGTGGGAGTATCCCACGAGACAGGCAGTCAGGGAAAATTACAACAGACTCCTGACGTGGTGCAGGCAGCGCTCCGGCCAAAAGATAATAAATAAGTAAATAATCCACCTGTCAAGGTGTCAATAAAGGTGAGGCCGATGTGCAGCAGGGTGGGCGGGGTCAGCCGTGTCAAACAGAGTGCAGGAGGGGAAGAAGAAGAAGAAGAAGAAGAAGAAGAAGAAGAAGAAGACGTCTTCTGTGTGGATGAGGACGACAGGAAGTGAGATGATGAGAGATCAGCTGCTGTGACATTCGATCTCTTCACGTCTTAACTTCTCGTGAATTCTTCAAGTTCAGAGTTTTTAAAAAAAGCTATTTTTGCCCTTTATCGATGATATTTTGTGTGCGACGCCCCCAGTCTGTGGTTTGGGTTACGATAAGAACCTGACTTGTAGTTTTAGTGCTTTCAGAGCTAAACTATGTCACAAAGTTGTTGTTTATCATTACAATAACTCACCCTTTAACATTTGGTTTCACAGGACACAAACAGCTGTTTCCAGGGCAAAAGTCTTGTGTTTGTTGGACTCGTCCATCCGTCCTCATCTTCATCAGGCCACACAGTCTCCCACCTGACTTCCTCCTTTGCTGCCAGGCAGACTCAAAGCTGTTGTTTTCATCGAAACTATCTAAAAGTTCAGTTCACAGGGATAAAAATGAAATAGTTCCTGTTCTTTGAACAAGATTTGCTGATACGATTTGATCTGCTTTCTGTTTTATTACATTAACAGTGTCAGTAACGTGTCGCCACCCGACCTCGATCACAAACACATCCAGTGTTTTCCCCCTCACAGATTCCCTGGAGGAAGCTGGATTATATGACTCTTAACTCATGTTATTAAGGTTTCAGCTCTTTCCTTGACATCTTTTAAAGTTTCAGCCTCTGGACTGATTTCACCTCCGCACTCATAAAGCTCTCTGTGACATTTCAGCGAGTCCTAAAGCTGCAGCAGCAGAGTGAACGTCCCGGCCGGATCAGCTGTATTTCAGCGTGTCAGCAGGATGTCTCCAGAGCACACCGGCTGCCGTCGCTGGTGCGAAGCTGCCTCCAAACTTCTTCTCAGAGATCCTCAGCTGAATAAAGATCGCCGCCTCTCATCTCGTCCTTGCGGCTGCAGTCATTAACGGCGTGCTGCTGCTGTCCTTTCCCACCAGTGTTTGCATATCGCCCGGCAAATTAACTGTCAGAATTGCATCGTCTGCACTCTCTTTATTGAATCTCGCCGGCAAATTGGTTGTTAGGAATCCTCAGGGGTGGTATCAGCACCGGGGTGCCCAGCAGGGCCGGGCCTCTGCTGGGCCCGGGGATATAAAGTGGATTAATGGAGAGAGAGAGAGAGAGACAGAGAGAGAGAGAGAGAGAGAGAAGGTTTACAGGTGGGCTGCTGTCATCATTACTGCCACGTGACCTTTAATAACTCATCAGAACGTCCTCAGAGCTGGATGCCAGTTTAGATAAACAAACGCACAGACTGAAGCTGCAGCAGGCGACTCTGGAAGATCGTGGAGTCTCATTCTGTGGTCAGATATCACCGCCTGCTCACGTAGAGGTTCACTTCATACATCCACCAATACGAGAGGTGGAGGTGCTGCTGAGCGGAGGTGAAATGCAGGAACTTCATCCAGGAGATGTTCGCGTCTCGTGTGAAACCAAAATCTTTTCCTAAACCCGACCAACCATCAACCACATGTAAAACACTTCCATTTTATGACTTAGTCTGAAATGAACGAGATCATTTGTTTCTTTGTTGGATAGATAATCATGTGACCGACGTCTCACTCGTCATGGAGGGAAGGTAGACCTCAGTGTGTGTTTGCTGGTCCAGGTTCAGGTAGAAGAACAGTGATGTCGCTGCAGGTTCGTCTCTTTCTGACTAAAAGCTTCTTGTTAGTGGAAATAACTGTGACCACACATGATCCATGACTGACTCAGAGCAGAGAATCATTCTCTGAACCCTCAGCGTCTGCGTTTACCTTCACGCCAGGAAAATGGAAGGAAAGAAAGATTTCCGCTCTCAGAGAACCGTGGTAGCCAATCACAGCACAGACTGGATTCCACGCTCCATTTGTTTGGCCGACAGCAGGTAATGGAGCGTCACAGCGCCGGCGTCCGGCCGCTTTAATCCGTCTGACTTCAGATCGCCATCGCACTGTGACGATGAACACGTCCTGAGGTGTGGAGGCCATCACCTCCTCCTCCTCCTCCTCCTCCTCCTCCTCCTCCTCCTCTTCTCCTCCTTCTTCAGGACAGATGTTGCTACCAGATGATAAGTGTCATGTTTCTGTTTGTACTGATACCGTCCGGCCCGTTTGACTCGCTCCCTGCTCCTGTCTAACGAGCATCGACGTCGCTCCGCGTGTCTTATTGAACAAACCATCTGCAGCTGACGAGGAAGCAGCTCAGAATCTGTCGGATCGTATCGAGTTAACATCGACCTGCTCTGCTCTCTGCAGGATTATCATCTCTGTCCTCTGGATAACTTTGAGGAGAAAATGCTCTGATTTGATTTGGGTGACAGGAAGTAAGGTGTAAAACAACACAGAGCCGAGGCGTCTGCTCGCAACTATCACTTCCTCCTGGTGAATTATGTAACGCTCTCCGGGCTGTTTGGCTGTAAAATATTCATGTTGTTATGGTTGTACAGCACTTGAGAAACTTTTCAGAGCCTAATGGCAGCGCAGCGGAGCACGACTGAGTCCGGATGTAGAAGAAAGGCTCAGAGAGGCAGCGGTCAGGCTCCACTCTGCTGCTGTGTTCGGACCAGCACACCCGGTGTTGGCAAAGAAGTCAATATGTGATCATCTGGAAATAGAAATAAGTACTCAACCATACGGACATTCTAATATTAACACTGAAAGAGATGCATCATACACAAGAGCTGTAAACCCTCCAAAAGAGGTGTGATGAAGAACTGAAACTTCATCTTCTGGAAGCTCCAGTGAAATACAACAAATCTGCAGCAGGAAATACATTTGAAGGCAAATATAACGCAGGACCACCAAGTTTTCTCTTAATGAATGAATGAATGAATCTAAATGATCTGTGAAGGTGCTGCAGTGTTGTTTTTGTCCACTGACACCTGACGTGGTGTTGTTGTTGTTGTTGTTGTTGTTGTTGGTCGACGTAATAATTGCTGCTTCCAGTAGAGTTGACGAGAAATATAAAAACGTGGTAATAAGCTGCTTTGACTCGACCTGCAGGAGTTTTTGTGACGAGGACAGAATCCAGCCAGAACTTTCTTTATTTAATCAAATAGGAAATCAGTACATGTCTGTATCCTCTGGTCACAGTGTAATACAGCTTCTTGACTTTTCAATTTATGACCTATAACTCAGAATTAACTGCATCTTGCTCACCTGACTGTCGCCTGCGTACAGGTGGAGAACAGGGCGGCTGCTGATAACCGACCAGTTGATCCTCACAGGTTAAATAACCGAGCTGTGAATTGTTCCTGTGTTGTTTCTGTGGATGAGAATCAGTTACTGGATCTCATCCCGTCCTTTGTAAGAACCTCTCACCACCATAAAACACCCACATTTCCCAGCGTGCACTGCTCTGTCGACCCAGCAGCCACATCAGTGAAACAGAATCCAATAACCTTTCTCCGCTGAGGCGGTGCTGGAGAATATTGGACACGCGGTGCTGGATAAATGTTAATTGGCGGTGTTGCCGTGCGGTTCTGAGGCTGGTTGGGTTTATTTAGTGCGGTTCCACGTCATATATCACAGCAGGGTGGTTAACTCCAGACTGTGGGAGCGCGCCGCTGTACAGGGGGATTTAAACAGCCATTTGTATGTGTGTATCCAATTAAGTTCAGCTCTGAAAGGGATAAATATAAATGTTAGTGTGTGACGGGCCGCTGAGTGGACCAGTCAGCTGTGTGAACACACGGGGAAGTTCACTGACTCGTTAATACGTACGGCCAGGTGAGCAGCTACCTGAGTGCTCCCAAACTTATAGTTACTCAGATTAAATGATTCTTCTTCTTCTTCTTCTTCTTCTTCTTTAAACGTACATTCCTTTCAGTGAGTTCTCTTTTCTGTGACTGACATCTTGCACATGTCACAGCTGATACTGTCCAGAGGATCCACGTTCTTTACCTGAACTACCGACCCTGAATATCAAACTCTACGAAACATAATCTGTAACTATGATTTAATCCAGTTATCCAGTGCAGTTTTATAGTCGGCCTTGATATCAACTCTATAACTATATACACATGTAATCTAACAGAACCTCTTCAGGAATCGCTCTTGAGATTTTTTCTGTTTATCGTGCACGCCAGCTGTGAAGCTAAATATCCTCCCAGTGTCTGGTCTAATCATCTCACTCTGAGGGAACATAATCACATTTTTGTTTGTGCATGAAGAATGATGACAGTTAACATTTATTCTATATGTCAAGATACATATTATACTATCAAACTGGGACACTCTGTTCTGGATTTTCTGTTTTAATTTATCAACAAACACGTCACGTCACGTTTCTTTGTGGTATTTCTAGACTGTTGCTCTCCGTTGTTGTGTTCAGTGTTTGTCGCTTTGCTAAATGATCTGCTAATTACATTTTGTGTAGGCTGGAGGGAGATTCTGTTGTTTCTGTTAAAAATACAGAACATTAGTTGTTTTTCCTCATTACCAGCAGAGTGGACGGTGCAAACTGAACACAAGGTGACATTTTAAAGGATGAGTGAAACACTGAACTGGTGTTTGAGTGAGTGGGTGGAGTAAAGACATGAAACGTGCTACCTGTGCTTCATGTTAGGTGTTTTATATTTTGGAGATCTTAAAATTCAGACGATACAATCAAACAAACTTCAGTTTTTCACCAACTTGTTGTGCATTTTGTACTGAGTCTCTTCTTCAAATGGTGCAAACTGTGTCTAATGTATTTATCTGTATTAAAAAGCCACTTACATGCCAGCTATCCTAATATCTATTAACTTACATGGCTTTACATCATCTTTGGCAGGAATCCTGTGGATCTTCTGTCACTCTGGTGAAACATCATGACTTGACGCTCTGATCTGTCCTGCATGGAGCCAAACAAACAGCTTCTAAAGAATAAATACATGACGTTTGATATAAAGTACGGCTGATAAATGATTGACTCCCTCTGCTGTTGTTCAGCGCTCTGATTGTAAACGGAGCAACAAGTTTAAAAGAACCAAATATGTGTTTTACAGAGCGGCTGAGATGGAGCGGCTCTCTGTGACTGTGTCACTCAAAGTGCTTTCACTCTGATGTATGCTGCGCTGAGAGACATAATGTAGTAGTTATTTCAGAAATAGATTTTCCCAGAAGAGAAGGCACAATTTACTCCATGTGCCTGGATGCAGCTGCAGAAGAGGAGCAGCTCCCTCTAGTGGAGACATCAGCACACTGATGACTGCTGGAAGAGAAGAAGAGAAACTGAAGCAGCTTCAGTGTGTTGATGACCTGATTGCGTCTTCTGTTTCTGGCCGTACTGAACTGTGTTACTCTGTGTGTCTGCAGGTTTCTGATCGTTCTGGGCTGTTTGATTCTGGCCATCCTGACGACATTCAGGGAGCACGAGAAGGTGTCTGCACACTGGCTGGTGATTCTGGTGAGACGGCTGTGATTTCTGGGTTTTGTTGCCTCACAGGAACAAGTTCTTCCACTTCATGTAGCTTTTAAATCGTGTGTTTTCTGTTGGATCATTTGGTTCCAGCTGTGTGAGGTAATATTCAAACCAAACACTGCAAGTTTTTATTGCTGCATGAAGTGGAAATATTGAAGATGTCTGCTGCATCATTTCTCAGATTCTCTCTCAGACACGACCAATTTAAAATGAACTTCTGTGGGTTTGAATATGTTTCTGTGTTTAAGATGATAATTTACTCATTCATTAAACCTTTTATATACAGTTGTATGAACAATAATGTGAATGAGACAAAGATGTTCAGAGGTTTCATATCTGAACAATTTAACAACCCAATCTCTAGAATGAATAAAACCACAGATCAGTTAAAACTGGACGTATGAAACTTTTACGAAACTTTACGTGTGTTTTGGTTGAATGTTCTGTTTCTCTCTCGTCACTGCGCTCTGTGTGCACTCTGGTTAATGGTTAGGGTTAGAAAACATCATGATTTATCTTATCTTTATTTTCTGTGAGCGTTCAAACACTCATTATTTCACCAAATTAGAATATTTTAGATGTTTTGTGTGACGTTTTTCACACAAAGAAAGTTTTGCTTTAAAGATTCAGAAGCTTTGGAACTTCATCTCCACCAGAGTTAAACTCAACTTCTGTGTGTTTGAACGATGTTCCACTGTGAAGATTCACTTTGTAATGACTGAACCAAAGGCTGCTTTAGTTTAACTTCAGAACCAGGTTTTCTGATACAAAACATTTGTGTTTCTTGCACTACAAAGTTTAAATGTGAATGATACGAACATTTGTGTAAAAAAAGAATAAAGAAACTCCACACGCTGTGATTTTGATGTCCCTGAACATCGCCCGCTCACCTCTCGTCTCTCTGGACAGGAAACCTTCGCCATCATCCTGTTCGGAGCCGAGTTTGCACTGAGAGTCTGGGCCGCAGGATGCTGCTGTCGCTACAAAGGATGGAGGGGGAGGCTGAAGTTCGCTCGCAAACCGCTGTGTATTCTGGGTAAAGAGACAAACTGATGGTTTAACAGCAACAACAGTTCCCTGTTAGAGCTGAGGAACACTGAATCTGGGATTATTAACATGCATTAAACTGTGATAGAGAGTGAAACATCAGCTTACGTATTATTTGCTGAATCTCCTCATCATCATTTCAAAGACTTCCTTTATATTCAATCAGCTCTCGTTAGAAACTGCCTCAGAATGTATTCATCACTTCACAAAGAGGACTTATTAAACTGTGTGGGGTCGGACCCATGAGACAGAAGAGAAGCTTCTCTGACTCTCTCCGTCTCCTCCGTCTCAGACATCTTCGTGCTGATCGCCTCGGTGCCGGTGGTGGCGGTGCGTAACCAGGGTAATGTGCTGGCCACGTCCCTGCGCAGCCTGCGCTTCCTGCAGATCCTGCGGATGCTGCGCATGGACCGGAGAGGAGGCACCTGGAAACTGCTGGGGTCCGCCATCTACGCACACAGTAAGGTAGGAGTCAGCCCGACCTGGTGAGATGTTACCTGCAGGAGGAGGAGGAAGGTAACAAAGAGTCAACTCACAGCGGCAGGTACTCAGTGACACTCTCACAAGCTTTGGTTTGATACTACTGCAGGAAGGAAGAGTATTACAGCTACACACATGTTAAAGACACACCTTCAGACAGGTAGCTGTGCTCACTTGGAAAGACCCAATAATGCTGTGAAGCTCTGAAAGCAGCTGAAGTGCCACTTATATGTATAAAAAGCTTATATAGTAAGTGAAGGAGCCGACTTCAGCTGAAGTGCCGGCAGAGTTTAAGTGTCAGTGAAGTGTTCGCAGCTCCAGTGTTTTAAAACCAGCTGAGGTGTGAGTTTGTGTTTGCTGACAGGAAGTGAGGTGTGTTGTGTGACTGTGCACGTGACTGTGCACGTGTCTGTGCAGGAGCTGATCACGGCCTGGTACATCGGCTTCCTGTCTCTGATCCTGGCCTCCTTCCTGGTCTACCTGGTGGAGAAGGACGACGTCTCCATGGACGTGTCCAGCCATGAAAACCCCACCGCTCAGCCCAAACCGCAGGACTTCGACACCTACGCCGACGCGCTGTGGTGGGGGCTGGTACGTACGCAGCGTCACGTTCAAGACAATAAAAAACAAAACATTTAAATGAATGAATCTTCTCTAAATGTTGCTTGAAGTGCTGATACGGAACATTTGTCATCTTAAACGTCGCAGGGATCTTGTGTCTGGTCCTCGATTTATCTTGTGTTTCTCAAATTTGTAATTATTTAAAGCATTTCTTGGTCATCTAATCCAGTCTTTCTGCAATAAAACGTGAGCGTGGTGGTGTCAAATATCTCATGTTGTTGGGTTCTTAAAACAATCGTCCCGTTTTTCTCAATTTACGTGAGCGAATCTGCAAATGGAGTGAGATTATTCTACAAATACATTTCTAATAAAGTCTCTTTCTCTTTGATTCCGCCTCTTTGCTAAGAACAATGAATATAATTACAGGGAAGTGAAATTGTTTCACCACATTAGCAGAATTCATTCAGTTCATTCTAAAAGTCTTCAACACTGTGTGAAAATGAAGGAGGTGTTAAACGGACGTGGGATTGAAAGTTAGACATCCTCAGAGTTGGAGCTTGGCAGACGGACGGATCACATTTGGACAAATGATCATCTGATAAGATTTTGGCTGCGATTCAAACGTGGGATCTCTGCCAAAAAACAATTAGCGGCTTTTACTTCACGTTTCATTGGCTCCGACTTCAAAGAGAGACGCGGAACAACCTGATATTTTGCTGGAGAATCCAAAACTGAAAGACAAAAATAAAAGGTGTTGGTGAGCCGTCCGGTCTTGGCGGAGCGTCATGCTCGGATGAATCTTCTACTGAGGGAAGCACCGCACAGCGAGGCCTCGTTAAGGAGACCGTCCTTCATCTGGGAGGCCAGAGTTCAAGTTCTGTGACAGCGAGCATCTGCCCCGCTGAAGCGTCCTCGAGCCAGACGCTCAATCGTCACCTCCTGCATATTGTAGATGGAGTTGTCACCTTCTGAAACACTGAACCGCCCTTCAGTGCATGGAGGTCACAGAGCGCAGCGGGGTGAAGCAGAGACTACTAGAGACTTATATTTCATAAATATCACTTCAGTAAGTCCCTCAAAAAGTCCTCGTCAGCTCAGACATCTGACTCTGCAGCTCGTTGAACCCAAGCGACAGAAACTCCCACTGACTTTGAAGGCAACATTCACAGAAGTGACCGTCGGAGAGTGACAGCAGGAGCTTTATCACTGCCAGGTTTAGCTTGTGGAATGTAAAGTTTAATATAAGATATATGTTGACATGAAGAACATTTTACCCAAATGACTAAAGTCACCTCTGAGCTCTCCTCCCGTCGGATCAGATCAGAACCTGATGAGACTCCAGGAGTTTCTTCCTCCAGACGTTCTGGATCAGCACCAACTCTCCTCCAGAGCTCCATCCGGCTCTCCACACACAACAATAGTGTCCCTGAGAGCTATAAATGAAATGCTGCATGTTTAAATACAGTTTGTAATATTGTTACTCTGTCACCTGACTTCCTCCTTTGCTCTCATCATAACTACGTCCACTAGAGGTCACTAATCTTCTGGGAGGACGATCTTGACAGTAACTTCTTCTTTATTTGTGTTCCTGCAGATCACGCTGACCACCATCGGCTACGGAGACAAAACCCCCAAAACTTGGGCTGGAAGACTGTTAGCCGGCACTTTTGCTCTGATCGGAGTGTCCTTCTTCGCTTTGCCTGCGGTGGGTTCACCTGCACTGCTTCAATTCAATGGAAGCAATAATAAATACAGAATATATTTAACAACACTGCTGCTGGTTAACTGCAGAGATTGCAGCTTAATCTGCTAACAGAATGTGATTAATGAGGATATTTACTAGTCTCTGAAACCTGATTAAAACATTAGTGGTTATGTTTTAGATCCTTCTGCTCTGATTGAACTAATCTGTGAATTTTAAAGATTCTGTCTTTTCCTAGAAACTCTGAACAATTGTACAATTTGGGGGAAAAAGTTGGAGGAATGATTTTGTTGTATGACTGTAACATCTGATCATCAGGTTTGTGGTGTTTTGTGTGAGACCAGTCTGATGTTTGAGTTCCTGTCACACCTGCACTGATGGATTAAAGGGACAGTTCAGCAAATACAGACCGGCTATTTATCCATCTAGATTGTTTTGGTGTGGAAATGTCAGCCGTAGAGACGTCCGCCTTCTCTCTGGTTTAAAGGAACTAGACGGCACTCGGCTTACTTAAGATCAAATGACGCACTTAAAAGCTCACAGTTGGTGTCTTTGCCCTTTAAGAGCGGGAATTGACACCTTGATCTTTGACAGATGAGACCACAAGAAGCTTGTTTTAAGACGATGTGCACGAGTTAAGCCTTTTTTTTTTTCAAATGAAAGTGCAGTGAGACCTGCGCTGCTGGTATTTAAGCACTGACAGGGTTCTTGTGGCTGCAGGGCATCCTGGGTTCAGGTCTGGCTCTGAAGGTCCAGGAGCAGCACAGACAGAAGCACTTTGAGAAGCGTCGACATCCAGCCGCCGGGCTCATCCAGGTGAGACACACCACCTGACGTCACCTACATCCCTCTCACCTGACCAGCTTGTTATGCAGATCGAAACCAAATCACGATTTGCTGCTCCGTCTCTGTTTATTTCCAGTCTGCCTGGAGATATTATTCCACAAATCCAATCAGGGAAGACCTCATTGCCACGTGGAGATTTTATGAAACTGTCATCTCACTTCCCTGCTTCAGGTAGGAACACATCTTTAATTACAAAGTGTACGCACACAAACTATGCACACTAAATCCTGCACACTGGACCTTTAACTCCTTGTTTCAGTCTCTGTCAGTGTTTTAACTGTAGTTCTTTTCTCTCTCTGCGTCCACAGGAAGGAGCACTTGGAGGCCATGGCGAGGTAGGTCACCGCTGCTTGAGCTCCAGCAGAGAAGCTGTAAATCACACAGAGCTGTGAGTCTTTCTGATAGCGCTTTAATTAGCCCCGTATGCTGGAAAGACTAATGAAGGCTTCCTAGAATATCCCCCCACATCTGCTTTTAAATAGCTTCCTATACTAATCCAGCGGCTGAATAAATCTCTGGGCTAACGGCTGTGGTAAATATGTGAATCGTGATGTAAAACTCCCACTCGTCCTGCTCTTTAATAGCACTGCCTTCCACATCAGCTACTTTGATGACATTTATGCTGAGAAACCTATTAGCGCGTCCATTAGTTACGTTTCAATTATGAATGACAGTTTGGAACAAGTAATTAGTGCCCGAGACGGGGGCTTGATTTTCTTTCTGTTCGCCGTGTGGAGGGATGTTAATGAGTCTCTACATCAGAACGCGTCATGACAATCTCACTGCGGATGTTTGATTTGTGAATGAAAACTCGTCTTGTCTGCAGAAGCTGCTGGAACGAGGCAATAAGTCCACCGCAGTAATCAATACACAGTCATATTTGTCGACCGCTAACCTCAATGTGACTCCATGACTGAACATCTGCCGCCATATTTTACACAGTTAGCTGTAAATGTTCTTTCCCAGAGGAACTTTAAAGTTGAAATATGTCTAAAAACCACCAGATCTTTGTTCTACATCGTTGAGCTGTGGACGTAAAATGTCCCAAGTGACTCCAAACTTGTTCAAACCAGAGAATTCCAGAAGTCTACTTATGACTCGCTGTGACTTCACATGAATAAAACTGAAACATTACACAGTCTCTGAACATTTGTGAGTCACGTCAGTTGTTAAATGTGTGTTCACCATCAGCAAAGTGAGTTTTTTGATTTCTGTTATTCTCACAAGTTCAACTTAATCATTCGTGTTTATTCACCACAAAAAGCCAGATAACTTTAATGTTTATTAGCCGTAAGCTAGCGAGCAGTGGCATGAATTCAGCTGAGCCTCCGAGTGAAGTCAGCACTCAGCAGAGACTCTGGTTCTGGTTCTGGTTCTCTGTCTCCTCTCTGTGACGTTATGTTCATCAAGTAAAGTCCATTTCCTCTCCAGCTCCAGTCAGCAGTCAGCAGAACAGAACCTGGAGGTCAGCTCTGGGTCACTGCTGCAGTCAGGCTGATCAACAAGTTAAAGATTTATCTTTGAGCTCTCCTCCCGTCGGTAAACGTCTCCGGATCAGAACAGAACCAGGTGTTTTATTCCTCCAGAGGCTCTGAGGACAAAACAAAACATTTTCTTTTAGCTGCTGTTGTCTACATCGAGACTGAGAGAGACACGAGTCGAACTGTCAAAATTTAAATTTAGAAAAGTTAAATTGCAGTGAGCTCATGATTTGTTGTTCTGTCAGTGGAGGGACAGACAGAACACATATGGTGTTGTGTGGTTCTGTATCACTGCAGAACAAAAGACAGTAACACAAATACAGCTGGTTGTTAAATCTGTCCTTCCACTGGAGCACGCAGTCCTTTCAGAGATGTCAACACGAGCAATAAGCTGAAATCAATAAGTCCGGTCCAGGCGTGGCCTCCTTCCTCCTCCGCGTCACGCTGTTTGGTTCTTCTGGCCTCATTACATCGAAGCGTTCTGCCCCGACGCCTCCCCGGCCTCGCCAAGCCGCCATGTTGCACATGCTGGATCGAGTTACTGCTGCTAAAAGCTGCTGAGCAGCAACAACAGGAGTCCTGATGCACTGATAGAGACGAGGGCAGCTCAGTTCAGCTGGGCACCAGTGTTTGTTTCACAGGCTGAACTTAAAGGGTCAGTTCAGCCACATTAATAAAGTGTGTTTATGCAGGTTTGGTTTTATCTGTTTGTGAGATTTCTGCTTCCTGCTCAGAACAGTTCAGTGCTGGGAAATTAAATGTACGGTGGGATAAAACACAGAGAGGAAATTGGAGCTTCTGAATCTGGTACTTACAACTCTTTAGCTTGGAAAGGATGAAGAAAAACTCATCGGAGATCAGAGAAAGAAAGAAAGAGCGACACTGAAGGATGGAGAGAGCGAGCAGCAGAGAGGCAGAGAGACGTTTAAGTCCCTGGTAGGATCAGCGGCTGGGAAATTAGCAGTGTGACATTATCTTGTAGCTCTGAGCGAAGAGGTGGACGGCAGCCAGCAACTACAACAGGGCTGCCATGTCCAACAAGAGGGTGATAAGCCACTCACTGTGTGTGTGTGTGTGTGTGTGTGTGTGTGTGTGTGTGTGTGTGTGTGTGTGTGTGTGTGTGTGTGTGTGTGTGTGTGTGTGTGTCACTGTACTGAGTCATATTAGACATTTTATCTGAGTTATCCAGAGGCATTGTGTGGTCTATTCAACACAACACGGAGAGAAAATTACATCTCATCTGAGAGTCAATTTTGTGTGTGTGCGTGTTTTTATGTGTGTGTGTGTGTGTGTGTGTGTGTGTGTGTGGTGTTCTTGTTTTGCTGTGAACCCGTGAGGACAGTGTTGCCAAAATTACATCCATTAGAGTTAATATGGGATCTTTTTTAAGGCTGGGACATTCAAGAGAAACAGGAACTCCTGTATCCAGCTGACTTTAGAAGTGCTAGCTAAGTGGGCTAGCATTAATGACAGCGTTAGCAGTATTCAATCGATAAAGTCGCTAACGTGGATCGTAACCGTGACAACAGAGCTTCAGGACGTCGTGCTGTTTGTGGTTTTACATCCAACAACAACATACGTTAAAACGTTTTGGAATCCGTCCGGTCGTTTGCACCAGCTGTGGCTGCAACTGACCCGAAACAAGAATAACTGTTGGTTGAGTTTGTTTCTGTTATTTATGTTTGTTTAGGTTGAATTTCCTATTTCTCTCTTGTCACAACGCTGTGCCGATGCTCTGGTTAACGTTAGGATGGATTAGCTCATGGTTTGGTGGCCATGATCACAGATGGAGATGGTCCAACAATGACAGTAGTTGGTTTTGGTCACCACAGAACTGTTGGAAATGTCGGGTCTCCTTAAAAAAAAGGAACTCCCTTTTGATGTGACAAAAGCGGCATGAAATATCTTCACATATCCTGAAAAATATCCACTGGTGTGACCTGAGCTGCAGTCAGCAGTCTGGCAGCTTGTTGGCTGTAACAACACCGCCCTCTGATGTAAACGTCAGCTAATAAGCATTTAGTGTGAACGTGATATGCCACGTTTGGTACAAATGTAAACCCTGGACGTACCTGTGGTTTGCAGAAACCTGCTGTTAACATTATGTCTGCAACATGATCCTCCGAGGTGACTACAACCGTCAAAGTTACGTCTGTCAGTTGTAAACATTCAGCACATTTTACAGTCCAGCGTCCTCCATCATCTTTGACCCACTGCACCTACTGTAGATCTCCAGAGCAATGAGGGATCATCACTGACATTCAGTGACTCCTGAGTGAAAGTTTGTTTCTGACCTGTCGGATTGTCTGATTGTCTGATTGGCTCGTGTTTCCTTGGCAATGCCAGATCAATTTAGTTTTTATTCTAACAGCTTTATAGAACCGAAAAGTAAGAGGTGTAATCAAGGTGAATAACCCTTTAATGTCGTCACTGTTGTGCAGTCATAACCACTTTGTGTGTGTGTGTGCTTCTTGGGAAGGCAGAGCTGTGGGAGATAAGGAGCATTGTTATTTCCTGTTGTGTTGCCTCGTTTACAGAGAACCACGAGATAATCACATGTAATTTTCTGCTCTTTATTCACCTGAACAGCAGTCAGAAAGAGATTCTCTCTTCCTTTAAAGCTTCCTATTCTGCAGCCTCTCAGCGCCGTAATCTGCCGTCCCTATTCTGCTCCGAGGCCACATAGAGCCTCATATTGTGTGTCTGCTGTGGGAGCAAAGTCGCTGAGAACGCTCCACGTTTCAGAGGGCTGCGGTCGGCTCCGGTTACTCCGCCTCTCTGCCTCTTCCAAGGCACACAGGAGTCTTATTTTACGCAGGGAGCTCTTGTCTTTGTGCTGCCAAATATTGTCAGGCATTGGACAATAAAGGGGACCAATCTCCTCGCAGCTCTTTGAGGCTTCCTTCTGCCAGGAGAGCAGCATTGTTACGATGAGGCAGCAGACCACGACGGCTTTAACTCCTCTGTGAGACCAAAAGTCAGATTCAAGGAAAATTGTTGCAGAGACTAGATTCCTTTAGAAGATGCTGGTGTGATTTGGTTCAGCCTCAGAAGGCGACACACTGGTGGTACAACTACAGAAAATACACAACACAGAGAGAAACTGGAGGTCAAAAGGCGGTCGGTGGTTATTTTTTAAAAACTAAACCTAAATATATCTTTAAATTAAGTCCCTGACAAGATCTTCAAAAGCCTGATCAGTTCAATTTCATCCGACATTTTTGACCTTGAACTCAACAAAACCACGTTTCCCAGGAAAAAAACAGATTTCAGTGACACCAACAAAATCACCAGAACAAATGTTGGCAATGTACCTTTCTGTAAACCACAGATATGTTAATTAATTTCTTCACATAGACTTTGAAGATTCGGTCTTGCTGGTCACCACTTGGTTTAGACTGGACATCACATGACTTTCTCATGCTCCACACTGCATTTATTCTCTTTTCTTCAATTTCAGCCAAAAACTGAGTATCCTCGAGCGCGTTCGTCTTCCCAATGCACGGCCATCGGTGGGGATGACCAAGAGGCTCACAGGTAACGCCGACTCCATAGAAGAAAGTCCCTCCAAGGAGCCCAAACCTGCCGGCTTCAGTAACCGGGAACGCTTCCGCACCGCCTTCCGCATGAAGGCCTACACACTCCGACAGAGCTCCGAAGGTACGAACAAGGTTTGCTTTGGTGTGAGACTGGACCAAGTCATATTAATTGTGTCTTTGGTTTACTAATGAAGGATTCTCACATTGGTGTTTTCATATTCTCCTGCGTCAGATGCCGGAGCCTTGGCAGACCCGGCCTTAGAGGAGCGGGGCTTCCCCCCAGAAATCCTTCTGGAGGAGATGATCCCCACATTGAAACTGGTCATCAGGGCAGTCAGGTCAGGAACTTTAAACTTTATGTTTTTCTTTTCTCGTCTTTGAATCCTCATTGTTGCAAAGTTTAATGTAAGTTTGATGTGATTGGATAGGCGGAGGTCAACGTTTTATGAAAGGGGAAGGTTGTGATAAAATCTGTTAAATCAGTTGATGTCTTATAGCGGAAATAAAATGCACTAACAAAGTCAATAAAGATGAAGAGTGCTAATTAGCAAGTTTTCGATCTGAATAAGTTTGATGGGCAAGGAAATGCCCCAACGACACGTGTTGGTGTGAAGCACTGAAGGTAAACAGAAGTTGTTTACCAAAACTCTACAGTAGACCTACTGAATTACTTTTGAGAAATGTTATAATAGTGATCAACCATACAGATTATTTTCTTTGAAAGTCTCAATGTCAAAGAACCCTTAAAAAAAAAGTCTCAACCTTCACCCAAAAAACAAACCAGTTCTATTAGAATTAGCAAATTCCACTGAAGTAATCTTTTTATGTCCTGCAAAAACAACCAAATAATGCAAGACAGATACGAGACTGGTGCTCAGAAAGGAATGGAGGTTGGAAGCAGCCTCAGTCATTACATCAGTGGAAAGCAGAGTCATTCATGCCTACAGTGTGCTGGTAAATCTATAGGCCACACAGCTGACATAATGCAGGAATTCAATCTAGCGTGAGGGGCGGTGAGATGAGTGATTAACCCTGTGAAAGTGCTGCTTCCTTCCACACCATTATTTCGGGGCTGAATGGGTCTCTGAATGGGATGCTCAGACCTGCCGGGTTTTAGTTTCAGGATCCAAGACTTTCTGCCAAACACTGAAGCTCGTGCAGCAGCCGCTGACTCTGAGAGGAGTCGGGTTCAAGTCAGCTCAAAGTGGGAGATCTGAGAGACAATAGAAGGAGCTCAGTGGGTGGCAGGGTGGCCTCAACGTTGGAGATTACTGTGAAAGAACTGAAAGATGCTGAGTTTTGACAGATATCTGAAAGATGGCCAGTGAAGGTGCTGGTTTAACAAAGACACATTTTACAGCTCAGCATGAAATGGTCACGATGAGGCCATGAAGGTGGATTGCTCATTCAGGGTCGGATGTAAGTTGCTGCCCCAAGTTGAGAGATTCCTGTATGTTGGGGTTCTGTTAATGAGCTACCGTACGATGTAGAATGACACTGATATGGTTGCCAGGTCAGCAGGGACACTCTCTGTTCTCCAGTCGAACTGAAGCTCCAACTCTCGGCTGAGCTCATGAGCTTTGGGTAAAGACCAGAGACACAGGTGTTCAAAATGATTGTCCTTTGTAGTGTGGTTGGGCTCATCCATAGAAATTGGTTGGTTTGTTGGTTTGTTTGGACTTCGGTTGGATTGTTTGTTGGATTGGACTTTTGTTGGTTTGTTGGTTGGTTTGGACTTTTGTTGGTTGGATTGGACTTTTGTTTGTTGGATTGGACTTTTGTTTGTTGGATTGGACTTTGGTCTGTTGTTGGTGCATCTACAGTGGATCGAAGTTGAACCAGGAACATCTGCAACATCTAACAGATTATCACCAAAGAAAGACTAACATTGTTTTCCAGATTTGATCAAATGTATTCTGTTGACTTGGAGCTCTTTGTCTTACAGGATCATGCAGTTTCTGCTGAACAAGAAGCGGTTTAAGGAAACTCTGAGGCCTTACGATGTCAAAGACGTGATAGAGCAGTACTCTGCTGGACACCTGGACATGCTCTGTAGAATAAAGTATCTCCAGACAAGGTCAGCAGCTACATGACAGATGAGGGAGTCTGATTAAGTAAAGTCGATATATTCACTCCCTCAAGCTCACCCTGTTTCTCTTCCTTAAGGATCGACATGATTCTTGCCCCTGGACCCCCTCTAACCCCCAAACAGAAGAAAACTCAGAAGACACCCTTCACCTACCCGCCCAATCAGTCGCCCAGGTACTGTCACACTGTGTATACAACCTAATGAACAGACCAGACAGTGATATGAGATTATTCTGCAGTATTTAACTGTCTAATAACGTCACATATGAATTTGTCCTGGTTACGTCTTACGTCCACGTTATATCTTCTGGTAGTCTGTGATCAGCTCCAATGTTGAGCAGCGTTAATTATTTCTGAATCAGTTACTCTCTAACGATCGTCTGTGCAGTCCACGTCTACTCAGTGTCCCTTTGTTCCAGGCAGGAGACCTACATAGCCAAAGCTCCCATGCCAGATGCCGAAGACCAAAGCATGATGGGTAGATTCGTCAGGGTGGAGAGACAGGTGAGGACTACAACTGCGTAGCATCTTGTTCATTTCACGGCGCCTTGTGACACTCAAGATTTTAGATGCAGTAATTCTAGGGGTGTAACAATTCTTCAAATGTGTTTGCTGCTGGTTTAATGTCTGTCTCAGGTGGAGGACATGGAGAAGAAGTTGGACTTCCTGGTGGACATGCACATCCAGCACACTGAGCACCTGCAGGTGGACTCTGCCGGTGCCGCCCACATGACCCTGGAGAGCTGCGAGCCTACAGGGAATGGTGAGATCCGGCGGGTCTTCTTCAACTACTCAGAGGCATTCCCGCACATGTCGTACCAGATGCCTGTCAACAAGGGGAATCTGTACTGCGGCAGAGGAAGAGGAGTTGGTGAGGGACCGGGGTTTGCTGGTGGAAGCCACGCACCTTCAGACCATCAACCCCTGACATCACACCTCCACCAACGCCACCCTCCGGCTGCCATCCCCACCTACACCGAGCGTCCCACAGTGTTGCCCATCAGCTCTCTGCAGGACTTGTCAGTGGGGCTGGGCAGGACCACAGGGGGGCGGGGGGGCGACTCGCCGCTCTCTATGCTGTCCGTGAACCACGAGGAGCTGGAGCGCTCGCCCAGCGGGTTCAGCATCTCTGGGGAGCGGGAGGGGGAAGACGGAGAGGACTTGTCGTTGGGGGCCGGGTTGGCGACTGGGAACGCCAGCTGGACAAGACCCAGACCGAGCTACCTGGCGGAGGGTGAGACGGACACGGACACGGACCCTTTCACACCCAGCGGCGGGCCCCTGCCGCTCTCCTCTACGGGGGAGGGATTTGGCGACGCTGTGTGGAACACGCCGCCCTGAGAGGTGCTCGCGTCAACACACAGAAATCCACAACTCTGAGTTAAGACCTTAAATCCAACCCATGCCTCTAAACCCAAATCAGTCTGGGTCAAAGCCACACCTCTGGACCCAAACATTTGGAGGAAAGGTGGGTCTGATCCGCCTTGATGCTGCGAGGTCGTGAGCGAGGTCACCGACCTCCAGAGGCCCCCGCCGATCTCATCAACCGACCGCCGTCCAGACGGAGAGCCATGGCATCGAGACTGCCCAGAAAAAAAAAAAGGGAAACCAGACAGTTTGTAAAGTAAAACTCTGTACAGCGCACTCTTCGCAAAAATTTAGCTGAAGTAAAGACGAACATTAATATACATACTATATACACCCAAAAGCTTTATCGCTGCAAAGCCAACCGCACTGCATGTAACGCATGCGATTTTTAGTGTAGAGACTGCAAAGTTCAGGATATCAGGAAACGGAAAAAGCGATTGAATGGATACATATACTTGCTATGCCATTTTGTAACACTTATTTTTTATATGAATACATTTTCATTGTTTTTTGCATGGTTTGCATGACAATGCACCATTCTAGGGGTGATGGTCGGAGGGCGATACTGGAACCAAAAGTCTCCTGTCTCCTTGTTTTGTATGCTGTGTGGTGAGTGTGTTTCTGAGAGTGTGTGTGTGTGTGTGTGTGTTGGAGGGAGCACTTGGGTAACAAAACACTGGTTAGTTGCTGGCAGTCGTGTTTCACCATTTCTGCTTTTCTCACGTTGTCCTTCGAGGGTCGGTTCTGTCCAAGAACAACAGAATTATTGATCCTGTCACTTTGTTTTTTGTTTGTTTGTTTTTTTACACCACTGTGCTCTTGAGTTGTATGTCACCACTGTATGCATACAAACTTTTCCAGCTGAAAAAAAAAAAAAAAAAGAACACAACAACAACTCAACATTTTTGGAATTTGAAACACTAAATCTCTGCTGCTTTGTTGGCACATGAATTCAGGGATATAAACCACCTGTACGTCTTTAAGTTACCAAGACTGCTGAGCATCTCGACCGCTCAGTTCAGTTCGTCACTGCTGAGAGAAGATTATACCTGACGATCAAGTTTGTTATCAACGCAAAACAGTAGCCAAAAATCCAAACACTAAGATACGTACATATAAGAAAACATTATAATTTCACACAGATGTTCTTTATTCCAAACTCCAACAACCTGCACCTGGATAGAATCATGCAGCCACAAAATAATCTACATCTGACAGAAGTCGTTCAGACGTGGCCCGACACCTCCACAGCTGTTCAGATTAACGACTCTTACTGCGGATGAAGTGTTGAAGTCGCTGTGTTATAAATTAAAAACGCCATGATCTCATTTGAAGGTAGCTGTCAAACGTTAAGAGGTTCTTAAATAAAAGCACGAATGACAAAGAAGTGATTAAACGAAACAATAAATTCAGAAGTTCCTCTAACTCAGTCTGATTCAAGTCACCTCTGACGATTATTATCCGACTTCCTTCTCTGTGTTTTTAATTCTGAGCTGTATCTGAAATGTACGGAAGCCGTGAAAAGCAGGTGGGAAAAAATATCTGCTGATACATTCTTGAAAGTTTTCTCACCTGTGTTTAAGGTTCTTATTCTTAAATAAGAAGAAAAGGAAAAGTTTTGGTGTGATTTTCTTATGTCAAGATCATTTTCGTTGTTGTAATTCTCATTTCAGCCACATGGGGGCTCGTATGGATTATAACCCACTTCACCCCCCTTGTGGCCAAAACAGTTATTACAACACAAAAATGAACCCGACCCAAAAACAAATATTTGGAATGGAATAAAAAAATAAAAATGATCTTAGACTTCAGCCACCACTTATTAATTAACTTAACTAACTTTATAAGTTGTTCTTTTGCGATGAGGACAGGAGAGAAAGAATTCAGCTCAGACTTAATTCACCAGAATTAATTTTTAATCACAGCTTCCGTAGAAAAAAAGAACAAGAACAACATATGAATTCTGACAAAATCTCACCATAACGTCCCCGAACACAGAAATTAGCATTTCTCATTTTCTTCTGTGTAGAAAATCACAGAGTAATTGTGTTTGGAGTGCAGATTCAGCAGGAGCTTGTTCAGCTCCAGGTAATAATAGTTATTATTGTTAATTATCATGATGAGTTTTCTGATGACGAGGGTGCAGAATAATGAAATCAAACGAACATCCACCCACGCGTCACTCATGTGTCGCTAAATGTGACTGAGTCAGTGTTTGGATGTCGCACAGCTCAACATCCAACAATCAGTCGGTTAGAATACAATAATGAATATATTTATCTCTAAATTGGCAGGAAAGCCTGCAGCAAAAACAAACAATTATACTTCTCAACTGTCCATTAACATCTTTTATCATATATATTTAATGCATCTTAAAAACATGCCGTCACATCTAAATTTCCTCCTGAACACAAACTCACACTGTAAGCAACAACGCCACGTATCAGAAGAGCTGGAGGGACGAGTAGAAAGTGATCGTCCGTTCAAATGTTCTTTAAATCTGAATATTTCTTTGTTATTAAGGAACAAACGTGAACCCGAGCACCATTTACTGCAACAACAAGAGCTTTACAGGAGGTCACGTGAAGGCCTGAACAGCATTTACTACTTTAGAGTTAGGACGACACAGATACTGAATGTAATATTTGACAACCAACTATATCTACACACATGGATTATTACACAGTTATAGCATGTTAAAGCACCTTCAGAGTCGGGGATGTTATAAAGGGGGCGTCCACACCGGGCTTCAGTGAGTTAGGGGTTGATTTAGAGACCCGGGGACAACCACAACCGGACAAATCATGTGACATCTCACATCTAGCTTCCAATTTCATGCTGCAGGTGTGAAGATTTTATCAGCCATGTAGGTCGAAACACATTTAACATCCTCAAGTCGATGGTACAAGTGTGTTCAGTGTGTGTCCAACTTCCTTTTGTGAGTAAAGTGAGTTAAAACTTAATGCGTTAGACACAAAGGGGTTGAGTTTAGACATTTATGCTCATTTCTCTTCACACAACATCGGCGCTGGAGATGAAAATTACTACTTTAGTTTTATTTTGATTTTGTCCTCCCGCCCAAAACTTGATCAGGACGTCTTTGTTGAGGAACAAGGCGCCCACCAGATGTTGGTTTGTCAGAGGAACTCTCGGACTTTGCAGCATTATTAACAACACCTTCACAGCTGAATAGGTTCTCTAGCCAAGGACTCCCAAAATCAGATCTCACGTGTCACTTTGTCGCCTGACTTCCTCTTCTGCTGCCAGAAAAGGTCGGCGTCTAACACTAATCGTAAATGTAGGTCACGATAAGTCGACCTGTGTGGTCGTGTTTCTGATGAGGATGAGCTGATGATTAACGAGATGTTCTGATCTCTGAGGCTGCTCACAAATCCTGTAATATCTTTTGTTGATACCGTGGCGACTCATCACAGAGAAAAAGAGACGCTACGTTCAAACACTCCCAGTTTAAGACACTCTTTTATGAGCAGTGGATCAAATGTTGAGGGCTGAACTTGATTCTCGTGTTGTCCGGTTGTGGCTGACTCTGACCCACCTCACGCTCCGGCAGCTCAGACTGAAGCGCGCTGTGGAGGCAGCAGCAGACTGCGAGCTGAACGAGGTGAACCAAACACTTAATATCTATTTATCTTATCGTATTACAGGTTCTATTATCTTCTGCTACTGAAACCCATCCAATTATATATCCTCAAAATAAATCGTCTTGCAAACGCACACACGAGTTGTCGCCACATATAGATACGGAGATCATAACGCGATGATATATATCCCTGTAGACGCTCGTTCATTGTGCCTCTGAAGCGAGAAGCATCATCCAGAATGACTCCACATCGTCATTCTATATTTAGTGTTTCACCTCATGTCACCAGACGCATCCACAGGATTAATGAATGTGAACTCTGTTTCCTTCTCTAGTGATTTGTCTTCTTTTCCTTTTTGGTTGAACTAGCACTCGGTACAGTCCTGCTTCTGAATGATGCTGTTTCGTAGCTTCGTGATGCTTTCGGCTCGTTCACCTGAACTCAGATTTCTCCACCTGATTTTCTCCGCTGCACAGAAATGTAAAAGTTGTGACGTTTCAGCTTCTTCTTTGTGTTTTATTTCCTCCGAGCTTGTTGCATCCGATCAGAAAGAAACTCACTCTCCACATTCATCCGCTGTTTTTTTATTTGTCGCCTCGCAGCTTCGTGTCACAACAACCTGTGAACTACAGTCACATCGCTTCCATTCTAAAATATTAAACTCTTATCGCTTCCTTTCTAAATTTACAGACGTGTACATCACTGGAAATAAACAGCATTGGTACGTTTATACTCACATGGCAAATTACTGTTAAAATTAACATTTTGTACGATGTTAAAACGGAATAAATTGTCTTCCAGGACACTGAGAAACTGAGAAACATGAAGTATTTTTCTGTAATAAATAAAGTCCCCCTGCAGCACTCTTCACCCCATGTCAGCATTTTAATATCATTTGGTTGAAACTGTAAGAGGTGCTTTTGTATTGATTATGAATTAATGATTTCTATCACGTGATATGTGGAGCTGATAAACAACACTGGCCTCGGTGGCGTTTCCTCTCCGTGTCTGTAATATTCTGCTATGATTTGATCGACTAAACATTTTAATAGTTTTTGAGAGTACACACTCAGATTAACCACATGAAAGAGCATCTAATCTCTGATCCCTCTCTGTTGTGTTGCTTTGGTTTGAGACACAATGACACATTGGTGTTCCTGCACATTTTATTTGGGACACTTCAAATCTCTAACCTGTGGGACCGGTTCTTATCAACCTGTTCGGGCAGTTTAAACAAAATCCTAATGATTTAGTTGATTCGGATGTCTTGTTCTCGTGGTTGGTGACTCAGAGGAAACACAGGTTGTAGCAGACATTCACACTCTTTTTGTCCTTCAGCAGCGAGAAGCTCCAACGTGCAGCAGTCGTTCTAATAATCCTGCTGGAGCAAAACAGGCTTCACGCACCTCTTCACTTCACAGTATCACATGTCGGTACTGTGTGTTTTCTCGATGGCTTAAATCTCCTTCTCCTGTGTTACTGAAGCCATAATCTGGTCCGTCGATGAAGCACGTTTGTACTCAGAACTTGAGTTTCCCCGACACGTTCCCGCCCTCGTACATCCGCCTCAGATGTGCGCCGTTTACTTTTCTTCCACTCTGTGTGATCTCGTCTGTATGTGCATCGATTCTGAATGAAAAGGAGCACTTTATGGCATCCATGTAGTCAAGAGGGCAATACTGCTTGCTGTGATTATTCTGTTCAGTATGGTTGTGCTCACTGTAACTGCAGACCAAGCAATGCACTGATCCACACATTCTACATAACCTGTAATTTTATGAACATTTTTTAATTGCTACAAATTATTTGTGCCTTGGCCTTTGACAGTACAGTTCTTTTCAATGTAATACATTTTTTATTTGATTGTTTTGGTCATGCTCTTTCTCGCTGTGGCTGTCAATAAAAAAAAAAAAAGCAGAAGCGAAGCTGTCGGTAATATCTGGAGCGGGAAATAAAAACGCTGCATTTACACAAAACACCTGAATGTTTACATTTTATCACGATGGGCTCGGAGGTCTTTGTGCTAAGCTAGGCTAACACACACGTCTCTGTACCGCACACGCAGAGATCACACCGATGTTCACACTCTCGTCTGACTGAGCAGGATGATAAAGCAAAGTTCTAAAAGTTCTGTCACTCACCTCACTGAACAGGCTCATGGCATCGTTGTTCCAGAACCCGGATGGTCCGTAAGCCTGTTGTACTGTAAACACACCCACGCTGCTCCGAAGACACTTTGTTCTGAAAATACACACTGGAGCCGGAATATCTGACGTCATCCAGGCCGGCATTAAAACAATCGGTTGATTGGATAACTCGGGCCACACTGGGCCAGACGTGTGTGACCCACAGCAGACTGGGCCGTACGTCACTTCTGGTGTAGCGGACTCGGGTCTCCGGCAGTGTCCAGAAATCCTGATCTCTAGTGTCCGTTTTACAACATTAAGCACATTACATTATATATTATCAACCTCACTGTGAGGCTAAAGCTCGTCTGATTCTTTGTGCACGTTCAAAAACACAAAGATATTAAGAACAAACAAATTGGGAAAGTGTGTATTTTTGGAACAACAGGCCTGTGGAGCCGGAGGGATGACAGGCTGTCAGAGAAACGTTTCAGACTGTCGGGTTTTCAAAAATAATTGGCTGTTCGGAAAAGAACTTGACCGTCTGTGTCGAAAGATGACAAATATCTAAAACAGCCGGTTCTGTTGAGTCCGTGCAGCTGTTCACTGTCGAGTCCAGTTCAGTTCACTTGAACAAAACGTTAGCCAGCGACTGTGACTTTTGTCTGCAGGCTCGAATAATTTAGCTCCTACAAGCTAATCAGCAAGTGTCTAAACCAGATTAGCATGTTTCCACCTACAGCTACGCAGGCTAACAGAACTATTTAGCGCTCAGCTTTCGTGACCTGATAAATTTGAGGTTCTGTAACAAACTGGAGCGTGTTCTTCGAGTTTCTAGTTTAACATTTTTAATGAATTGTAAAAGCTAAACTGTTGATGTATAATTAGCTACTCCGGCTGTCACGATGCTAGCTTCTCTACCATCCACCCAACACCACCACACCTGTCAGTAATCCCTGTTCTTTACTTCATCTGTCCGCGTGCTTCAGTCGGTTCCTTAGAACACACAGATTGTTTCACAAATCATCCCAGCCTGTCAAACACCAGATGACGCGTGTCAAGCTGTTTTATGTCTCTTTACACAAGGTTTTCTTGCTTCTGGAACGAAACGCAGCGGTTCCAGTTTCACTTCCACTCCTGAAATGTGCCAAAATGTATAAACTGAACACAGCGTGTAACCCGTAAACGAAACTGGCCGAACACTTTGTTGGCTAAACTGCACAATATCTAAAAAAAGAAAATAGCACAAAATTAGCTGCAGAGTCTGTTTTACTTTCTTGTTGATGGTACAGAAAGTCCAGCCGGACCCGCGGACCTCTGTGGCTGTGAGATGACATGATTGTTTCCTCAGCGAGACGCGAGCGAAACACACAAAGATGTCTAAAAATCAAACCTGCTGTTCTGGTGTGAATGCAGCCGCGACGCTCCGACCACAGAACGTCTTCACGAGCCCGTCGGGTGGATATTACCGACAGCTCCGTGCGAGTTGACCGACAGCAGCTTTTCTTTTCTTTTTGGGTCAGAAACAGTTTCGATGTTCTTAGGTTTCATTTAAGAGAAGTTTGGACAACTTTACACTAGTGGCCTTCAGAGCTGTGCATCATTTTTCTCATTCCAGTTTGAAAAAGAAAAAAAAAAACAGGCTACCTGCCGTTTCTATTCCGTATTAGACCACTTTGAATATTTTTGTTTTGATGATATAATATGCAAATGTATTCTTACTTGATTTTTTTATTTTTTGTCTTTTCAATTGCACCAGTTATTAATAAAGTATTGAATTGAAAAAAAAGGTTGTTTGAGTGGATGTTGATGAACTGAACTGTGATGTGATTATGATGGTGGCGGACCCCGCCATCAACACGTATTAAAGTCAAACCTCGTGTAGTTTCGTGTTAAAGCTCAGTGAACAACATTGTCTCATCAACACCAACATGGAGCAGAGTGGACTCAGAAAAGCTCGTCAACAAGATGAACGTCTGCTCATATTGACGACTGCAGTTCTGGTTCTGGTTCAGTTCTGTGAGGAGCAGCTCTACGATGTCGCAGTGAGGAGACGACGTCACTGACACACTGTTGGCTGAAAGGAAAATGTGACACACCAGGATACAAGATCCAACATCTCTGACGATATAAAGTCTCATATCATGATAACAAATGTAGGATTTCCTTTTTTCCTCCAGTTCAGCAGCAGGAAGACACACCCTGTTTCTCAGCGTCCGGCTCAGTGATGGCCCACAGTGTATAAGGCCAATGTGTGCCCGCTATATTTTCCTCTTTAGATCATTTAATAGAGTTATTTTGGGGATTTCTCGGCCCTGTTTCCCCGGGGGCAGCTGTTCCCAGGCCCTCAGCAGCCCCCCTGGTTTCCTCCGCTGCCAGTTCCACTGCTGTGTGCCTGAATGTGTCTGGATGTGAATGCCAAGGCGAGCAAAGTGCCCACCGCTCCCTCCGTCATTAAAGACTCACATTCACTCCTGTTATTCACTGATGTTCCCCCACGGCTCGTATGTCACTCCAGCGGCTTATTACGGCCATTTGCCCACACTGTAAAAGGTCGTCTGTCTCTCCCAGCAGGTACACGACGTGTTCTGATTTAAACTCACCGCTGAAATAAAGTGAAAGCTTTCACACGAACAGCAGCGACGTGTCCGAGGGAAGGAAAGCTTCTTTATGCAATTAATGTTTTTTTAATGCAATTTTTAATGTCTTTTAAATGACATTTTTATGTCTTTTAATGTAATTTGTGTGTGCCTGTAAAGCACTTTGAGTTGCCTTGTGTCTGAACTGTGCTATACAAATAAACTTGCCTTGCCTATGAGAATGTTAAACTGATACCAGGCTGAATAAAGTTCTAACCATCACTTCATGGTGCAATTATGGAGAAAATAACGAGTTGAAACCTGAATATGACGTGTCAGGGTTTGATTACTTTTACTGTAAAGTTTTAAATATTCACAACACAGCAGAGGTGGAAATGTAGCTAAGTACATTTACTCAAGAGCTAAACTTAGTCGTACAGTTTGGAGGAGTTTAGTTACAGATTACAGGCGGCATCAGAGCCAAAGTACCACAATTTTAAATTAATACGTTTTTTTTTTTTAAAACAGCAATCTGATTAAAGAAAACACTGATTCTGAATCAGTTGATCTGTATTATACAATATGTATATAAAGACAGAATATATAAAGTTCCAACATATTTGTGGTTTGCAAAAAAACCTTTATAATCGTGTTTAAATGCTTCATATGCAAATAAAATTCCTCTGCGAAACAAAAAGAAAGAAAATGGACTGAGCAGAAGATTCTGGAGGATGGTGGGCGGAGCCTTGGCTCTGTTCAGGTGTCACTCACAGGGCTGATTGGATAGAAGCATGTGATTGGACAGCAGCTTCCTGGAACCAGGAAACCAAACAGACAGAACCCCCCACGGATCAGAACAGGGCCAGACAGTCCTCTGAGTGAGCATGAGGACATGAGGACAGAGATAAGTCCCTCCACCAGGTGAGAGGGGGACAGGTGAGGGCTGGAGACACAAGGTTCATGTGTGCTACATGGTATGCTAAGCTAACAGCCACATTAGCTGCAGGTAGGCTTCAGGTTGATGTCCATCTTGACAGTAAACAGCTCATCCCCCCGTTACGTTGGTCAGGTTTGTATGTGTTTGCTCATCAGTTCCTCATGTTTCTCTCACACTTCACACATTCAGTATTAATCCGGCAGTTAAAGAGGTGAATAAGGAGGAAATCTGCGTTTTAATGGGACTGTGGAGTTACTGGACCGATTCATTTGTAAACCTGTGATTAGATTATGGAAAATAATTCATAATTTAAGATCCTTCGTGTTTAAAAAAGCATGTTTACTCCTCCCAGGTTTTAGCAGAAGTGCGTCATCCAGTGTCTGATTCTGATCCGGTTCTGGTTTTTACTTGGTCTTAACTATAGGGGGAAAACGATACATCGAACCTTATTGATATATCAAGACAATGATCAGTGATCTAAGAGCATGGATGCAAAATGAAAATATCGACTTGTAACACCGGCATCGTTAAAGTGAAACTCTCACCAGAATACAACCTATTCTTTATTTGTAAATGTACCCGAGTCAAACCTTCGTATAACAGCATAATTACGATGAAAGAGCCACTTTTTACCGTATTTTTGTTTCGGGTCGAACTCATTTTCAGTGTGAGAGCTACAGGCACTTTTACAATAGCATCAAAATCTCTATACGTAACCTGGAGGACAGTTACAACAACTATCCACGCAAGATCTCACGTGACTTTTCCAGCTTTTGATTTCAGTATTGTTTCTTATATGAGGCTCCTTTTTTAACTTCAAGGTCAATATTGTTTTTCACTAATGACAAAACTACAAATTATCTGTGGGTTTATATGGACTAACCTTTAGGAGCGTTCCACCTTAACTGTCCTCCAGGTTACGTCACATTCTGAGGTCGACACTTCTCCACTGGCAGGACGGCGGCGAGCGGAACAAGCTGCTGCTAACGTGAGCTGTTCAAAAACCTTCTTTTTAGTAACTGTGTACACAAACAATGTTCTCAGTGCTGTTTTAAAAACAGAGATTTTGATGCTACTGCTAAAGTGCCCGTAGCTTGAGTTTGACCCCAAAACAAAAATATGGTAAATCTTAAAAGTGGCTCTTTCATCGTAATTATGCTTTTACATGAATGTTTGACTCATACACATTCACAAATAAAGCCTCGGAGAGTTTCACTTTAAGTTCTGCCTTCATTTTGAATTCCCTCGACTCGTCTGTGTCACTGTTTCCATCCAGTGTGCCACTGCTGGGTTTGTTTTATAGGATGTGAAAAGTGTGTTGATGAAGCACAAACAGAGGCTCCACAAGTTCCCTGAAACATCTGCATGTAAGAACTGTGGCACTTTAGTGAACAGAAGGTCCATTTGTGCAGATTGATTTCAGACTTTGTGATGTCGGTAAATACCGTATTGTTGTCTGGAGACTTGATTCGATATCGTGATGAAACGAGTCTCAACACCGACACAGAGATTTACTGTGTTTGTTCTTTTAAACCTTCAGGAGGAACATGCCACGGTACCGCCCACACTGTTTGACTGACAGGTGATGTACAGGTGAGTATGGAGCAGAAACACCAGCAGAACATTAAGTTTTTACAATGATGCTGAATCTGAGAGACGGAGTGCAGGTGAGTTTGTGTCTGCGTGACATTTCTTGCAGTGTGTCAGGGATCAGTGCCCAGCCTGCAGCCAGACACCGTGTTTTGTTGTGTTTTTTCTGTAGAGAGCTCAGTGAGCTGCCAAGCTGCTGCCAACCGGTTCTGTTCAGAGGGGGAGAACAGGCAGCGTTTAATCCTTATCTGACCGGAGGTGTGTGAGACTCTGGGCCGGTCTGATGCTGCAGGAGGAGCTCAGTCAGCGCCGCACAGTTTACTGCAGGATCCAAGGAGCAGGTGAGTCGGCTGCTTTCACTGTGAGTGTTTGATGGTTTAACATTTTGACCAACGTTCAGTCCAGTGAGTGTCACAGTTTGCCTCCATATTAGAGTTAAAGACACGCTGCTGCTGTTAATGTCATACAGCCTTTTATTTTTCATCTTATTCCATCAGTTTGGTCATTTGAACTCTTGGATTAACACGTTTTCTACAAATAAGACATCGGCATTCAGTGAGTGTTTATTTAAATCCATATAATTTAACTTGTGTGGATTTACTTCATGATTTGTCATTAATGCAGTTAATCAGTTTTATGGGTCGATAAATGTGTTTTATAAACTTTGAGGATGCCACTTAATGGTTGAAGTGATCTGTTACTGCCTCAAACAAGACAGAAGAAAAAAAGAAAATGATCAACTTTAACAGCACAAATTAACTTGTGAAATCCTGCCGTCGTCTTCTGTCTTTTTTTGCTTTTTTAACATTTTCCTTGAATTGCCCCCCAAATACCACAATAACTACCTCATTATGAGCCGCAGACTGTCGATGGTTGACAGATTTGCTCCGAGCAGCTGATTCCAGTTTGTGTGTCTCAGCAGCATCATGGCCGGTTTGCAGAGAGCTGCGCAGCATCCTCGCCTCGGTTTAATAATCTGTGTGTCGACAGTTCTGCTCCTCGTCCTCTTCAGCCACGGTGGGTCTGTGTGAACATGTCTTAAGTTTCCTTCACAACTGGATTAATAACCGTTTGTTTTATTGGATCAGTGCAGGAGGTTTCATGAACCTGTGTGTGTTTTATTATGAACATATTTCAGTTTAATGTATTTAGTTCAGTTACAACATGTGATACAGTTTCAGTTTATCTGTTAGTTGAAGGTTTGTGGTCCTCAGAGAATCGAGGTTCAGATAAAGAATAATAATTAGAATGATGGATTTAAAACAGTGAATATGAGAATATGGAAGACGAACTGATCACGACTGCAAGTTTAAGAAAAAATATTGTCCTGCACACAATAAAACAGCTGATTCATGTTTTAAAAAAGAATCTTTGTCTTGTTTAAATCCGGATTTTTATTTTCTTTCCTCGACAGCGTTAAGAGACAGACGGCAGGACGAGAGACACAAACGAGACATCCTGGAGTCCACAGGTGATCCTCCTTCCATCGTTCATCCATTCTTTCTGCGTGTTTTAGTTTTATTTCATATTTCAGGAGTCAAACAACTTATTTTAGAAAGAAGAGAAACTGAGAAACCAGCTCAGTCTTCACAGTTTGTGAAATATTTTAAACATTGTCATTTTCATCCTGGCTTTGATTTGCATCAGGATACAAAGATTTGACAGATAATTATTTAATAACGGCGACAAATTGTTCTATTCCAGGTTTTAAGAAAGAACATTAGATAATTTGGGAGAAAATGCACAAAGTTAATCTGTTCCTGCAAACACATCTGGCTCAATCTGAAGCTGTGTGTGTGTGTGTGTGTGTGTGTGTGTGTGTGTGTGTGTGTGTGTGTGTGTGTGTGTGTGTGTGTGTGTGTGTGTGTGTGTGTGTGTGTGTGTGTGTGTAAGAAATACTGCCACATCTTAAAGCTGTCTGGTTGTGTGTGTTGAATGATATCTGAATAATATTTAATGAGCAGCCTGTTTCAGCTGATCTACGAGCTCACTGCCCTCATGTTATTCAGATGAGTCCCACCCCAGGGACGCTCCTCGGGCTGATTGTTCGTTTCCACGCATTGAGGTTCATCCTGCAGTGAAACAGCCACATTCTGCTGATGCTGCTAATTCCGTAATAGAGATTAAAACCACAATAAGCTCCCATTGACTTTACTGTCTGCTTTTATTTCCCAGAAATCCCAGCAGAGCACATCGACCCGGCTGCCATCGACCTCACTCCCCTCGTCAATACTTTAATAAATACGAGCCAATCGGGTACGTTGTCATAATATCATTCATGTGCGGATCAATTCTGGGCTGTAAATCTTTCATGTATGTCATAATTACACCACAGCTGCGAGTCTGAGGTCAAACAGGACCGCTTGGTGTCGTTAAAGGACCAGTCTGCTCAAAACACGCCAGCACCAGGACACTTTTGAACAAAATGAGTCAGAATCAAACAGAACCAGGTGTCACAACCTCAGGATAAGAAACCCGAATTCAGCGTAGTCGATTCTTTTGGAGATTACTGTAAACTATAATTGGTTTTGGACGTGTTCCTCCTGATACTGGACCTTCTACCTCTGATGCTGTTCCTCCTTGTGTCTCCGGTTGTCCCTTGCAGGCTCCCGTCAGCTGTTCTCCCTCCTCAGCGTGACGTCCTACAGCTCGCTGGCTCTCCACAAACTCACCCTGCTGGTCTACAACAGTAAATATTGCCTCCGCTCAAACTTCTTCTTCGTCCTCTGAAGCTGAGAGAAAAGTAGTCTGCCTCACTTTGTCCTGGATCTGAGTTCACTGCTCCAGGAGCCACCTCTTTATAAATATAACTTTGTCAGCAGTGTCATCTAGTGGTGTGAACGTGTAACTGCATGTGATAAACAACATGATTCACTGAGTCACAATGGAAATAATCTGGATTATTATAGGACCACATTCATACTGAATTACACTACGACCATTTACTCAACACGTCCTCAGACGAACATCCTCAGGAACCTGAACCGAGTCCAGTTTTTCTCAGAACCTGTGAGCTGATGTGATCTCCTCCTGTGATGTCGTGTGTTTTGCAGTTTCCAGCATCAGAAGTATAGAAAGCAACAAGTTCAGGAGGAGATTCTGCTACTGCGTCACAAACGAGACCAACGATCTGACGGGTAAAGAAGTCAAGGACTCAATCGTATTTTAAAGTTTGTAGTTATTTTCTCTCTCACTTGATTTTTTCTTCCTCAGACTTCACAGCGATCCTGTTGGATGTGATGGGAAACTCAACAAGTTACCTTCACGAGCTCTTTAAATCCGCCTCCATATTATCAGGTGGGTGGATGTTAACTGCAGATCTGTTGAATATCTCTGTTTCCTGTAGCAGACCAGCTGGTTCTTCATGTTGTGTTTTGTGTTTTCTGCGCCTCAGTGAGCCAGAGGAACAACTCGGACTGTATTTACATCTGCGTGATGGCGGGGAAGATGGGTAAGTTCAGCTCGCTCTGCAGAATGAGCGATGCTCGTCAGAGAGTCATCGTGTGGGTGTGATGTGTGTTTTGTCCAGGCAGAGAGGTGTCGGAGCTGTGGCAGGTCGACTCCATCACGCCGCTCTACAACCAGACCATCGTGGAAGGACCGCACAGAGGTTTGTTTACGATCACACTGATTTTATCATGAGGATGATATGCAACCAAACCACCAGGTGGCAGCAAGAGCCAGTGATTGAACCTGAACTACAGACTGAAGGATGAAGAGAGGACTGAATGGAGAGGTGGTGCAGTCCTGTTTTTGATATTTCTTCTTGTTCTTCTTCCTTTTCAAGTAGGCAACATCTCCTCCATCAGACTGCCTGTCGGTGAGTAACTCATCACACTCATTCAAGCATCTGTTGTCATCTTCAGGGCGATTTTAATTCTTGACTCTGACGATCTATTTTTAAAACCTCAGAATGGCACCAAGTTCCCACGAATCTGAGTCACATCTCTCCATCTGGGATGAGCTCCATGTTAACCAGCAGAGTCCATTCTACCGCACATGGTGAGTCTCTGCAGGAGGCCCGCTTTCATGCTCGGCTGGGTAGAATTTAAGCTTCAGCTCCTTCTGTTATTTTTCTGATTCCTGCTGTGAAACTGGCATCTCAAAGTGTTTCAGTGCTTATAAAAGCTGAGACCAGTATCAAGCTCTGGGTTTATTTGTATTAAAAAACTATTACCGGTAAATGTTTAAAACAGTCACCAGAATCTTTGAAAGGTCAATAATAATAGCAGGTGTTGGACTTAAACATGAAAACGTTTAGAGCTTTTTCAACCAAAGACAGACTTATTAGGAAAAACACAGAGAGCGTCATCTAAAGGCGAGCATGATGTTTGTTTCAGGTTCTTTATTCTCTCCTCTGATTGGTCAGTTTACACAGGTGTTGACTACCGACGAGGTGTTTCAGGAGCAGTGTTTAATGTTGGTGCAAACTTTCTTTTACATGCACAAAGGACGATATTAAATAGTGCGGAGCACAGCCCACTATTGATATTCACAGCGCCTCTTCTTCTATTATTTTTCTCAACAGAATATCAATTTTTCGCGTCGTAAGACTCGAAAAACTGCTATAAATTTCCCATAAGGAATGAATGGGACGAGGTGAAAAAGTCACAAATCTGTGACATTTTTCAAACTTCTCCTGCTCTGGCATACGTTCACCTAGAAACACCATTCAAACTTTAAAATGTAGACACAAGTCTTGGCTTTTTGAGTTGTATTTGAATTTTTTTCCCACAATGTATAGTTTTTTAACTCTGACCCTTTAATGACGGTGAGTGATTTTGGAAAAATTCAGGGTTTTCAATGGCGGAATGTTCGTGCAGCAGAGTGGCAGGGGCCAACTGACAGAGTGAGAGAAACTAAAAACTTTCCTCAGATATTTTCTGTTTGCATCATGCTCCTAGCCACAAATTTCACTCAAAAACAGTGATATTTTCCAAAGTTGCAGCCACACGTGTCTTATTTCTCCCGATGTGTCTACTTTATCGGTAGGATTTATGGTTTTTGAAATATTGGCCTCCAACTGACAAGTGTAGCTCTCAACAGTCCTATTCACTCCAATGTAATTCAATTCACAAAGTGAATGAGACCAGGTGAAAAGATCGAAAGGAAGATTTCAAACACCGACATCTCTGGCATACTTTGACCGAGTAACACCATTCAAACTTTAAAGTGTAGATAAAAGTCCAAATTATCAACGTGGGATTCAACTTTTGCTTTAGCTTTTGTAGTTTTTGTTCGTCACGGGGCAAAGCGCACAGCCCACTCTCGCAATTCCCCAGCAGGGAATTGTCTAGTTTTATCTGAAATTCTGAAAAAATTATGGACCTGTGTAAAAAAAAAAAAAAAAAATGTGTCTTTAGACTTAAAAATCTACTTGGACTTACTGAATAATCAACTTCATGAGAATAAGTTTGCAGTTGTTCGGTCGGTGTTGCCTCCACCGCGCTGTGAGCAGGTGAGCAAACTGTCTTTGTCTGTGTTTGATTCATTAGTTTCACCGACAGCGATGGAGGAAACAGCTGCTGCAGCAGCAAAGATCATCACCGCACAGCCGCTGGCCGCGACCCGACAACCCACAACATCCATGATACAAAGTCAAACTATAGCCAGCAGACAGGAGACAACAATCGGGACGACACAACCAGCGACCACACAAAGACCAACAACAACAGGACCAACAACGCCAAGACCAACAACAACAGGACCAACAACGCCACCAGTGATAACACAAAGGCAAACAACACAAAGACCAACAACAACAGGACCAACAACGCCACTGGTGATAACACAAAGGCAAACAACACAAAGACCAACAACGCAACAGATAACAACGCAAAGACCAACAACACGACTGGTGACAGCACAAAGACCAACAACCCAACAACGCAACAGATAACAACGCAAAGACCAACAACACGACTGGTGACAGCACAAAGACCAACAACGCAACAGATAACAACGCAAAGACCAACAACACGACTGATGACAACACAAAGACCAACAACGCAACAGATAACAACGCAAAGACCAACAACTCGACTGGTGACAGCACAAAGACCAACAACGCAACAGATAAC
>CAEMYA010000437.1:769947-799219 GCA_903131615.1 Diplodus sargus | reverse complement strand
TCCTCCTCCTCCTCCTCTTCCTCCTCCTCCTCCTCCTCCTCCTCCTCTTCCTCCTCTTCCTCTTCCTCCTCTTCCTCCTCCTCCCACAGATCTTCTCTCAGCAGGAAACGACTCTGTGAACTTCCTGCTCTCCAACTCTTCTCTCCTGTCAGCAGGTAAAAATCCTCGTTTCAGTTCCCTGAGTTCACTTTTCAACCCTCTCTGTTCGCTCGCTGCACGTCGTCGATCCTTCAGAGGAAACGACGACAGCATTTAGATTTCACTGTGAGAGTTTAGTGACGCCTGACTCCTCGAGGCTGCAGCGTCACCCAGGAAACGTTAGTGAAGAAGTTCAGATGAACAGTTTTTAAGATAAACCTTCAAACACAAAAAAGCTCCCAGATCTACGAAAACACATTTACACTCACAATTCTTACTGATGTACTGATGAGAACGTATTTTAGTGCTGAAAACTAATTTTCTGTTAATCAAATAAACTACTAATGACTACAAGTGATATTTATAATAATAAGAAGATTAAATAATGATAAAAATGATCAAAGTCTGAATCGATGGAGCGACATAATGTCATGCAGTAGAAATACTTTTACACAATTTGTTCTGTGAACCCAAACTGAAACTTAAAGTTGAGCCGCAGGTCAAAAACAAACACCTGTTGTGCTGTTATGTTGCAGAACCGGTACCAGAATCCTCAGTTCCTGTAACTGACTGACTTCCTGTGCAGAGTGTCAGTCAGATTATTAGAAATAGTTAGATATCTGTGATAAAGGGTTGATTCACAAATCAGCTTTTTAAATCAACCATCTGATTGTCGATGCAGCTGAAGAACCAGAGTTCTGTGGCTGAAGAACCAGAGTTCTGTGGCTGAAGAACCAGAGTTCTGTGGCTCAGGCGGCTCCATGGTCACTGGGTCATGAACTAAGGTGTTGTTTGTGTGTCTGTGCCGGCAGAACTGGACCTGCTAATGACCGGCGGAGTGGACAACCGCAGTGACACCGCAGGGACGGACGCTGACCTCATCACGCCGCCGCCGGCCCCGCCCCTCCTGCTGACGCCTGCTGGTACGCTCTCTGATTGGCCCGCGGGTCGCAGGTGTACCACACGGACACGGCCTCAAACAGACTGTTGTAACTTCACTCTCAGTTCACTTGTGTTATTGCTCTGGTTGAGGTTAGGAGATGATCATGTTGTGGTTTTAAATGGCAGCTTCTGTCTCCACAAACGCGGCTGGAGTTCGAGCTATTCATCCCTCGTGTTAGCGTGTTAGCATTTAGCTGGAATCACAGCTGCAGCTTCATCTTGTTGGCAGTGGTTTCACAGAGTGCAGTTGAGTTAGTAGTTGTATTCTTGCAGCTGCTGATGTTGATATTTCTCTGTATTTTCATGTCAGAGGAGTTTGAGGAAGGCGACGCAGAGGAAGAAGCTTCGCACGCCAGTTTCCTCTCTGAAGGTAAAACAGCGGCATCGCTCTCCCTCTCATTACATATTTACTGTGATCCTCCCCGAATAACTTTTCTGGCAAACTTGTGTTTCTCCAAGCTGCTCGTGATCACATTTGGCTGGAGCCGACCGCTCTGCAGCGTCCAGAGCAGCAGAAATCATTTCCCCGCTGTTGGCCTCCTGCTGCTCGATGACTCACTCGGCTCTGATGCTTTATTTCTCTCCACTTCCACAGATCTGAATGAGGCTGAGACAGAGGAAGCACTCGGGCTGGACCGGATGAATGGGAATCAAACGACCCACAATCCTTCAGTCGGCAACGGTGAGCCAATAATACTGTCTGTGTCGATCACGACTGATGACGCGAATACTCCTAGTTTTTAATAAACGGAACAGTTGGTGATTTATTTTTTTCTACTCCACTGACGTCTTCGTCTTCACCGGATTCATAAAAACAGTGATTCAGCCAAAGTCCTGAAAACGAATCGGTCTTTGTGGAATAAACGACAAAAAGGAGGAAAGAAAGAAAAGATCTTTTAATAATGTTGATTGGGTTTAATCATGAGCAATGTTTTGACCAAGAAGTTTAGCTCATAGAAAAAAAAACTGAACATGAAAAAGTTTTGGTACGGGTGAAATAAAAAAATTGGCTTATAAAAACAATTACAATGTTGCAGCTTTGTGATTAAAAAGATGTGTTTGAAAATATTTTTCACACATTGTTGTGCTGAAATGTTCACTTGTGTAAAAAATGTTTGCTTGTGGAAACTAATATGTAGCTCATAACCAAGAAATTATGCTAATGGAGAAAAAAGAAAATTAGCACGGTGAAAAAATAATTCTGCTCACGAAAAAACATTTCATAATGTCGCCTGCTCGTGAAAAAAAGAGTTTGTCCATGAAAACTAATTTCTCACTCGTGACCGAGAATTTTTTCTCATAGAATGAAAAATGTTGCTTGTGAAAAAAAAAAAATGTCCCTAGTAGAAAAAATTTCGGTGACAGAAATGTTCTCTCCTGAAAAGACATTTTTCGCTTGTAAAAACATTTTGTTGATGATCACGTCACACAATTTTGCTCATAGAATTTATTTTTGACAATGTGGCTTGCTTGCGATTAAAAAAGAAAAATTGTCAGTGAAAATATTTTTCAATCTTTAAAACAAATTTCTCACTCATGGCCAAGAAATTTTGCTCATATAAAAAAACATATTTGCACATTAAAAAAGTTTTTGTCGCTTGTCACTCGTGAAACCAAATTTTTTGCTAATGACCAAAAGTTTTTGCTCATAGAATAAGAAAAAAAAAAGTGTTTAAAAGAATCTCCTGGAAACAAATTTGAGTTTTCTTTCCGTGTCACTTGCTCGTGGATAAAAATGATTCTGTGAAACGTCTTTAACTCGTGAAAACAAGTTTCGCTCTTGTGACAAAGAATTTTGCTAATGGAGAAAAAAAATATGCAGGTGAAAAAAAAAAATTGGCCTATGGGGGAAAAAAAGAAAAACATTCACAATGTTGCTGCTCATGAAGAAAAAATGTGTTTGTGACATTTCTTTGTCATAAAAAGATGTTTTTGTGAAAACACCATTTTGTTGCTCGTGAACGAAAATGTTTTCACTCAGTCACACATGAAAAAAAATGAATTTAAAAAATAAAATGAAAAAAAAAAAAAATTGCATGTGGGGAAAAAAAATTACATCAAGAAAAACATTTCACATTGTTGTTTGCTTGTGAAAAAAAATGCATTTAGACTCGGACTCGACTAGTCTGAAGGTTTTCTCAGATGATCTCCTGATGTCACAAAAAAAATTTTAAATTCTCTGCTGCAGATTCGGTTTCGTTGGCCCGCGACAGAGAAACACTGATCACAGCAGAATCGGAGCCGATCGACTCGTCACTGAGCTTTGGAGACGGAAACATGGAGACGTCTTCAGCAGCAGCTTCACACGCTGACGTCACGCCTCAGAGTCGGACTACATCTTCTCTGAGGACTACAACTCCCAGAGAGCCGCCTGGTCTGAGAGAGTCATCGGAGGAAGGTGACTGTTGATGAGGAAACTGTTTACTTGGTTCATCTGATATTAAATATAAACAACATGCAACACACGTGAAAGCTGAGACATTATTTTTATTATCTGAACAAAAACAACAAAATTATACTTTTACAGAATGTTTGAAGAACTTTAATTGTAGATTTGTTGTTCTCGTAAATATTGTTCTATATTTGAAATGTAATTTCAGTTACTAGTAATTTTGTCTGATGTCTCTGTACGATTTTAGCAAAACAACAAATAAATCCACCTGAGAAAAAAATAACATCCGGTGTGACGACCTTAAAGTCCTCTGAAGAAGAAGAAGAAGAGGAAGAGGAAGATGAAGATAAAGAAGAGGAGGAGGAAGAAGAAGAAGAAGAGGAGGAGGACCAGAGAGCTTCCGGTGAGTGTAACAAGTCAAACATTCCAAAATCACTCCAAATTAATGACATCGTATTTTATTGGAGTGGATTTTAATGATTCTACGGAAGCCCTGAGGAGCCAAGTGCAGTAATTTTTTCTTTTTTTGGTGATCCATTTGTCTCTGACGTTGTTTCTCTCCTGTGTTTCTGTGTGCAAACAGCTAATATTCTTTTTCTGGATAATCTTTTTCATTTGTGAAGCCGGATGGCAGCAGAATAAAAATGTAGCCTCCGAAAAATCAGTTTTCTGATGTTTCTTCAGACATTTCTTGGTGGCTCAAGTGTTAAAAGTCATATTTGATTCTACTGTCAAAATGTTTTCTTTGCACTTCAAACGTAATGATTTTTTTTTTTAAATCTCCTGAATATTCTCCTCTAGTTTCAATTTTTTTTGTTTTGTTTCCTGGAAACAATATTTTTTTCCTGAATTCATTTTTAGTGTAATCAAATCTATTAAACATATCCAGATTACAAAAAAGAAGATAATAATCAGACAAATGAAAGATGGTTTCACACGATTTACACTTTTTCTGTCATTTTCACACATTTTGTTTTTTTTCCTATTCAGTTGCCAATTACAGATTTAAAAAAAAAATGTTTTTAGTTTTCAAGAAAAACAAAGTAATCGTGTTTTTAGGTTTTGGCAGAAATTTTTGTTTTCAGTAAAAATGTGTGAAAAAAACGAAGGGAAAAGTTTTTTTCCTGCAGATTTTTTTCTTTTAAAAGAAAAAACATCACTTTGTTTCAGACATCTACTCAGTTGCCATTACAGATTTAATTAAATAATTAATAATTAGAGAGAAAAAACGTTTTTTTTCCAGGAGAATTGTTTTTTTATTTCTGAAACCAAGTGAAACAGTAAGATTTATCAGGACTTTTTGTTTCAGTAGTTTTTTCTTTTTCATGGTGAAACTAAGTGGAAAATTTCTCCTCAGGACGAAAAAACGTTTCCAGGCAGGATTATTTGAAAAATTCAGAAACTTACTCAAGAAAAGAGTTTCACGGAAAAACACGTCAGTAAGAATTTTAGATCCTCTGGATTATTTCTATTCTCGCTTTCAACATTTCTCTCCTCTAGTTTCACGTGAGGAAAATGTTTCCTCAAGTCATGTCTGATATTTTGAATGATGTTTGTCTCATATTGTTTTGCTCTCATTAACACCTTATTGGTCGACCGACTTCGCTCATGAACATGTGACTTGACTTGGACCACAGAGGACTTTCAAAGTAAAACTCCACTTTGAGGCATAAACGCTTCAGAATCTGAACTTTTATTGTCGTTCTTCCTCAGTCGAGGCTTCGCTCACCACGGCGTCCACGACAACAACACAGACCACCGACGAGTCCAACGGGGCGAGAAGCAGCCCGGCGCCGTCCGCCAGGAGAACTTCAGCCTCTCCGACAGGTCAGAGTGTCACACAGAGACGCAGCTGAAGAATAAACCATGTGACGATTGTATTACTTTTTATTTATCTGGTGACATCACAGTGTGAGACACTCTGATGTTGCAGCTGCTCGCTGCGGTTTCTGTCAGATCAACAGCTGGGAGCGGTTTGTTTGTGTGCTGGGACTATTTTCAGCGGCGGATTAATCCACATTTAATGAGTATTTGTGGCAGCAGGACGGTTTGTGTGTGTTTATGGTAATGAAGGAGGAAATAACAAGCTACACACACACACACACACACACACACACACACACACACGTCTTTGTTGTGGGATTTGTTGAATATCAGAGAAAAACAGAATCACACCAAACCAGCAAAGTTTCAAACTGACTTCAGTTTTTTTACCTTCATGTGAGTTTTAAGATCAAGGTACACACACACACACAGACACGCACAGACACACAGACACACACACACACACACACACACAGCGCTGCAGCAGGATTTAATTAAGTGTCAGGTCCCTGCTGTCAGGTAAAGAAAAACGAATGTGCTCATTTTCCTCTCAGTGCTGTTAATTACGCGGCGAGGCTTCGACAGGTGTGTCTGACATAAACACCACCAACACTTTCAGTTCCAGGTGGAAACGGAATGAAAGAGCTTTTTATTTAATATCTGGTTTAATCAGGTGGAAAGCATTCATGTGTAACTTGAAGGTCTCTGTGTTTGCTGCTCCCTTCAGGTGGAGGAGGCGTCACACCTTCAGCTTCAGAGGAGGGAGGCGAGCAGCAGAGGATGAGTTCTGTGACGGCAGCTGAAGGTCAGCTCGTCACCGCAGAAATGTAGTTTTATAGACAGTTTGTTCCAGTGTTTGAGTGGCGAATAACAAAAAGAATCAAGACAAATATAAACAGTTCATGACTTTGGTAAAAGTTTATTCCCATCAACCTCGTCAACCTCGTCGTATGATGACAAAACGTCAATCATAATTTCCTCCAACTTTCCCAGTTGTTGTTCTGACCTGAGATGGTTGTCTGATATTTCTGACAGCACGTGAACGCACCGTTTGATGAGAAGGGTGATATCAGGCAGCAGTAGCGTAGCTTAGCTTAGCTTAGCATAAAGACTAGAAACATGAAGAAATGGCCACCACAGTCCTGTCTGATGGAAAGTTGACTAATTAGCATGAAAAAATCAAAACATTCTGCCCCATAAAAACAATATCTGCAGGTTTCATTATCCTCACAATGAAAAAAAATTATCTCGGCAAAATTTAATTGAAACTTTTGAAAGGATGATTGCTCCCGATAATTTTTTCCCTTTCAACAAAGAACAAGAACAAAATATCAGCAGGAAATAATATCACTTTGTTATACTAAACAACAGGAGGAAATAAATTTCAACATGCAACAAAATCACGAGGAATTGTTCTTAAACATTTTGGTAGCAGAAAAAAATATTTCTATATTTAAAAAAAAAAGTGTTCCTACTGAATCACCACTTATGGAATCTGAATTTGTAAGGATTTTTATTTTTTTGAGTAGAAAAAATAAAATTCAGCTGAGCTTTATCTCAGTTAACAAACACACGCAGTTTGTTGTCAGTGTTGGTTGAAAGTTTTATTCAGTGAACTCGTTCAGTCTCACCAGGTGATCCACTTGTTATTAATCAGCTGTAAGCAGACAGAGAGCAGGTAAAATAAAACAGTACAGACGTGAAGAAGTTTCACTTTTCGGCCTGTTATCGATGGTTCATGTTGACCTGCAGGTAAAAAGGTGTCGGGCTTCAATCTGGAAGCAAATGTCTGTTTTAATCTGACACAGGCCCGGCTGTTATCACCAGGCTGACAGACGGAACCTCGACGAGGAGCTCAGGACCCGACAACGACCCGGCCAGAACTCCCAACACCTCGTGGGAGGAAGAAGTCGGGCCGACGCCTGCTGCTGCTCCGCTCAGAACCCCGAGCCGAGGTGAGGCCGCTCCACAGAACTTCACCTGAAACATGTTTGGAAATGAAAAGTTGCAGAAAGTGTCGGAACATTTGCACGAGGCAGGAAATCATTTTACAACCTGAACTCTGTTTTCACTTCGTTTCATACGAAAAGAAACTAAGAATTAAGAGGTTTTTTGTCTTTATCACACTCGGCAGAAACATTTTGCTGAGATTTTTTTCCCCAAATTCTGCCAAGAATGTTTGTCACTGTTTCAAATGCCAGATTTGTATTAATTATTTCAGAAGAAAAAATTATCCGGAGGAAGAAAAGTTCCCTCAGTAGAAATACACAAAAAATTCAAAAATAAAAATTCTAAAAAAAGAAGAAAAACTTTTTTTTTTCATGTGTGAAACAAATTAGTTTTTTCCTCAAAAGAAAAGAGAGTTGTTGGCAGGATTTGGTTAATAACAATTATAATAATTTTTTAAAATTCATCTGTGAAATCTACGGAAGCCGAGAACGGCCAAACAGTCATACATTTTACTTCCTCCGTTTTCCTGAGATAACGAGATAATTCATTTTAAAACAAAACATTAGTGTAGTATATTAAATCATTGCAGGAAACATCATTCACTGAAGCAATGTCAGAGGAGCAGGAGCATATTGATCACCGCATCACACATCTTTTCAATCAAGGCCTGACAGGCTGAAATAGCATCATGCCTTGTTGCTATTACAGATAATATACACATTAATGAGTGTAATCTAAGAAAATGGTTAACAAGGCTTCAGCTCTATCGGTGGCACAATCTAAGTGAGCCTGATGCCGTCGTTGTCGTATCCCCGGCTGGATGATGGTCAGACTCTGACTGATGGTCCAAGGAGTTTATTACAGGAAGCTTGTGCACTCGAACACACCTTCAGTCACATCGTAAGAGCTTGTGCCCTTTATCAGCAGGTGCTCAGTAAAACATTTTCATCACGTTCAGCAAAAAACACGCAGACACACAAGAACAAGAACACGTGTTCTCGGTTCACAGCGAGACGCTTTCAAAGGTTAAAGTCCTGCATTTAGCGTCTAATATAATTAATGAAATAATAACGTGGCTTCAAAGAATATCAGTAAACTAAATGAAAACAAGATGTTCTTATAAATAATTATCACATTAAAGGTCATTTACAGTCGTCACACTAACTGACTGACTCATTCCCACACACACACAATTCTATCGTTATCATGAGAAAAAAATCTTTGTTATATCGAGATAACGAGATAATACGTCGCTATCACGGAAAAAATCTTGGTTATGTCGAGATTACGAAATATTTCGCTGTCATGAGAAAACAACCTTTGTTATATCGAGATAACGAGATAATACGTCGCTATCACGGAACAAATCTTGGTTATGTCGAGATAACGAAATATGTCGCTGTCATGAGAAAACAACTTTTGTTATATCGAGATAACACGTCGCTGTCATGAGAAAACAACCTTTGTTATATCGAGATAACGAGATAATACGTCGCTATCACGGAACAAATCTTGGTTATGTCGAGATAACGAAATATGTCGCTGTCATGAGAAAACAACTTTTGTTATACCGAGATAACACGTCGCTGTCACGAGAAAACAACCTTTGTTATACCGAGATAACGAGATAATACGTCGCTGTCACGAGAAAACAACCTTTGTTATACCGAGATAACGAAATAATACGTTGCTATCACCAAAAAAACAACCTTTGTTATATCGAGATAACGAGATAATACGTCGCTGTCACGAGAAAACAACCTTTGTTATATCGAGATAACGAAATAATACGTTGCTATCACCAAAAAAAAAAACAACCTTTGTTATACCGAGATAACGAGATAATACGTCGCTGTCAAGAGAAAACAACCTTTGTTATACCGAGATAACACGTCGCTGTCACGAGAAAACAACCTTTGTTATACCGAGATAACGAGATAATACGTCGCTGTCACGAGAAAACAACCTTTGTTATATCGAGATAACGAAATAATACGTTGCTATCACCAAAAAAACAACCTTTGTTATATCGAGATAACGTGATAATACGTCGCTGTCACGAGAAAACAACCTTTGTTATATCGAGATAACGAAATAGTACGTTGCTATCACCAAAAAACAACCTTTGTTATACCGAGATAACGAGATAATACGTTGCTATCACCAGAAAAACAACCTTTGTTATATCGAGATTTTCCTCCAGAAAACAATAAGGATAATAAAATCTTGAGGAAAAAGTTTCCTCAACAGAAAAAAACATTCTAAGAAAAGATAATAAATGTTTTTATGTATGAAACAAGTTGATGTTTCCCAGGTGAAAAAAAGGATTTTGTGAAAGAAAGGAAGAAATAACATCTGTTTTTTTTTTTTTTCCAAAGAAAAATATTTTCTTTCTTTGTCAGAGTGATAAAACACAGGAGTTGAAACAATGAGACGTCACACCGGAGGAAAAACATTCTACTTTTTTTCCGTCATGTGTGAAACTCAGTGGCAACAAAGAAAAATCAGGAGAATAAAGTTATTATAAAGTTAATAGTGAAGTAACTTTTTTAAAGTTATTAAAGTTATTTCATTGTTAAAATACTTTAAAAAAAATCATGTTTCTTCCAGAGGACTTTGGTTATTTAATATCTAACAGTTTTGATTCGGAATGATCTCCAACTTCTCGCTTCAGGACGGACAACTCCACAGTCGACAGCCTCGCCATCGACCTCCACAGGAAGCGTCTCTCAGGCGACACGAGGAAGCCGAGTCACCTCCGTCAAACCCAGACCAGAGTCCAACACGTCCACCAGAACATCCACGGGATCGACTGAGGCTGAATCTAAAGAGGAGCAGCAGGAGTCTGCGGCAGCAGAGGAAGCTCCGTGTGTGGAGGGAGAGCTGGCAGACAGCTCGCAGGAGAAACTCACAGATGGTAAAGTTTCGTCAGATTTAGGCCAAAAAAACTGTCGTTAACATCTAATAAATATAAGCAACACGCTGATCTTCTGTCCTTCCTCCTCGTTCCTTCGGTTCCCCGCCGAGACGCCGTCTGTCTCCTCGTTTGGCCTCCGTGCTCCTCATTAAACTTGCAAAGTTAAATGAAATCTGAATAAAATGAATAAATTAAGCAGGTTTCTCTCGTGGGTTCAATAAAGTTAATTATATCTAAACGGGTATAGAAGCTAATGACAGGCAGAAGAGGCAGCAGCACATAATAGACCTGAACAATAAATTCACATTTTAACCAACATGGAGGCATAAACGCTGTAATTAGAGGAGGAACATCCTCAAAGGAGCCGCAGAGCGCCGAGCTGATTCAATATTCTCCTCTGTGGCTGCAGGCTTTTTCTGTTTGTGCAGGTTAAATGTGGCTCCACACCAGTTTTCCCCTTTTTGTTAATGGATTTAATTTCCTTGAGCCAGCAGGTCGTCTGATACAGACGTGACGTCGTTCAGCAGAAGTTCAGAGCGTTCGTTCTGTCTGTGAGCTGCTTCAAGTGGAAACATCAAAACTAATATATGAATCATTTTTTATCGGCACTCTTTCTTTCAAATGCTGAACTTCTTTTCTACTCATTTTTTTTTTTTTAAACACATTTTTCTTCTTAATCTGGATGTTTTTCTTCTTTTGCTGCTTTTTCGCCTCAGGAAAAAAATAAGCAGAAGAATTTTTCATTCATTTTTCCCTTGAATTTCTTTTCTTGAAAAGAAAAAAATGTTTGTTTTTTTACAGTTTCACACATGAAAGAAATTAATGTCTTTCTCAAATGTGTCACTTTTTAAATTTTAATATTCTTAAACAAAATTCTGCCAAGAAATATTTTCTTCTGCAGAACAAACTTGTTTCACACATGAAAAACGTCTTCACTTATGAAAATAACAACATTTCTTACATCAGGAAAGAAAAACGATTACACGCTAATTTTTTTTCTCTCGATGTCAAACGATTAACTTTTCTTCCTGTATTGGCAATAGAGCGAAAGAAAAATGTGAAAATGTTCCTTGAGAGATAAAAAATGTCGTGTAAACTAACAAAACGTTTTTTTCCCCATTTTTTTCTTTCTTAAAAAAAATAAATCTGGAAAATAAAAAGTTTAGTTTTGAAGAAAATCTGGGTTTCATGAATGGGAAAAATTCTGCAGAGAATTCTTTTCACTCTGTTTCAAACACTGAACATTGTTTCTTTAAAAAAAAATCTGTAACAGCAACAGTATTTTATTTCTTACAAACAAAAGTTCAGTGTTTGAAAAAAACAGAAACTCTGCAGATTTTTTTTTCTGATGTCACGATGTTTTCTGATGTCGGTGCTGAGAGTTTTTTCCTCAGGGGATTCTGCCGAGCTGCAACTTGAGAGCTCTCAGAGAGAAAGCTGCGTCTGTTATTTTACTTCATGTACAGAACACACAGATATCTGAACTCCTTCACTCGGTGCAGAGAGTTTTCCTCCACACTGAGGGGAACACCACCTCTTACTGCTTCACATTCAGCTGTAAAGCCTCCCGGTGCTCTCTGGAGGTCGCGGTCTGATGAAACCGACTGAACTGCATCACTTGTGAGAAGCAGAGGTGAATCATGGGAGCTGTAGTCTGATGCGGTTCTGACAGAACACATACAGAACATCTGTCAGACAGCATCCGGCCTGCAGACGCAGATTCAGAGCCATGAATCTAAAATACACCAAACTCCTTTAACTCAATAAATCTCCTGTATGTCCTCTGATGATGATGATGATGATGATGATGTCTGAGTTCTCTGCTGTCTGTCTGTTGTCAGACTGGCAGTCGGCTCAGAAGAGGACGGTGCCGTTCTTTGCCTGGTCCCTGCTGGAGTCTGTCGGGCTGACGGACGTGCAGCTGCAGCCGGACAGCAAAGGTACAACAGAGCGACTCCGTCTGTCTGGCTGGTGGAGAAAAGGTTCCTCTTTACTGAAAATCTGTCAGGGAGGATATTAAACGCCTCTTCTCAGTCTAGTCACGCATATAGAGGCTGACGTTCCTCCCACATGAAGACTCACTGCAGGATTCACTGCATGTTTCTGTCCTACATCCCCAAACAGTCCTGTCGCTGTAAACATGTCTCAGGTGAAACTATCACACCTGACATCATCAACATCACCTGAGTGACCGCTTAAATCAGATCTCACGTCACTGGAATGAACGGAATCACTGAAGACGTATCTTCATGAAAAACATTTGCCGAATTAACAAGCAGGCCCGAATAATTAAGAATTTGTCATAGACCGGATTTCACAAAGTTTATAGAGATTCTCCTCCTCAAAAAACGGCAAAATTGAGTGATTTTTTAATGGGATCTGGGGACAAAGAATGCAGCCTGTATTACTGTATTTATAAAACGTTTACCCTCAATAACATGTTTAAATCAGATGAAACAGTGTTCAAACAGTGTTTCTCTTTTTCATAACAATGTTTTTGTTTTCATATTATTTTCTCAGCTTTTTCCTGCCAAATATTTTTTTTTAAAAGAAAAGAAGAAAAAACAATTCCTGTTTTTTTTTCATCACTTTTTCTGATTCAAATTTTAACATTTCCTGATTTTTACATATAAAAAATTCTCCTGAATTTCAAATCAGATGCCGTGTCTTCAAACAGCTGCTAAATGTTTCTTTTACAAAGAAAGAAACAACATTAATTTAATGACGAATTTACAACGAGGCACGATCGATCCAGAATTTATTGTTGTTGTTGTTGTTTGTAAAAAGTTTTTCTTCGCTTCTCTTCACTTAAAAACTCTCAAATTCGTGTGATTTTTAGATGGAGTCTGGTGATGCTGTTACAGTGTCTGTGTGCTGTGCGTGTGTTCAGTAGTTTAACTTCAGGTGACGTTCTCACCTGTGTTTCCTCTCTCCACCTCCATCAGAGTGCAGTCGCTCCTTCACCGTGTACGGCGCCGACGGGCGGGTCAGACAGGAGATGCCGGCTCTGGGCGAGATGCTGCACTGCCTGACGGGTCGATGCCCGCACGAGTACGAGATGTACGGCTGCTACTGCGGGCAGCAGGGCGGCGGGCAGCCTCTGGACCAGCTGGACAGGTGAGCAGCAACGAGCACACCTGATGTTTAAGACCTCAGGATGTGGACGGGTGTCTCATCATCATCGCATGGATTTAAATACATTTACAAACCTGCAGCATTCACAACCATATTCAGACTAAACTGATAAATAAGCAGATTCATCAAACACATGAACACCACCTGTGAACAGAAGCCTCCACCTGTAACAGTGAACCGTGTTTTCTTCATCACCTGTGCTTCGTCATCACCAGGTGCTGCTTCTTCCACCACTGCTGCCTGATGCAGATCGGCTTGATGGGCTGCAGGTCGGACAGGAAGCTCAGCGCTCAGATCTCCTGCGAGAGCAACAAACCGCGATGTGAGTTTGTTACATCATGTAGGGAACTACCGAAGCCCTGAAGGACCGGTTGAAGGTCCAGGAGGATCAGATGTTCTGATGTCTGCTGACCTTTGACCCCTCACTGTCTCCCGCTCAGGTCACGGCGTCACCGTCTGCGACAAGCTGCAGTGTGTGTGTGACAGAACCACAGCAGAGTGCATGTCTGCGGCCCACTTCAACCACAGCCTGCCGTCCCAGCAGTGCCGAGGCCCGGCGCCTCCCTGCCGCCGGGCCAGCAGGCCGCCCAAACCACGGGCCTCCCCCGAGTCCAGCGAGGAGAGCGAGGAGCCGCAGGGAGGAGGTTCTGACCCGGAGACGACCGACGGCACGAAGCACACAGCAGAACCCAACACGCCTCCACCTGCAGCTCAGAACAGGTGAGAGGAGGCGCTGAAGGCGGATCGGATCAGAACTCGTGTTGGGTCGGGCTTTGTTCAAACCCACAGAACTTTATTAAACGTACAACTTTGGTTATCAAACAGTCTGATTTAATTCTGACGATCAGCTGTTTCTGATCACTTTTATAGATAATTTTAAATCCTGTTACCGGGCGGATCCACTTTTCTGGAACCCAGTTTTTTCATGTTTGATAAGTTTGATTTGTCAACTATTAAATGAATCACCTGCCATGTACATCTCATTGAATGAGTTTGGAAAAAAAAAAGGTCATTAGTCTGATTATTACGGAACAAAGTGAGGATATTTTTTTTTCAGTTCTGCCTGTGTGATCGTTATAAGTTGTTTTTGTGTTTTCATCTGTGAAAACTTGGCATCAGTCAGGGGAAAACATTTCTCCAGACTTTGTTTCCTTTGGTTTCACACATGACAAAAAAATTAATCCATCAAAAATATTTTTAAGATTTATAAAAAAAAAGTTTTTTTCCACCCTGAAACACGAGGAAACATATTCTCCTGATTTATTCCCCGTAGTTTCACACATGAAAAAGAAAAACAAAGCCAGGCGAGAATCTTTTTATATTTTTTTTCAGACATGAAAAAACAAACAAAAAAAACGTGATTATCTTCAAAAAAACAAAACAAAAAAAACCCCAAAAAGGTTAAAAAAAAATCTCTGGAGGAAAAAATAAAATCATTTTTCCGAGTTCTTAAGTCACAAACACTTTAGATGACACTTCCTCACGTGACCCGCAGGGCTTCCGTAGTTTCCAGCCTCTTGATTTAAAATAACCCACAGTGAAAATAACGTTCGTTGAAGCCTTATTTATAATTTATATGAGAGACCAATGCTGACCAGCTGCTGACATCAGGCTGTAGGAAATGTTTGTTGGTAGTGAGGTGAGTAAAATGACCTCAGAGGAAACGAGTGTTATGATTCTGTTTTCAAGCACCAGTTTTTATTATAATTCATGAACAGAAACGTGTGAAACCTGCAGAAATCTCAGATTCAGAAGCTTCTGACACGTTTTTAAAAAGACTCCTGTCTGTCTGCAGTGACGAGAGCTCTGACCTGAAGGACGAAGAGAGGTCGACTCCTCCAGCCGGATCCTCCAGCAGCGCCACACCTCCTCCTCTTCCTCCTCCTCCTCTTCTTCTTCTGTCCAGTGAGGAGAGACGAGAGCCGCTGACACACAGCGGGACTCAAACCCACAACCACAGGCCGAGTGCAGGTCAGAGCCAAGGGCAGCGACCGGCAGGGAGACCAGCAGAGCCCGAGGTGAAAGAGGAAGAAGAAGAGGAGGGAGGAGAGGAGGAAGAAGAAGAAGAAGAAGAGGAGAACAGAAACTAGCAGCAGCTGTTTTTCTTTGAGTCGTTGTTTAAAGATTATTGTCTGATAAGTTGTAATTTATAGATCTGATGTAAAAATCTTCAGAGCACGTCCAGAGAAGAAGAAGAAGAAGAAGAAGAAGAAGAAGAAGAAGAAGAGCGACTTTATTAAAAAAACATGAAAGAAAACAAGTTTCTGTCGTCGAGTCCTTCAACACAAACCAGCAGGAATAAAGACGCCACAGCCGCGCTGATAGAAACATTTTATTTTATTCTGGAACATTTAATCTTAACACACAGTTTACTATTAAATAGAGGCTCTGTAGTTAAACGCTGAGGTTCTGCTGCTGCAGCGCCAGACCGGTTCTGTTACCACCATTGATCGAAGCTTCCCACACGACGTCCGTCTCAAAGAATTTCTCTAAAGTGATAATTTAGGTAAAAGACAATTTTAGGATTGTAATCACTTTTAAATGCTTGCGTGGAGCCGCTCAGATCTACAACCAGGTCCTGAGCTGGCGGCGGGAGCAGAACCTCGGCGCCGTCTAGTGGTTAAAAATCATCAGTGTGTTTTGAAACGAAGCCAAGCTTTTAGCAGAAACAAGAAGCGTCCGTCAGCGTGAAGGCCGAGCACGGACGCGACACCCTTTATCTCTAAAACTGGCACAAAAATACAAACTGTCGCATCACAAACAGAAGAAAACATCAGAAGCTCAGGTTTTTTTCTTTTTTTTTGTTCTGTTTGTTTTTCTGCAGAATTCAGCTGCTAAACTGAAAAAACGTCCATCGTGAAAAGTGAAGAAAAGTCACAATATGTTTTTTTTAAAGCAGTTTTGTGTGTCCAGCATTCTGTGAGTAAGGCAGGTCAGCAGTGAAGCGACTTCACTCCCTTTACTGAGATCTTCTCTCGTCTTCAGCTCAAGACTTTAAGACTTGATTCAGATTTTTCATCACCAGTCAAGAGGGACGAATTTTTTACAGTTTCACACAAAAGTTATTCTTGAATACAACATTTCACAAATCGAACATTTGGGAAAAAAACAAACACCTCTAATGATCGTTCTGTACCAAACGTTAGTCTGTGCCGTTTCATTTTGCTATAGTACCAAATACACAGTGATCAAAGTGCAACACAATGTCATATCTTATTGTGGCGGGTCAGCGTTTTAATTTAACACCTGCTGCCCGTCAGCTAAAGTCTATTCAACATGATACTGATTTATTAAAAAGTGGCAGGGTCGACTCATTTACAGGCTGATCTCTGCATCCAGCTAAACCTCAGACTGTTCTGGGATCATTTAAACTGATTGAAACATTATTGATCAGTCAGTGAAGAAGCTGCAGCTCGGGAAAGATCCAGGTCCAGATTCACCGACTCCAGGCTGTCGCAGGCCAGAGTGGGTTCAATAACCGGACCGATTATGCCGAATTGGCTCTAAGTCGTCCCTGTTTGTGAAGAACCCAGTGATTTACAGACGACTCGCACTGGATCACTGCAACACTGAATTAAACTTAAAAGCGAGATGATTCTGAGGCAAGTTTGGTTGTTATGAGTCCATCTGTTTTCTATGATTTCTCAGAGGATTTGCATCGTGTCTGTGTTCAGATCTGGCACATTTTTGTCACAATCATACCTTTTAAAGTACCTTATTGTCTCTATGAGCTGATGTTTTCTATTTTACTCCATTAAATTTACAGCTGACAGCTGTTAACAGGCCCGTCTGGACGTCTATAGAAGCGATAACGGCGTCTCCTCAACCTTTAAGTCAAGCTGAGTCTTAAACAACGTGCGTCATGTCTGAGTTCAGATTTAACTGAGTGCAGAAAAGCATCATTTTAACTTCTTTATAATCTAGTTTCATGTTCACGCAGATGTTTTTTGGTGAACAGAACCGGAACTCAGACGTAGAAAACTGTCTGCACAGGAGCGTCAGTGAATCTGGAGTCGAGTCTTTCCCATCAGAAAAATGTCTGGAAGGATTTTTTTGATCCGACAATTCAGAAGCTGCAACTTCTCGGGAGAAACAAAATAATCTAGATGCTAAAATTAGCAGATTGCACTGATTAACTTCTCTGTCGTTTGCAAAAATAACACATCTGTCTATAGATATAATATTCATTTCATTTTTTTCAGCATATTTGAAATGATCCGATGGATTCCAAGATAAAAAACAAAATCAAGTAACATTTCCATGTAAGAGACATTTCTCCCGCACCGATAAGAAAAACTGCACGATCCCTTTGAAACCCTGAACCGTCGTCGTAAACAAAAAGCTAACTGACAGAAGAAACCAGCGGACGCTTCATCTCCAACGTGATCAACGAGAATAAACCTCCCAACCTCTAAATCTCTACCAGGCAACGATACATGATGCATAAAATGTACAAAAATATATGATATACTGCTATAATGACACATTCATAGAGGAAGTGATCCAGCCACATCTAAACAAATCATCCATCCACCGTCAGAATCAGACGCTCCTCCATTCTGACGCCACCAGAAGAATCTGAGTCCAGGATTCAGTCGATGAAACAACTCGTTTAGATGGAATATTTTGTTTTTTAATATATATCCCGTCACCCGGTCAGGAGTCGGAACACGACATGAAGATATCATGCAGTTAGTTTATATAATGCATGTTTTTATTAGTACAGCTATGATACTATGATATCAAACCATAAGTTTAAAGCTAAGACGTGATGCAGCACGGATATGCACGAGAGAGTAATGCATCGGTTTAATGCTGCAGTGGAGGATTTTATGTTACACTGAGGGATTTATTATTTCCTTTAAACTCGTCCGCTTCGAATCCTCGACACCGACTCATTCACAGAGCAGGACGGCTACGACTAAACCAGCCTTTAAGTCAAATCTCACGCCGGCTCGTTAGGTCCAAACATCGTGTCACAAGCTGAATATCTGAGAGCAGAAGAAGACGTGAGGACCGACTCCGTTCACACCTGCTGGGAACCTGGAATCTGTAATCACAGCTGAGCGCCGCTCGCTGAGCGACCGCGGCGATGATTTCACTCTGAAACTCAACTTTTTAAAGGCTTTTCAAAACAGCCAATCATCCAATCAGCTCGACGTGACCTACAATTACCCATAACACCCTTCTTTGCATAGCTTCGTGATGTGTAACACCACCAAAGATGGTGAATCACCGTCTGCAGCTGATTCGATCGAAAGACTTCTGGAAAGCAAATGAATGTCTACTGATTGTTTTGTTTTTGGGGGCTAAGCTAACTTGGCTAACGTTGCTCACCCTGTAGGATGGTGAACGGAGACGCTCGTTAGCGCTGATGCTACCTCTGCTAACACCTCTGATCACATGACCCTCGTCTGCCATGTTGTTTCAGTCCGTTGAAAAGCTTTACTGACTTGTATTAGTTCTGATCCAGGTGTGATGTACAGATACAGACTGTGTGTTCCCAACAGGTGGAAATGAAGTCAGAAGCTTCTCACGCTTCAAATAATAAACAACAGCCAAAGTTGAAACTCCTCCGGCTCATGTTGGTGATTTCAAACAGACCTTCATCGCTCAGGAACAGAACCTGCGGTCCAACACTTCTAACATACCGACCCATCTGAGACGTTCACAACACAGCCGCCACGTCCTCCACAAACTCTTCTTCTTTCACTCAGCGTTCAAACTTATTTCTCCATCGTTCACCATCTCATTCTGTACAAACACTAGTCGACTGATATTCAGCAGATCGACCTTCCACCAGAATCAAGCAGCAGCAGCAGAGAAGTTCTCCACGCAGCTGCTGAGACCAAACGACAGCGGCGGCTTTCTGCCTCCAACTGGAGGGATTTTCTTCCTCCTCCTCGCTCAGATCAGAGGAAACACTGATAACCATCTGTTATTACGGACCACAGCTGCAGCTCCGCCAGATATGAAGGATCTCGTTCCAAAAACGCCTCCTGCACCTCTTTTAGAAACAACAAGCCCTTGTGGTGACTGCTTAAAAAAAACAGTGATGCAGATGATTAAATCCTGTAAAATATCAGCGCTTCATATCAGAGAGGCTGATGCTGAAACATTCAGCAGGGGAGGTTCACGCTCCGGTAACGTCTCGTCTCTTTAAAGATGCAGACGGGGAGGAGAACGGATTCTGTCTTTGGCAACAAAACATGTTTTGGCTTTTTAGGAAGCTGCCAGCGAAGCCGCGAGGATCGACGGAGCTGCTGGTCGTACGGAGCGCCGTCACAAACTCTGATCACACCGACAGCTGAAGAGCGACGGCGACATTTACATTCAGTATCACAAACTAAGAGAGCTTTCTTTATATATTTATTTGTTATTTATTCCTTTAACGACGTGTATATGCACTGATGGGAGCCGAGCACACTTGTTCACAAGCGCTCGGCTCCTGGTAGCTTTTTGCACAGATAATCATCCGATCAGAGTTTTGCGTGCGTTGTTAACGCTCGCTGTCTGAATACAGCAACAGCCGGACAGAAGCGGCATAAAGTGCGATTAAGATATATAAACAGATATATTCCTTCTGTTGTTGAACGTAATAAGTGCGTGAGGAACGAGGGATCAAATGTTTCAGGATGTTGCAGGTTAGCTTCCGTTGCGTGTCTCCACGACCTGCCGCCTCTGTGACGTGTTACTGATCATCACGAGACTCGACGGGCTGGAGATGATTTTGTTTCCTCCAAAAGATATTTTGACATTTCTGAGACTTTCTTTTCCTTTCGAACAGTTTTGTTCTTGAGTTTTGTTATTGCTGATCACCAGCACAGAGGAGAGCGAGAGAGGAAAGGAAACTTTTCAAAAAACAAAACTTGGAAATGGAAAATCTTCATGCCTCTCTGGTGCCGTTTGTGCTGCGACTCAGCAGAACTTCTGGACCGACCAGCCGCTACGACACAGAACGTTACTCAATTTATGAAAGTGAACTTTAGAAATCCTTTAAAAACCCCTGAAACAAACACATCACCAACCACGAGCGAGCAGTTTCTCCTCAACAAAACTCTCTGTGGCGTTTTTTTGTCTGGACCTTCTAGAATCTGAAGTATTGCTCTCGTCTCATTCCTCCACGTGAAACTCAGCTGGTTTGTCCAAAGTTATTTTCTGATGCTCGTTCACCTAAAAACAGCAAAAGATTATAAAGACTGAACGTTGACGATCAGACCGGCGAGCCGTGCTGCAGCAAACTAATCTGTCTTCTACCAGCGCTGACGGCTAACACACTCCTACACGTCACCTGGTCACCATGACAACAGACAGGTGTTAATAGGCAGAAGCTATAAAGAGTGTTAGAGCTTAAAACCAGCCTGAACCTGGTTTTCATCTGTTCTAAAGGAGAGTTTAGTTTTAGACTACAGCGTTTGGCGACACCACAGATGAGAGGCTGCGAGCAGAAAGGCATGCTGGGAAGCAACAGCGGATTCATAATGAACACTATGAAATCTCAAGAGTGAAAAACTGTTCATGTGGGTTTTTTTTTTCTTTTTTTTGTTCGTTCTCAGTGACTCGGTTGAGTTTTAGAGATGTGAGTCAGGCATCAAAGTGCAGCGGATCAGTTTAATGAGAGCGGTCGGCTTGTTTAAGCCTCGTTTAGGATCAGAGGACTTTAGAGAGAGCAGACAGACTGTCGTCACTTCTGAGGCTCTCACACTCAGTCAGAAACTACATTTGGAGTGTGATTGAGAAGCTTTTTTGTTTTTTTCTTACGTCAAATCAAAGATGATTTTGTTTCTGGCAGCTTCCCGGACGTCTTTGTGCTCGTCTGATCAGAGGAAGCTGATTGTACTCATGTTGTTCTTTCTCAGCATTTTCAAATTTTGCATTTTGTGTTTCAGCTATTAGAGCGGAGGGTTGTGTGTGTGTGTGTGTGTGTGTGTGTGTGTGTGTGTGTGTGTGTGTGTGTGTGGTGAGCATCAGTAGACACACAGGTCTGGAAACTTCATCTCGTACACGGGGACGGACTGGTGCTGAGTGTGTCCGGCTGAGATGGAAACCACTCCGGACGGGCTGGGTGGAGGCCTGAGGGAGGAGGACGGTGACGGAGGAACTTAAACGTCTGTTTTTTGATGATATTTAAAAACAAACGTGTTCACAGAAGAAGAATATCGACTCACCTGATTGTTAGTTCAAAGATTTGTGCCAGTCGGTCGTGCAGCATGTTCGCCTGCAGAAAAACAAGATTCAGACGTGGTTCATCCTTTTTTTAAAACAGCTTCACTGTGTTTATCTTCTCTTCCAGTTTCATGTGGTACCTTGGACTCGCAGTGGGCGGCGATCTCCTCAAATGGAGCTTTCTGGAACTTCTCCATCACCTGACGCCTCTTCTCCCTCTCCTGCTCCTCCAGACCCGTCGTATCTGAACCCAGAGGACAGTCGTGTCTTCATTATGTGACTCTAAACTTATTTTACGATGACAACGTACTGAGCTTACATTCAGCAGTCAAAGAGGTTTTTCAGCTCATGTCAGATTAAAGTTTTTCTCTCTTGAGCAGAGCAGTCAGAATATATCTGGGAATGTCAAACCAATCAGATCGTGGAGCCACAGGTGAGCTGAATTCAGCTGGAACAGATTTTAATATCATTATGATTGTGACAGCCGTGTCAGGACGGTCTGTAAACCTTTTCTAATTCACGGGACACTACTGCCAACAACTTGGCTCCTTGTCAGAGAAGCAGCGGCCTGAAAGGGCGCCGGAGACAAAAAGCCAAATCTTTTTATATCATCTGTATTCATGGAGACGCTCCGGCGAGTCCGCAGAGCAGCGAGGCGAGTAAACGCCTCAGAAACTTCTCTTTGTTCTCACCGATGGCTTTCTTCAGGGTCTCGAACGTGATCTCCTCAGCCAGCTGCGACTGCAGGCAGAGAGAGAGACAGGCGGATCAAACATTTCCCCCAAAACGTGACGACAAATAGCTGATCAGCTGAGCAGCGAACCTGCCGTCACTCACCTTGTCCGGAAGGTTGTTGGACATGATGTCCACCTGAAGGGAGATCGTGTCCACGAAACTCTTCCTCCTGGTCAGTCGGTCTTCATCTGCAGGACGAGAGACAGTTCAACCAGGGATTTTATATACTGATGCATGCTGGGTAAACAATTAACGCACACAAGCACGTCTCTACATAGAAAGATAGAAATGTTTTGGAAATGTTTGTAATTGCTGATCATCTGTCTGAGCTGTACGCTGCGTTTAAGAGCAGTCGTGTTTATTCACATGTCACAACAGACACGTTGCTCACAGGTTGTTTTTTGAAGCACGTGAAAAATATTTATCCTGTCTACTTATTTATTGTTCCTATGTGTGACTCTGACGAGCAGTAAACGTTTCAGTCAGAAGAACAAGGAGACAAATATTGATTTAATATCCTGCTGCTGAAAACACAAAAAGTATATTATTAACGTGATCGCGGTGTAAACATAAAGAGCTCGAACATTTGTTCATATGTTTAGGAGTTGTTGTCTACTTCTTTCTTTTTTAGTACAAAACAAATTTCATGCAAACATGGAAACAAAATAGCAAACATAAAAAGATCGCAGAAGCTTTTTCATGCTTTTATCTGCAAATTTTAAAAAAGCGCAGATGTAATTTTCCCTCCACGCCGCCGAATTCAGATGGCAGCCGTTTGATTGACACCTTAGTTGACCAGGTGTGATCTTATATGCCCGCCCTAGAGCCTGCAACAACCAATGAATGATCGTGTGGACAAGAGACCCACTCTGCTCTTAGAATAGGCCGTTTTTTTCACATCAGCACTTGTTTGAGACTCTTTTATATGCACATAGTTTGTGTAAATAAGAAAATAAAGGAGTATTCTGAGGTCATGACATGGCTTTTGTTTTGCCAGGTACCTGAATCTTTCCCTCGAAAAACACGAGGTAAGTGTTCATATTCAGAGATATTGGACTTGGATGTGGAGCCATTGTGCTTTACAGTTAATCAGAACAGTTTCAGGTCCTCTGCAGGCTAAATAATTATTTAATAACGATTGAAAAGAGCCCAAAAACCTCGTCTGTACTCCAAATGGTTCAGCAACAGCTGTGACTTCACCGTAGAGGTGTGGAGGATAATTCTACGATCATTTCCAGGATCGCTTTAATCTAAACACAGCTGCTTCTCTTCTATAAGACACCAACACGCCCACGAAGTCTCATTCAGATATGAGGACTTATTGTGGGCTTATTCTCAGAGGCCACTTGAGAACAGCGGCGACGGCTCTGCTCCCTGACAGCGGACTCCATTATCCACCCACCGCAGATTGATTCTGTTTTGATGCTCTAGTTTCTTCCAGCGAGGAACAAATCCATCTGATCCCGCAGAGCGATAAACTCCTCAGGTACCTGCTGCCCCCCAGGAGGGCCCGTCGTAACACCGCCGCCTCCAGCACTCCAGCATTCACTCACGCTGCACTGGTAAAAATGAGAACCACAGAAGTGCAGCTACTGCGTCGAGTCGCAGCACAGCGCAGAGTCAAGGGCGTCTGATAGGGTCAGAAAAGTGCCGCGTCAGATGAGGCGTGAAAACAGAACAGCAGCACGTTCTAATCGCTGTTTGCATGAGTCACAGCGACCTTTGTTTGTGCAGTTTGAACGGCTGTGAGTCAGCAGCCGCCGCGAGGCTCCAATGAGGAGAGAGACGGAGGCCGACGGAGAGCTGCGAGTCCGGATTCAGGTTGTAGATTTGACTCTACGATACAGAACTTCACCAGGATTATCTCTGATTAACATCACTGACAGAACAAACCAGCAGTCGGATCAGAGACGGAAAAAAAAAATGCTGCAGTTTCTGTGACGCGTGTTGAAGATGAAACACTTTTTCATCCGTCTCTGTTCAAGCAGCCTGAACATCGTCCAGTCTCTGAGTTAGAGACAGAGACTGAACCTGAACGGCGTCAGCTGCCTGATGAGTGCAGCACATGAGCAACTCAGAGAGGTGAGAAAGAAGAGCGACGTCTCACTCCTGAGTCACATTCAGACACGTTTTAATGTCTTCTGGATGAAGTCTGAAGGGATTTTATCTGCTGTTCCCTGAAACCTGCAGTTTCAGGGAACAGAAGTTCATTTTGCAGGAAGCTATCTGAGCTAACGGGCAGAACATGAATGCATTTAGAAAACTTTACTCAAACCTGAGTTGTTTTCAACTGTCTTGCTAAATCTAACCAGAAACCAGGAGCTAAAAACCAGGATCCCAGAACTGCAGCTGGACTTGTTGGCTTCTCTGGGACGATGACACACGAGGCAAACTTTTCTTGTGACGACGGAGCCAATCAACTATGTTTTTAACAAGTTGTACTTCTTCAGGTTCTCATCCATCCCCACATTGACCCTACAGCAGCCATTTACACCAAACAAGCTCAGACAGAACAAATGTGCAAAACTGAAGCGCAACACAAATAAAAACAAGTTCCTGGACCAGCAGCAGGACGCACAGCGACACACACAGTCTGCTACATCATCTACAGTCTAGATTATCTACATGTTGTACAAGTACTCACCGCAACATTTCCAAACGCAGTGCAAGCAAAACAGATGAAAACATGATCAAACCGTTCTGTCTGTGGACGGCCACACACAGGAAACACCACCCAGCTAAAAGCGTCTATCTAAAGTTTGGGAGATCATCTCGGGGTGTTTGTACGTGACTGGATCTAAACTGCGGGGTTGTGGGTTCTAACTCCATCACAGCTCAGCAGGGAAACATCCAAACACTCTGCGATCTGTCATTACGTCCACAACATCTCACAGAACAGCAGCAGCGTCTCTACTGTCACGTCTCCTGAACACCTGCAGTCTGAATGTTTTAGCCTCACTGTGCAGAGTTGGAATAACGACTGATGGAATGTAACCAAGTACAATTAACTCAAGTTACATTTTGAGGAACTTTACTCGAGTATTTCTTTTCCTCAGGATGTGTCTGTGTTTAACTTTTTGACTTAACTACTTAATCAAAGTTTTGTCTTGTAGTATTATTCAAAATAGTTTGAAGGGAATTTTTTCAGTTTTTAAATCTCTGGATTGAGCTCAAACACGATTACACAGGACTGAAGATGTTTATTGTAACTGGAAAATTAGCTGCTAATAGATCTGATATGTGCATGAAATTTAATATCTGATATAATTCAAACTCTTCCACCACGAGGCTCCTCAGAGATGCATGAAATCTTTCGTAAACGCTTCATAAAACAGTCTTCAGTCTGTCCAGCTGAACTGATCCAGCTGGACCTGCAGGACTCTACAGGTCTAGTCTACAGCTCTACTGCGGCTGGTTACCTCTGGACGTCTGCTTGCACCTGTGCAGGATTTTTCCTACTGTGTAAAGCACTGATGTTAGATGGAAGCGTGGCAGAGGGAAGGAAACACAAGCAAACCGTCTGTTAGACCAAAGAGAATTCTGAACCCGTTTCCTGTTTCATCTGGACAAAATCCACTCGTGATGTTTTCAGAACTCTGTAATCGGATCATTTTATTGGAACGAGGGCAAAGTGGATCCTTGGAAAGAAAGAAATAAGATCCTCTCTGCCTCAGGTTGGAACTGAGCTCAAGTTAACCACCAGGGCTGAAATTCAAATAACTAAAGAAGGTGAGTCGTTACTGGAGAAGCCGCAATATATATTCATTCATAATATCAAGCATCTCCTTCTAATGTGAAATATAGTTATACATTTCCAGGGAGGCACGAGGACCGCGACTACCTTCTGTGTAATAAACTAAACTACTCGTTGTGTCCTGGTGAAGTGTAACACTGGGAGAGAACAGCTCGCTTTCAATATCCTCGTCATTTCACTCCTACATCCTTAACTTGAAAAGTAAAAAACACAGAATTGTACTAAAGAAACCAAATCAGCAGAGAAATGTTGGCAGGTTATAAAAGCTGCAGAGCACAGATATGTTGAAACTTTACTTTTATTTATGCTGCAAGTTTCTTCAGGTCAGATTTTGTATTCTATGTCACGACAGCGATGTGCTTTAACTCTGGTCAGGTTTACTTGCCTAGCCAAGGTTTAGGAAAGATGTTTTGACTTAAATACGTCTCGTTAAAACTACCCAGAGGTTTCACGCCTTCAAATGTTGAAACAGCATCTCCAACAGTGGTTTCTGGCTTGTTTACCTCGCTGTCACACCACCGTCCACTTCTTCTAATGACATGATATGACATGTATTGTTGAAATCTGAGCATATCAGTGTTTTGCAGAAATGGCAACAGTTCTTTTTAACAAATACAGTTTGTTTTTCTGCCTCATCTTCACATTCCAGTCAGCTGTTTAAAGAAAGCTACACTGGCTGAAGTTAAAACTGTTTGAATACTCTTTATGCTCCAGTTAAATGCAAATTATCCCCTAAAAACCCAGTGAGTGTAAATCTCTGTGTAGTCTGTGTGAGCCGGCCGGTCGTACCTGTGACCTGAGGAACGTACGGGATGGAGAGTCTCTCTGCGTTGTATCCTGGTCCTGCCAGACACTCGGCCATGTCGGCCGTCTGGAAGTACAGCTGTCTGTCCTCCTTGTCCAGAGATTCAGGGATTCTGGGAAGAAGAAGACGACGACGTTGGAGAAATGTCACACATGAAGCTAAACAGATAAACATTCAGAGTGTGTAGATAATCTAAACGAGGCAGAATTTAGCCGCCGAGAATCTCCAAAGCACTCACGTCCAAATTTAGTTCTTAAAACCTCTGCATCTTTCACTGCAGAGGGTGAAGAGGGATTTAAAATCAGAAATAGATCCTGTTCTTATAATCTTATAATCAGGTTTTATCAGCTGATGCCTGGTGGTTTCTGAGCTCGAGGTAAAGCTGAGAACGACTGCGTGATGTGTTTCACTCAGCGGTGGAGTTTTCTCCTCTTTGGATTGATTTGTGTTTCCAGGACATCTGAACACTGGAGGTTTACTGGAGGCTTTCTTATCCTTCCTGCTGCTGCTCGGTGGATAAAAGTAGTCGAGATGTTCTGGTACAAAGAAACTGCCTGGTAGCAATATTTGTAAGTGAATTTTAAAGAGGATGCTGTTGAAAACATCTCGTTTAAAAAACAAACATAAAAAGGATTTCAGGGTTTAGTGAAATGTTTTTAACATCCTCCACATTTGTATCAAGTCTTTGGCTTGAAGCTCTCATGTTTTCAACAGATTTGTGGGTTGTTGGTGATTTTTTTAAGAGGTAAAATCTCCCAAAACTTATTCTCAGACGAGCTGCACATTTACCCAGAAGTCTTTCCTTCTGCAGCAGACATTAGAACTATAGAGTGATTGTGACCTCAGCGAGCGAACGATTGGAATAACGAGCTTCCCGTCTGGAATTTGTTCTGCAACAATCACTTAAACTGCAATTTAGACATGAAATATACACGAAACTGACGCTTTTAGAACCTGAGGGAGGTTTAAGAGGGTTTAAGTCTTGTAGATTTAGATCTGAAGCAAGCGTGAACCCATCGAGACGTCACCATTTGGTTTGCTGGTGACTGTTCAGGCATTACAACCATCACCATCATTGTTTCTGGATCTACAAGTGATGTGGACGGGAGGGTGGAGCTGTGGAGGAAATCCTGATTCAGTCCAACTGAGAACTCGAGGACAAAACATGGCAGCAACTTTTTCCTTTTTCCTTTATAAAACTAGACCTCCAGTCTGCTGAGCTGTGGACACTTACGGACACTTGTCTCTGAAGATGTGTTCTGGAAGGAGGTACGGAGCGTCCATGTTCCTCAGCTCGATCACCTGGAGACAGAACAGAAGCAGCAAACTCTCATCAATAATGAACCATTTCACTGCACAGCAGGTAAAAACAGCAACATGTACAACAAAAAACACAGTTCAACATCCAAAAACAACAACGTGTCATCAGCATATTCATGAACTTCAGGTATTTGGTGCTCAAAGAAAGAGCAAGTTTAAACAAAAGGAACATTTTCTAACATCGCTCAATGGTGAAGCTTCAACAGTGGAACTGATGACGTTCAGCAACACAACAGTGAGGTGAGGATGTGCGGCGGACGCACCTTGCTGACGTGCTGACAGAATGGAGGGTTTGCGATCATCTGGCTCAGGAAGTTGAGGTACGCCGCCACCAGCGCATTGATGCCGCAGCGAATGAACATCGGCATGCTCTCTTCGTTAGCCAGAGCCATGTCCTGTACAAACCAGACACACGTTAGCACACTCATACAAAAACATGACATCATCATCTGGCCAGTCAGCAGAAAAACAATCAGCAACTTTCTGAAGCTAAAAATGGTGAGAAATGTTCGTCACTCTCTGATCTTAAAGCTTCTCTCTGTGGCGTTTCTTTATAAACTGAACTGGACTTCTGACTGGACAAGAATAAAAACCTATTCAAAGAGGTCACATTGGACTCTGGGAAGTTTTAATTAGTACTTTTCACAAGTTTTGGGCAATTCATCGCTGAATGATTAATCCAGAAAAAATAATTTGCAGATTAACTGATAATGAAAATAATCAGTTTTCTGCCTGAGAAGAAGAAATCGTGGATTAGACGTTTTTAAATGTGGGAACACATTAACAACTCATTATTTCTCATCGTGATTGGAATTCACCAATGACGTATGATGTATCAGGTCCTGCCCTCCATTTTGGCTCTGTCACCTCAGAGCTGTTACCGTGACGACGACCTTTGAACTGACAGTGTGGGAACGCGATCAAGCTGCGATACAGAGCGAGTCTCTAAACCCCGACTGTTACTGACATCGCAGTGAAATTATAAAGCACAGGTGTGTGTGTGTGTGTGTGTGTGTGTGTGTGTGTGTCATTCTATAAGACTCCAAAAGATTTCAGGTGACGGTGAACATGGAACCACGATTGTTGTGTGTATTCGAGTGTATGTTTGCTTCTTGTCTACAACGCTGTGACATTTCTGGATGATAAGTTCTCAGCGTGATACACAAACAAGCAGCTGGGGTGTGTGTGTGTGTG
>CAEMYA010000437.1:747274-762861 GCA_903131615.1 Diplodus sargus | reverse complement strand
ATCGTGATGTCGTTTCCAATGTTTATATTCCTCATATAGTAAAGTCTGTCCAAGCTTTAGCTAAAAGTCTGTGGAAGACAATAAATCATCATGACGGATGGATTTACTGAAACAGTGATGTAGAAATATCCACTTTACTTAAAGTTTTGTACTCCAGGTAAGAAGAAGCTCCTGCAGTGATTGGACCCGCTGCAGTCGCACACATGATGAGCACACATTCAACATGAAGTAAAAGACTGTTCTCAGATCTGTGTTTGAGGAAGAAGCTGCTGCAGCTCCTGGATGTTTATAATGAGAGTGCAGCACCGTCACACCGGCGAGCCTCAGAGTCCGAATTCTCTCCTCCAGCAATTACCCGAAATGAGGAGCGGAGAGAGCGAGCCTCCTGGTCTGCGAGGAGGAGGACAGCGTTCGTTTGATTTGGGATTATCTGCTCTTGCACTCCGGAGGCCGGAGAGGGATTAGCTTGTTTTTCTTTCTTTCTTCTATTTTTTTATCAGGGGAGGAGACGGCCGGCCGTCGTCTCAGTGACCCGGGAGCTGAACTCACCGCGGGGCGTCCGGGAGGTGAAGTGAGGACAGATTAAGACACAATTCACTTTGGATTAAAAACAGAGAGTGTGTGTGTTTCATTCTCTGATCACTGCAGCCAGCATGCACTGTGAGTCTAATGTTTCCTGTGACTTGTTTACAAACCGCCTCCTGAAATCAACTGTAAAATGTCAGAATCTTACTCTTACTTTGTCAGGCTTTTGTAGAAACGCAAATTGCCAACAATTATTCTGAGAATTGGGTTTAAAATATATCTTTTCCCTTTAAGTGCTGATATTTCTCTCAGGGCGAATGACTTCAGCAGCTTTAGCTTCAGTTTCAGTACAAACAGAAGCTGTTATCCATCACAAAGCTCGAGCGGTTCAAGTTTTCTGTTGTGTTCACTGTGAAAGAAAAGACTGAGTGGAGCCGACGTGTTCAGAGCCAAAGCGTCTCTGCCTTCAGCAGAATGGACTTTTGGAGCTTCAGGAGCAGCATGTGAGACCCCCGGGGTACTCTGATAATGAATGTGTGACTCACCCGATCTTCACGGTGTCCAAGGTGTGGCAGGGGGTCCCGTACACTGGCACTTTGCCCATGATGAACATCATGACTTCGGCTCGCTGGTAGTCTGGCAGGTTTCCTCCGAAAAAGCCTGGCGGGAGGACAAGAGAGCCCGTGAGTCAGCGCTCAGACACAAAGACTTGGATCTTTGTAGGAGGTTAACAGCACATTCTCTCCTCTGTTTATCCTGATTTCATCTTCACTATCAAACAAACAGCTTGAGCTTCACCCGAGGAGCATTTCAGCACAGAAAACTGAGGGTTGGTTTTCTTTACAGCGAGCAGTGACTCTTAATGTAGACGTGGGCCGGTGAGTACCGATCCAGAACACAGAGGGGGTGAACAGGAGTCATACCGATGGTCTGGATGATGGCGTTCTGGACGATTCTCTCCTCGCTCTCTTTGCCGCCGCGGCCGGATGAAACGCTGGTGCTGGAGTTCCTCCTGGAGCTCTCGCCCAGCTCAAAGTCCACGCTCATCCTCAGGTGTTTGAGCAGAGTGTTGAACACCTCCAGCACTGTTGGACCTGCAGTCACACACACAGCCGGCAGAGACCAGACATCACTGCAAAGGTAAAACCGACTCTGGGCCGAGAGGGTTCCAGTCAGGAGAAAATGTAAAAAACTGAGTGGAATTAACGAGTGTCAAACAAAATAAAAGCACATTATTGTTTGTTTTTGTCGTCTCATCGAAGCTCTCAACAGCTAAAAGCTTCAAACTGTGATATGTTGACTCAAATGAATGCTAAAGCTCTGAGACTTTCATTGTTTTTTACTAAAACTCTCCACTGATGAAGGTTTCACAGGTTTCATTCAGTGCTCACAGAGAGCAGCGGGTGTTAAATATGGAAAACCGCCGTCCCCACGAAGAGGTTTGTGTCCGTGCTGATGGTCACGTTCACACGTCCTCTCTGGTCCAGCTGTCTTAATTCACTCTGGCACAGAAAGCAACACCTCGGATTATAACAAACTCGGCGCTCGCCCTCTCATCCTTTGGTATGTTACATCTAGAAACTAAAAAGATCAGTGGTGAGAAAAGACTCGATCCATTCTGAGAAACAGATTCTGCCTATGTGTTCATTTGGGGTTTAGATTATTTTGTGTTAATTTAAAAGAGGGTGTTTTAAAAAAATGAACAAAACAACACTACCCACAAATATGTAAATATGTAATATGTATGATCAATATTCAAGCCATTTTAATCTATCGACTTGTTGGTTTGCGTTCTGTTTTCAGTTTCTTGACCTGCAGTATGAACAACAGAAAACGTCAGACAGACTCGGAGACGTTAGAAGATGTCGTGCTAACAGTTTCCACCCGCATCCAGTGTTTGCGCTAAGCTACGCTAAACACATCCAGGTGGACCCATAAACATCTGATCTACCAGCTGCAGTGATGTTGGAATCATGACGTATGAAGATGACAGCGTGTTATTCAGCCACGGGAGAAATTAACCAAGGAAATGTGTAAATATCTTGCCAATTCGTTATTCTATGTACCTATCCCAGGAATAAACTGTAAAACAGATATGTTTTTTAATTTCTGGTACATCGCTCAACATTTCATATGAGAAAGAGGAAACAGGACACATGAATCTCTGCTGGACTCACAGCTGAAACTGAACAGTGGCTCTAATCCACTGAGGGTCTGGATACAGCATCACATCACTGATCTACTCTACAGCACCGACACAAAATCACAACTGGACCACAAACTTCCCCCACACACACTCAGATTCACTGCTGAAGATCCTGTTCACTGTAATGATCCAGGTGAGCAGACTGGATTGTAGTGTCAGGTGTTTTCTACATGAAGGCGTTTCTGAACTCCTGGTCACTCAGTGTTTGTTTCTATTACAATCCTAAGATCTGTTGTCAGAGTCGGAGACCTTCTGTTTGGCGCTAACATGCATCTCACACTCACACTGATGGAATATAAATTAGGATTCTCTTCAAGCTGCCTGAACATAAAGTTCAGCGTTAATAAAACACCTTCCAGCCCGACGACTCAGATTCCATTTCTAATTATTTTCCAACACTTTTATTTGACATGTTTCTCTTTCATCTTTTATCTTTGCACTGAGCAGGACTTAAAAAGGTCTGAGATCAGAAGAGCAGAGTGTGTAAAATACAACCTGAACTCAAAAACATTTTTTTTGCAGATTAGGTTCATTTGAGATCACTTTCTTATTGTCTGGTGACACTTCAGGTGTGTGTTTCTGCTCTGAACACATGACTGAAGCACACAGTGATTGTGAGGGATGCTTGTTAACTTTGGGTCTGTGGGGGAGAATCTGCAGGAGCTGCTCTACTGTCATACTGTACCGAGCCACAGATTGGGAGGAGTCGTGATTTCGCTTTCAAAGGACAACACATCGCATCGTTTGGTCTCCTCAATCATTCCTATCCAGCAGGACGGTTGTTTTAAATACAGGCGGAGGCAGTAAAACACAGGAGGGAAGAGTTAGACACAACAAAACAGCAGGAGCTCAACTCAGAGCTAAAGTTTCTGAGAATAAATTCATTTTTCTATCCTCTTCAAACAGGGTGCAAAGGCAAACTGAGTGCAGTTCTAAAAGAGTGATTAACACAAAAAACTTCATGTAGCAAATCACAAATGCTTCATGAAGAACGAGCCGCAGCTCCTCTTTGATTAGTTAATAAAAGGTCACAGATGACATTAAAACGTCGATCACTACGTCCTGAAACTTATTTTGTCCATTAGGCAAAAACAAACGATATCAACAGGAAGTCGTCTCAACATGTGAGGAACCAGATAATGTTTGACATCCTGTTTCTTTTTCTGCCGCCTCCCGTGTGATCGGTCCAGCAGTCGGAACCAACGCGCTCCTGTAACTCACCCACTGATCCTTTGGCAGCGATGGCCACCGTCTCCAGCAGCACCTGGACGATGCCGGCTCGGACCCGCGGTGTGGTCTTGTTGTGATTGTCCAGGTGGTTGAGAACCTGCTGGATGACGTGGTGAGAGTGCTGAGCCTGGACGATGACACAGAGAGATAAAGAGGATTTAAAGATGCATTCACACGGTTTGGAACAACAGCAGAGCTCACAGTCACTCAATCACAACGTTCTGGTGAGCTGACAGAAAAATTCAAAGAGGTTCTGTATGAATTAAACACAATAAGTAAAACATCTTCACTAAAGAGCTAAAGAGGTTGTTGAGCGTCGATCCTGTAACCACTGATTAGCCGTCACCTCCAGGTTCCAGGCTTTATGCTAAGCTAACTGGCTGCTGAACCCAGAAACACAGTTAGCAGACAGTTTACAGACTGCTGTCCATCTTCTCATTGAAGTCTCAGCATTATATGTATTTATTAACTACTCTGTAATGACTTGAAGAGAGCAAAATCAAATGAAGTCGACTGGGTGGTTCTGTTCTGTGAACAAATTTGAATTGTAGATGTATTTTTGTAGTGTACTTTAACATTTAAGCGCCCTGGAAATTAAAAGGCACACGCCTGCAGAGCATTCAGTTCCATTTCCTGCTCCTGTGAATGCAGAAATTGCTTGTGTGTCCTCTTCTTTGATGGATTTCCTCTTCAGCGGCTTGAGCACCGGCGCAAAGTGGCAACTTTAGAAACCAATCACTGGCTGCAAATCCTGATATTTACCATGAATTTCCCCGCAGCTTCTGGATCTGAGCTTTACCTTGATACGTACAGAAAAGCAGCAGCAGCTTCGAGGGGGACTGCTCTTTGAAAGCGGTCCAAACTCCTGACAGCAGAATGTTCTGACGCGTCTCTGCAGGACGAACTCGGGGTGCGTTTGTTTTATGTAACTCAGATCAAACGCACAGCCGGTGCTGTCTCCTGGCAGACAGACCGAAACCCCCCGGACAGATCAGAGGGACAAAACTCTGCCAGACTGTCACACACACACACACGAGCACACGCACGAGCACATGCACACAGTGCAAACACACACACACACACACACACACACACACACACACACACACACACACACACACACACAAACTAAACATTGTCCCAAAGCACCATCGATTGCGCTTCATCCGCGCCAGCACCTCCGAGTCACCTGGGAACTTCTGAGCGAGCGAGCAATTAAACAGACAGACAGACAGAGGAGGAGGAAGAGGAGGACGAGGAAGAGGAGGAGGAGGAGGAGGAGGAGGACGAGGAGGAGGAAGAGGAGGACGAGGACGAGGACGAGGAGGAGGAGGAGGAAGAGGAGGAGGAAGAGGAGGAGGAGGAAGAGGAGGAAGAGGAGGAGGAGGACGGTGGTGGTGTGGCTGTAGGTCAGGGATGTCTGTGTGACGGAGAGAGTGAAGACGAATGTGATTGACAGTTTCTGATTGATCAGTAATAAGTGAACTCGAATCATTCAAGAACCTCAAAAAATGTGTTTGCACATCGTAGGAATTTCTTGATGTTGAATACTGATACAATCTGATCTTTTCCACCTTAAATCTGAAACCAAAGAAAAACTTTCAGCTAATCAACTTCACAAGTTGAACAAATAAATGTTGTCACGGTTTGATTCCAAACTGAGGCATGAGTTTCCCCAACGATCACACTGAGTAAGAACCAAAACATCTTCGATAACTGTTCCTCATTTTTATACGCATTTAAAATCTATGTGGCAACTATTTAAAAAAACTCACATTAAAGGCTTTTACACTTCATTTAAGTGGCAGCAGTTAATTGGTTAAAAAGTGCTAATTGGTTCAACAGAAACAGAGAATAAATCACGGCGCACACAGAGCGCTCCATGTTGGATTGTTGCTTAATCGCAGCGGGCTGAACGACTGATGTCCTGAATCTCCTGAAAATAATCACAACATAGGACGAGTGACAGGCGGAGGGCGATAAAGAGGAGGTGTGTGAACTGTACCTGGATGGAGTACATGATGATTCTGAAGCAGGACACAGCGAACTCGTTGGGGTCCCACAGGCGGTGGTGGTCCAAGTGCCTGAAGACAGAAGACACAAAGATTTCATGGTTCATATTCTCACCTGGTCATCAGCAGCAGCTTCAACATGTGGAGACAGATTCTCCTGCAGAGATCGTCCTGCTGTTGTCCTCCGACCAGAGAGGACAGAGGGACATGTGGTCCACACTGGAACGATACTGCTGCACATGTACGAAGGCTTTGGATCCATCAGCATCGCACTGATTCTTTACAGTTCACTCGTCATGATGTCTTAGAAACTCTCTCAAAGACAAACACCTGCACTTAATGTCAAAATGTAACATTTGTTTAAACGACTAAAACAACTAACATAAATTAAAGTTCATGTTTTCATGACATGGTCGACCAGCGGCTGTCTGTCTTTAGAAGATGTATATCTGGTGTGGAGGCGATCAGAGTTGGTGAGATAAGTGTCACATGTTTCATTCTGGTTTAATTCCAAAGTAATTTCTGATCCAAGCTAAATAATGATCAACATCCTGTAAGTCATAATCACAAACAGACAAAAGACAAACAGATCAAATCAGCTGATGCAGGATGAGATGTATAAAAAAAAGCCTGCAGGAAATCAAAAGAAACCGGGTCAGACATCCCACCGCTGATCCTGAGCCCACGTCTTCACACCTGAGCTGTGAGCAGAAGCCACAGAGGTGAGACGAGCGAGAGGTCGAAGGTTAAATTAACATCATCATGCAGATGATGCGTGAGCGGCAGATGGACGACAGATTCACTCGTCTCTGCAGCCTCGAGGAAAACACGCCGACTACATACATCTGCTGTTCATGTCTGAGCATCACTTTAATCTAAAACAGTTCTTTGAACAGCTGCCGCAGGTCAAAGGTGAGCTGCGCTTTCACACCTTCTTCTTCCTGGATTTTCACATTATCGCTTTTCTTGCTTGGTATTAGACCTTTCAGAGCGGCACCGGAGCCCAGAAGGTCATCACGAGTATTTCCAACATCCATCTCATCTGCCTGCTCTCTGACCTGCAGCACAACAATGAAGACTTCATCTGTCCGCAGTATTAAACCTCGGCCAGACGCTGACCTCGAGTCGATCTCATCTCAGAACGTTTTCTTCCTCTCACTCTCATTTTCTGCTGCCGGACACGTGGTCAGCTGTTCATTCATGTTTCAAACGGACGGGTTGATTAAACTGCAGCGATGTTTCATCTTGAACTAAAAGAACAAAACAAATCTGAGGTATGTCAGCTATGACCAACGTTTACGACCCTGAAGAATCAAAAAACAGAACGTTTTGACACAGGTGAGCCATTTATGATCTGTTTAATTAATTCATAAGGATTTAAATGATTCAAATAATCTGTTACAAGATGACAGATTATGAGACGATAGATCCTGAGATCTACAATCCCCTCACTGCTCCTACAGCGACAGGAACACTAGACGATGTGGTGGCACTTGTGGTCTTTTTGTGTCTCCTTGTTATGATGCTGTGTCTCTTTGTGTCTCTGTAGTCATTCTGTGTCTCCTTGAGGACATTTTGTCTCTCCTGTTGGTATTTTTTGTGTCTCTTTGTAATCAGTTTGTGTGTCTGTTGGCATTTTGTGTCTTTTCTATCCTCCCTCTCTTTGTCGTCAGCTCGTGTCTCTTCGATGACGTTTTGTGATTCAGTCACTTTATGGTAATTTTGTAAATTTTATTCAGTCTCATAAAACAGATACAATGATTTGTGTTTCAACATTTTTTTTAAAGCATTCTAGCAAAAGATGATAAGTGAATGTTGATCTTGAAAGTGTGTAGTTAGTTTGATAATTACCAACATGTTTCAGAGTCTGTTTCACGTTAAAGTATTACATTTGATCAGCTCGTCCATATACTGCAGCAGTTAATTAAAGCATCAAATGTGACGCTTGAGTGATGAACCATTCGAGGATGATTCAGTTCGACCGTCCTACGACAGCAGCCATTTTAAACACTGTCAGTCCTGAGTTAATCTATTGGCAGAGGAGAGAGGAAGGACAGCGTTTGGAGAGAGAGAGAGAGAGATGAGAACAGAGTTGAAAGAAGAAGCTGGTTGTGTGAGAACTGTTCAGCAACATGACGTCAATCCAAACCCCCCCAAAACCCTCCCACCACCGTTAACCCCAATCCCTGCTATTTATAGTCTGAAGACGCCCCCCTGCCTCCTCCTCGTCGTCCCTGCAGGAGCTCTGCAGGAGGAGAGCTGGTTTCACCCACAGACACACAGGCAGACGACGAGCACGGCGACGGCTCAGTCCAGAGAAGAATTAAAGACTGCAGGGACGAATGTATTCAGTCCGGTTCTGCACCAAAGACATTTAACATCAATTCACATCATACCTCTACTGTCAGAGCGACACCTGAAGGTCCTTAAATATGTATATATGCATAAGTTAAATCAACGACCTGCTATGATGGTCTACGTGGTGTTGAGGACGTGTTTTTAACTGCTGTAATGAAGTCAGGCGTCACCGATTCTCATTCAGGTACGCAGAGACAAAAACACTGCAGCTCTTTTGTTTTACTTTTAACAAATTATCTAACTCCAGAAAGCTGCGACATCGTCTCTGCAAACTACTGTCGGGAGGAAACTGTTTAGCATGTGAGGCGTTAAAATGGAGAATTGGTGACAGCTGCTAGCTTGTGATCTGATGTCATCTTTAGCCTGCAGGTTGCTGACTTTGAGGTCGTCGTTTCACGAAGCGACTGACGTTTTGAAAGCTGCGACATGCAGAGAAGCAGAGAAAGGGAATGCTGTCTGAGAAAGGCTTTATACAACAGGTGAGTCAGACACTGCAGGTTGCATTATGGGTAATGTAGGCACCAGGTTTTGACAAAGAAAGGAAATAAGCTCTCTGCCTCTGCTGCATCTGCAGCTTTTAGATGTTTCATCTGATTTCTATGAGATGATGACAGCTGTGTTCTTTGAATCATGAAAACCTGGCGGTACTTTCCTGAATCGTCTCGATCGGGTCACAAACTTTATCGTCCGCATCATCCACACTTTCAGACACATCAGCACTTTGTTAACCGTCTGCTCTACAGACCGCTTCCTCTCTCTAATGTCACCTCTCACTGGGTTTACACAGAAACAAACACAAGTCAGCAGATTGTCTCCGACACTGCGGAGGCTGATGTGGCACCGCCCGTCCTCTAGGGGGCGAGGGACGCCAGCGAGTCAGCGGTCAGAGCCGGAGGTGACACCGCGAAGATGCTGCCTGAACAAACACACACTCGTCCACAGTAACAGACTGGGAGTTTAAAGACGACACACTGAGAACAACTGCAGTCTTTTCTGCTGGTTTCTGAGTAGGTAAGAGCAGGTGTGTGTGTGTGTGTGGACCTGAAAACTGTATAAAGAAGAGATGTCTTCAAAACACGTACAAGAGTTTCGACTGCACACATGCTCGATAAACACAATCCTGAGAGCTCTGTGTGTAATGTCCAGTGTCTGCTGCAGAGGCGAGTAAATCAACAAGTTACAGATGTTGTCTGAGATCAACTTTCAACACCTGAGCGCCTGTTTGTTGCCGACTAATTCTCACTTATTGCAAAAACACACGACATGAGATGAGTGCGATACTAATTTTCTCATCTAACTCTCAGAGGAAAAGAGATTAAGCACGTTTCCAAACACGACTTTACGTGTTGAAACCTCTCGAGTTCCACTGCAGGCGGCGCCTGGTGTGAAGAAAGAAACGGCAGCCGTGAGAGTGAAAATACTGGAAAAGGAAAATCTATCTTTGTGTCAAAGAGTCAGATTCCAGGCAGTCGAGGACGCCACAGTCTCTCCACTCGGGTGCCTGGAAAGTGATTCTACATGCTGCAACTAATCAGATCTCCTTTTTTTTGATGCATTGCGGATCTCAAAACGAGACCTCGGCTGTCGGTGTTACCTGTTGATGCAACACAGACGGCAACGAGAAGGAAATGAAGAGGAACAACTGCTGAGCTTTAATAGAATTAGCTGGAAAAGCTCCGAGGCAAAAAGGAAAATAAATTATAGGGACAGTGAGGAGAGAAAAATGATTAAATGCAGCCGAGTAGTTGAAGAGGCTCTACAGATGTCAAGCAGTCCCACTAATATTATGTAATTAATTGTTAATGGCAGCATTAAGAGGCTCGCTTCCCTCACTGAGTTTGCAGGCAGCAGCGTGTTGCTGCTCATCTTGTTTACACCTTGACACTCCGATCCACGGCTGACAGAAGAGAAGAAGATGAACCAACACATCACAACTGGGAACCTTTTCATTCCCACTCCGTAACCCGCCGGACACACAAAGAAAACGTTACGTAGAACTCAGAAATCGAGCTGCTGATATTCGGCGCTTTCTCACGATCAGCGGCTGATATCACATCCGTCAACGTGTGCCGGGTTTCTGGGAACGTCTTTATAAAGAATTAATCAGTGAGCGATCACAGAGAACAGTACTGTAAGTCTAAATTACCATCGTTTAAGACGTGGAGGAGTAACGATCGCTGCGTCAGACCAGCGACGAGGCTGAGCACATTGAAGCAGAGCTGGTCGGCACAAACACTCCAGAAAACCTTTCACTTCCCCACTCTGCTTTAATTTCTTCCTGACCTCTCTCTGCACTTCCTATCACTCTTGTAACAGACGCTGGGTAAACTGTCAGTCGGTGGAGACTCAGACCTGCAGGCACCTCACTATTGATTGTTTGTAACGTTCAAGTGCTGTAGGGAACGGCAGCGTTACTCTGCTGCAGCTCTCCATATAAGTCCTGCTGACTGAGTGTCAGCAGCGTCTTATATCACAGGAACATTCGTCTGATGGGAAAGTTCAGATCTAGTGATCTGTTAGTCAGACAGTTCAGAAGATGGTTTAGGGACATATTGTGGATTTTGAGTTGCGTTATTTGAACATCTTGGTGTTAAACGCTGTGATTTTCCCTCCTGATGATTGGCGCCCACTTATCACCAATTAAAGGTGATGGACAGGATCCATTGATCACGGAGCTTCACTTTGTTTTGCTCTGTTTGGGGAGCTGATGTGAACAAAAAAGGATTGACAGCTCATCATGCAGCAAATAATCAACTTTTTGAATCACTGTCATCATCATAACAGTGCAAAGTATCTTATTAACAATCTGGGAAGTTTAATCAGCTGAACACACGTTGCCTTTTCACGTTTCTGCAAACCAAGAATCCGTTAAAATGTGTCGCATGTCGAATGTCAACATTTCCTACAATATGTGCCATTAACCGTTTGTGACTTCATTGTGGGAAAGTGGAGCTAGAGAGAGCTGCCAAGCCAGTGACCACTGTTTGAGACTGTGCTTCAACGTTTGTAAGCGTGAGCAGCCGTCGTTAGCTGCGGCTGTATGAACGTACAGATGTTCTGCTGTTTCTTTGTCTTGATTTGTTGCCGTGTTTATGGCATCACATCGTCTCTGTTGCGTTAATTTTATGACTTTAGCGGTTTAAAAACACCTCGTTTAACAGAGTCGTGTGTGTGTGTGTGTGTGTGTGTGTGTGTGTGTGTGTGTGTGTGTGTGTGTGTGTGTGTGTGTGTGTGTGTGTGTGTGTGTGTGTGTGTTCGGGACTGTGTACTAACATTAAATCTTTCCAGTGTTACCAGGAAAAGGCCCCTGGGAGCCCGTGATGTTCACACTGATAATGACTTCTCGACTTAAATGGCCCCCGGTGGAAACACCATCCGCTGCCTTTTCACACTCAATATCACGACTGTCAGTTCTATCACCGTTACTGCTGCTACTGATGGTAAATATCTGGAGACGGGAACAAAAATCAATACAACTACAAGTCTTCAAAAGAAAAAAAGAGATCCATTCACGACAACTGTGTTTCCCCACGTTACATAACTCAACTAGCAGCCGCTGCTGTAATTATCAGATGTGGACAGTTTCCAATCCGCCCTGCGAGTTCTGCACGAACACGCAGCTGCGTCCAAACACAGCATCGTTTTATTCATCGGTCAAATTTACAAGAAAGGAAACATTTTACTGTATAGCAAATTAAGTTTACTATACAGTATTTAGTTTGTTAGCATGCAACATTTTAGTATAGACATATTTTTCTTTCTCTTCGGTACAGCATCTTCAGTACAGCATCCGTACAACACAAGGAGATCTTTGTATCTGTGAGAATGATTTTAACTTAGCAAATGACAAACTGACTCATCAACAATGGAGGACGTCATCTCCTGCCGTCACAGGCCGGATAGCCGATATTCAGCACAAGGACTACGGATGTTAAAATCTGAAAAGGATCCTCAGGCTGGATGTTGGACGCACCGTATTTTCTCCTTCCGATAAAGCCAATGCTGTGAAATCAGCAGGAGGAGAGCTGGTCACAGGAGGGATAAGCTATGACATGATCTCAACATCTTTGGGTTGAACAGAAGTGTTACACTTCATCAGCTGAGGAACGTTAACGTTGGATCAGCACAGTAACCAGCTGAGATGGAGCCACGCTGCTAGAGAGGCTCAACATACTGAGCACAGAAACACGCTGATTTAAATATCTGCTTTTCCTCCCGACGCAGTGAAGCCCGGACCCAGAGCGGCTCAGCGGAGAAGAAAAACAGACTGTGAAAGAGGAAATCTCAGCGGGCCTGGACTGTTCACACGGTAATTGTCCAATTTATGCGAACCGAGCTGAGTGCCGGGGCAGCGCGGCCAATCGGAGCGCAGACGTGGATTTTTTTCCCTTCTAAATCCCAGAAGGGAGCGACGGTCACCGGGTGGCAACAGAGCGCTGCGTTTCATACGGCAGCCGCCCGCGTGATAACAGAGCTCATTTAATTTCCTCTGTGTGCTGCATATCTGTGTGTGTGTGCGTGTGTGTGCGCGTGTGCGTGTGTGTGTGTGTGTGTGTGTGTGTGTGTGTGTAGAAATAGGTGTGAGAAAATGAAGGTAAGTGAGGAGGATGGTGAATGGTCTTTGTGTGTGCATGTCTGTCTGGAGGTGTGTCTAAGTGTCTTCTTTTATAAACTGGTGTGTGTGTGTGTGTGTGTGTGTGTGTGTGTGTGTGTGTGTGTCATGACTCCTACATACTAAAGCTTCTGTGTTTCTGCACAGTGAGAAGAAGGCAGATCTGGGCTGCAGGTTGTATCACAGGAAATGAAAGCAGACGGACGGTTTCTGATCCATATCGTTTAAAAAGCAAAGCAGAGAAGAGTGAAGCCGGGTTCTTCACCGTCTCTTAGCGAGCATGCGACAGCAGGGAGGCGTTCAGGTACTCACACCAACACGGGTCGGACGGCGTTGTTCATGTTGCCGTAGGCCGCCCGGCCCAGCAGCTCTCTGAAGCAGCTCTCTGCCAGCGCCGCCGGGTTCTCCTCGCCGTCCTGACCCACGACTGAGGGTGTGCTGGGGTGACCCGCCCTGTCAGAGACACACAGACAGACACACACAGACAGACAGGTCAGAGTGTGTATCGGCAAAAAAACAAAAACATGGGGCTCAGCAGGACGAAGACACCAGCCAGTGAGAGTTGGACCATCCCGAGTTAACATGGCTGAGAATTAACAACAGCAGAATTATTTGGAACCAAACTGATTTAATTCAGCAGACAGAAACTCAATGTGTCCAGAACAGTGTGTGCAATAACATTTAGAGGGATTAAAAACAAGAGAAGAAGAAAAACCGCCAGGAGACAATGGAGATGGAGAGAGAGAGAGACAGAGAGAGACCGACAGGAGGAGGAGGAGGAGGAGGAGGAGGAGGAGGAGGAGGAGGAGGAGGAGTGAAGAAGCACTAAAGATGGAGGAGAGACTGAAAAGAAATCAATCAGCGAAGCTGAAAAAAGAAACGAATCAAATGAAAGAGTATCGACTCGCCTCAATCAGCTGTGTGTGTGTGTGTGTGTGTGTCAGTCAAACACTGTAAGAAATGTGTGAATAAGACATTTCATCAGGTAGTTTTTATTGTTCTCGTCTACAGAAGAAGCTTTTACTCTGATGAAAGACGTCAGTGATTCACGAGTTAATAAGATTCTCTACAGCGACGAGAACATTTCGCATTTTGCACGTTTTCATCTTTCTTATATCCTGAGCAGATGTATTCTAACGTGGAAGTCAAATGTTTAAACATAATCCAAGAGGAGGTAAAAGCGTTCTTCTTCTGATGTTTTTATGATAAATGATTGAGTGTGTCACAGTTCAAACTCTTTACTGGTCTTTGAAAACTGTAAAACGAGCAGCTGCCTTCAGGTTAACGTTCGCACTCAGGACAGATAAAGTCGTGATTTTACATCTGAAGGATGCTAAGAAAACTGAAAAACAAAAAAGGATAAAATCAACTTAATGGAGGTGGTTTGATGTGACTTCAGAGGTATGAGAGGCGAGGCAGAACAGACTGCACGGAGGAAGCAAATGATGGAGAAAACAGAGAGAACGACACTGATGGAGAGAGAGAGAGAGAGAGAGAGAGAGAGGGAGAGAGAGAGAGAGAGAGAGAGAGGGAGAGAGAGAGAGAGAGAGAGAGAGAGGAGGCGGATAGTCGATGGAGATTAAATCAGCTGTTGATGGACTGAAGCAGATGAGACACGCTGAACAAAATGACGAGCAAAGAACGTAGTTTTACCCCCGAATTAAGATATTTCAGTCACGCTGCAGATTTCTGAATCACATGACCTCACTGCAACATTTCATTATGGATTCTTCTTCATTTATATGAACTTCTTTCATCCATTCACACAGCAGCACTGACTGAACAAAGAGCCTCACAGGACGAGGGGCAGAATCTCTCGTCTGCTTTCCTCACAATGTTTTCTGTTCACAGAGGAAAGTGGAGACCAACAAATGTCAAGAAACCACAAACCGTAACATCAATTTGGGATTTCTGATCTAAAGGAGACTTCAGGCGCTTCATAGCAGTTGTTTGTCTTCAGCTGACAGAAGAAAATCTTCACTCCAATTTTCTTTTACGGAGAAAAAAACTGTTGTTGAAAATCTCTCGAACCAGAAGATTGTTCGATGAGTCAGAAAGCTTCTGAGTGAACACTGATGAGATCGTCTCTACGGTTTTACAACTACAGCTGCAAAGAGTGGAGAATAAAACTTGTATCTGGAACAGCTGGATGATAATCTGTGACATCCAGTCGAGTTTTATCCCCTGAATGTTTGATACGAAGCCTCGCGTCCATCAGACTCAACATTCAGTCAAGTTAAGGCACCTAACGCTTCTCAGAAATGTTAGGGACTAAGATTCAGACGCTGTGTTGGTTCATCCATCCAGCCGACCGTCTGACTGAGAGGTTCAGCAGAAACTAACACATCTTCTACGTTTGCTTTTGACAGCGGACGGTCTTTATTCACTCAGCTTCTGATTTGTGTTCCTCCGCCCTCCTCGCTGATCCGACAGCTCAGCCACACACGAGATGCAACTTTCTCCAGCAGAGCTGCCAAGAATCCAAAGTCCTGCCACGAGACCCGGCAGGCGCCCCAAAATGTGTCATATGGTTAAAATAATGCAATAGTAAATCACTTCGGCTGCAATGAGCCCGCTCGCAGATGGACGGCAGGCAGCCGGGTCTCAGGAGGGAAACAATGCAATTACTGTCGGCCCACACAGC
>CAEMYA010000437.1:707768-746748 GCA_903131615.1 Diplodus sargus | reverse complement strand
AGTGTGTGTGTGTGTGTGTGTGTGTGTGTGTGTGTGTGTGTGTGTGTGTGTGTGTGTGTGTTTCATTGTGACACCAGGAGAGCTTTCCTTCATTCTCCGAGCCTCCACCTCTGGTTTCTGCACGCCGCCCACGTCCGCCCTCCCCGAGAAGCAATTAACAGAATGAAACGCCCTTGACCACAGCTCCCCGCCAGGTCCTCCGAGGCTCCATTAGAAAAGCCCAAAACACGGCGCCGTGAGGTAAAGTGACCGCAGCTGTGTTTGGGAACAACATTACCCGACGCAGATTGTGTTTGTGTCTCGTGAAGGAAAAAACAAAAACAAGCGAACGCGGCGCGGTTCGTCCTCCGGAGCGGTTCCCCGCTCAGAGGCCGGCGCCTCGCTGTGTTCTCGTGTCACGCTGAGTCACGCTATTAAACTCTCCGACTCTGCTGACGGACATTTTGTTTGACAGGATGCTGCTGGACTGCAGCGATGCCGAGCTGCTTCGGGAGGTCAGAAAACAGCGGCAACATCATGGGAACTGATGTCCACCTGCCGCTTGCAGGATGTTCCCATCACACAGCTGCACAGCTGGACTGAAGACGGGGTTTGAAAAGGCGTCTGCACTCAGCAGCTCTACAGAACCTGCAGCTCCTTTTGGATTAACAGCACGTCCCGTCTGCTTCGGTTACAGTGATTTAGTCAAACTGATCCTCTGAGCTGGACAGCCAATCAGATTTCTCTCACCCACTGACTCCACCAAACCAAATCATCAGAATACATGTTTGTTTGTACGTTTCAGCAAAAGTTTTACGTTCGTTCAGGTTGAATTTCTCTCTCTGTGCTGATGCTCTGGTTAAGTTTACTTGGCTACGGTTAGAAAACATCACAGTTTCTTTGTAACATCTAATTCAGTCACAACAAAAACAAAGAGAAATGTCCTCAGGTGTCCTTGAAAATGTGCAGCGCTGTGACTCAAACTGCGGTCGGATGTTTGGCAGCCTTGTGGATCATCAGGACGTCACCGACATCCTCTCCACCTCCTGATGTCAAACTCAGCTAATAAGCATTTAAAGTCAATAGCATCATATTCTGGGAACTGGGCCACAGACGCTTACAGCCCGCCGCTGACCGACGGTAGTTGGCGTCTCGTCCTGTAAAACCGCAGTAGAGACACCAGACAAACCGAAGAGAAGTGAAGCGCTCATCATGAGTCTTCAGTCCGACTCTTGCTGTAACTGCAGAAGCATGAAGCGGCGACATGACAGCGTGATGTGTGACCTGATTACTGATGACCATCATGATGATTACGGTGCAGTTTGGACTCGGCTGATTCTTTAATAAATGATATCTGATTGAGCTGGACGACACTAATAAACTCTTCAGACGGCTCATCAGGGGGAAGACACTGATTCATCTCTGAGATCATTATAGCTGCTGATCCAGGTGACTTCAGACTGAGGTGGAGTCTCCAGGGTTCACCTGACAGTGAGCTTTGTGTGTCAATATATTGATATTACACGGTTACTGTGCTGTGAGACTGAACATCATCTATGATCTAGTGTCTTGTTTCTCTGGTTTTACAGTTAAGTGATGTTCTGATATCCGTCTTTACCTACCGAGTGTGTTTGTGCAGAACCACAGGTGAGTTCAAACTGAACGTTTCTTTATGTTGCTGGAATCTATGTCGCTGTGCTGATGCTCTGGTTAGGTCGAGGCACAACAACCACTCGGTTTGGGTTAAAAGGACATCCTGGTTTGGATTCAAATACCTGGTCCTCAAAAATATGGCCATTATTTATTGATGCCACAAAACCAGATGGAAACAATCTCAGGTGTCTTTAAAAATACCTTGTGGTGTAACAACAGCCTGAACTGAACATCACGTCTTGTTCGCTGGGTTATTTTGTGTCGAGCTGTGTTGAAATCAAGTCTCCAGCTAATCCAGTTATTTAGCTGCAAAACATTTTGCTGTGAAGCTCCAGAAATGTTAAGGGACTACAAAACTTCATCCAACTTTGCATCACACAGGTGTGAGGAGATGACGACTACATTTTAAAATTTTCTATGAACTGTAGAAAGTGACGACGAGGAACTTGTAAGTTTTGTCGATTGTTGCGGCCAGCGGCTGCTGTTGAACAGATCTGAGCTCACGTCTGCTGGTGGCACGTTCATTCTTTTTTGGAGAGACTGCAGGATGGATGTGTGATTGTATATGTGATATGTGTGATCGGATGGGAGCGCGGGCGTTTATATTAACTATATAAAGATATCAGTCTGTTCGCTGACGGTCTCGTTTGCTGTTACAGGTCGTTTATAATCATCAGACGACACAGAAACTGTTTCATGAAAACTAAAAAGTTCCTCGTAGTCACTTTAAGAAAAAAATGACTCAGCAATAAATATCCTCACTTACCAATAATTGTAAAAGCATAACTTAAAAATCTGCACACTTTAAATTAAAGAAATGGCTCAACGGCCAACTGTGAAGGCTGCTGGTTCACAGAATCTATGGACGTGTTCAATATGCTAAATCGGGGGGTGGACGAAATAAAAGAATCCAGCCAGAAGAGCAATTGGCAGATTGAATGAATTGAAGTGAGATTCTAATATCTAACGATGTGTCCTCCCTGTTTAACCTCACACTTCCTGCCTCTCCTCCTTCACAGCACAGACTTCCAGCCTCTCATCTGACTCGAGGATCTGCTCATTAAGTCTCAGGAAGACCATCAGAAACGGCTGGCATGTTTCCATTAACACGGAGACGATCCCCGAGGGAGGAAGGAATATATGCACTGTGATTATATGTGGATTAAATGAAGGCTATATTTCCATTAAATCATGGAAGATTAGATGTTTTGATTGGACTGTTAGGAGCAGGAGAAGAGGGAGAGGACACAACGGGGGGATTGGAATGAGAGATAAGGTGAACGTCATGATTGGATTTTTAACTATCGAGAGCCACGAGGAAATTAGAGATGTTCTGATACCATTTTCTCCTTCCCGATACCGATCCGATACCAGTGCATCGTAAAGAAAAGGAAGAGGAGGAAGAAGAAGACGAAGAAGAAGAGGAAAGCAGTAGTGGAACAGCAACTTAAGTAAATCTGAGAATAAATCGTTCTCTGAAAACTTCCTCTTCCTTCCGCTGTCTCTTAAAGTTTAGGAGAGCAGTGTCGTCGTGCTCTTTGGAGCGATGCCTCTTCGACAGTTTATAAGTTTGCCGGAGCTGAAACACTTGTTCCGTCCCTCCAAACTACGTCCTTGCATCGTGAACCTGTCGGCGTGTCACCGGTGGGGCCGAGAACAGCTCTGATTATCTGTTCAATCAACCTGTGACAATATTTCCTGACGATAAAACATTTACAGCGCTGTGAATATTCACTGCCGTCTCCGAAGCGGAGCGAAGTCTTCTTACAACACAGAACCTCCTGAAGAGGCGGTCGGGGGGGAAAACACCAGAGACGTGACCCAACAGTTAGCTTCAATGAACCGCGAGGTAATCCGTCTCCAGCCTGAACAAAGTTGTTTAAGTTAGCCCGAAACCCGACGGAGCGTAAAGAACAGAGGCTGAAGATCAGTGAACATCCTGCGAGTCCTCTGGAGTCGACACGGACAGTTTGTTTTGATGTACGGCGGCCGGTTCTCCTCCGTGAGGTCGACGGCTCGTCGCTGGAGGAGCAGCAAGTCTTCTGAAGGACAAGTACTGGTGATCTACGGCGTGTCGTCTGGAGGACACGGCTGCTGTGCTGTTCCCGACCCTGCTGGGCTCACACGCAAGTCAGACTGCTGAACTCTCAGACTCAGGACACAGAGAAATCTCTCCGGCTGCACCGGCGTCACTTAAAAACACATATTCATGTGCTCATCGTGTCCACAGTCGCTGAAGGTCGTTATCAAGGTGGTTCTTTCACGTGTAGGACGACATTTTGAAACTCAACAGGAGAGAATAGAGAATACATTTGTTTTTTTGGGAAGCGATAATTACATCAGCGCTCAGGTTTGCTCAGCAGGTTTGAAACATTTCATTAAATGCTCTCCAAACAGTCCAAACAAACCCGAACCCGTCCGACACACGCTGCCAGCTCCTCTGACACACTAAAGGCAGCCTGTCGAGGATTTCACCACGCGTGATGCCTGCGGCCATGTTTCTGTGAGCAGGTCCTCGTCCCTCCAACCCCCCCGACACGATAACAGATTTCAGTTTTACCGTCTCGTACATTTTACTGTTCTCTGTTCAGGATGTGCAGTGACACACTGGAGGTTTGATTGGAGCCGCTCGGTGTCCACTGTGGGTCTCATCACAGAACCATGTCCAAATAATGACACCCGGACGCCGTCCAGGGTCGGATCACATCCTAAACCCCTTAATTCCTCCACATGTGATGGGAGGAAGTTGTCTGCACTTTAGGTAGAGAAATGAATCAGTGGAAGAAGAAGAAGAAGAAGAAACACGACGAGGGATTAAAAAAAAAAAGAAAGACAGGATCCAAAAATAGCTTTTTGTTCACATGGAAACCACCAGGATGAGACAGAGAGGAGAGGAGGCCGCGGTGAGAGAGGAGAAGAAAGGATGGATGAAGAGAGGAGGAGAATAAATACGATGAGGAGAGGAGGGAAGAGGAGGTGGTGGGAAAGGATGGAGGGTGGAGGAAGTGAGACTCACAGGAATTCCTTTTGAATATTGTTGAAAACTTTGAGCTGCAACAAAACAAAATATTGTTTTGTTGCGTCTCAAACATCTTCAGCAGGTCTTCAATAGACTTTTCTGCTTAAGCAGAAGTAAATGAGAGCTGTGTGCAGGCGCGTGGGCGAACACAAGGTGTTTGTTTTGTGGCCGTCAGGCAGAAACAGCTTCACCTCAGGCAGGAGGAGCTGCAGACGCTGCTGAGGGAAGAATTCTGCCTCCGCGCAATTAAAACGCTTGTTTTGATTTACTCGTTTCCATTCAAGACACAAATACACACGTTTGTCCTCGTTTCCTCACGACGACGCGACGAGTCAGACTAGAACAGCAGCTTCACTTCTCACACTTTCATTTACTTCATGAATCCTCAAACTGTCTGATTATTTCCAGCTGACGTTATCAGATATTTTCAGTGTGGCTTATTTCCCTGCCAGTATTAAAACATTGTTGTACTAATCTATGGAGTTTTAATTCAATGTAAAACAGGAACTGTATTTAATCGGCCTATATTTTGCCTGGCAGCGAGGTCAAGTGTTAATTCTACTCTAATTTTGCACTCTTCGCAATTATTTATTCCGTTTCTCCTTCTTAAATTCTTAATGGTACGTTGTGTTTTCTCTCTCAGGCAGACAACATGGCTACTAAAGATCTGTTAGGAGAGGAAAAACTGAGATGAGATGAGGGATGAGAGCAGAACAGGGAGGAGAAAGAGGAGAATGAAGACGAGAATAACAAAAAGACAGTAAAGATGAGCTGACAGGGAACGTGGAGAGCAGAGCGTTAAGCTTCCTCTCCTGCCTCGCTGATCTTTGCCATAGATCTGTCTGCTGAACGCAGCGCTCTCAGTCCCAGGAGACGCAGAAAACTCCTCAGCGTGACACATTGCAAGGATTTCCTCCTCCACCTGGACTACAGGCCTCAGTCTGAGGATTGAACCAATATAATGAGGTCTGAGGCGTGTGGAGGCGTAAGGAGGGCGGAGGCTTTAACTCCCAGGATCGAGCTGCTGGTTTATATTCCTTCAGCTGACACGAGAGATCCACAGCGACTTACATCAGATCCAGCAGTGAGATTTACTTTAGATCCCGACTTTTCTCGCACCGCAAGCAGCGAATCGAAACGAATAAAATAAAAAGGTCAAACAAAGAAACCAGAACAACAGAGAAGAGGTCAACAGATGGAGCCTGTTCAGACCGGAGCGTTCACATCCAGCTTCCCAACGCTGGGACAAACACACCCGATGGCTGTTACACAAACCAAGAAATAACTTCACGTAAAACATCTGCCGCATTAACAAGAAGGTCCAAATAATGCAGAATGAGTCAGAGACAGAGTTTCACAGAGTTTATAAAGTGTCTCCAACTCAACAACTCACTAAACTGACACATTTGTTAAGGGAGTCTGGGGACTTTCTCCACGGGGACAAAGAAGGAGCCTATATTGGTCCTGCTTAAATGTTTAGATCAGTAAAATGTGACCTTCTGTTAATGTCACTGATGTTAATGAATCAGTGTTTTTACTTTACAGTCTGATTGTTTCCACAGGTTGTTTGGTGCTTCGCTGCATTAACCTTGAGCACCTCCCGGACTCGCACTCCTGCTGCGTAGCCTCAGCTCACTGAACTCTCCTCGTTTCCCCAAAGAGACAATAAAGTAAAAAAAAAGAAAGAAGAAACAAAGCGGAGACAGCAGCCGGCTGTGTGAGTAATAAATCTCCCGCTGCTCAGGTATGATAAGAGAAATGTTTGTGAGGTGCAGAGATACAAAGGTATTTTTCAAACTTGAGTTATGATCAGGTGGAACTCAAGGGCAGCACAGTGAAGTTTCATTTTCCTCCCTCTCACTGTTAAATCCTGCACACAACATCACAACCAAAAGAGTTTTCTCCTCTTCATAAATCTCGATGTTTGGTTTGTCTGCTCTGCATGTTGCTCATTCCTCTGTTTCCTAACGAGCAGCGGACGGTGAGCTGGCCTCCTTGTTCAATGACAGCAGGAGGTGAGATTTTAACTGTTGGTCCGCTAATGACAATCGCAGTCATTTAGATTTTGATATTTATTGACTAATGAAGCAGTTCAGGAGGTTTTCTCAATCAATTTCTTTTTGGGGGGCTATAAAATGTCAGAAAATTGTGAAAAATACCTTGTTGTGTGTTTGCAAAGACCAGAATCGACTGATGAAACGGTACGATTCGTTGTTGCAGCTCTGGTCTAAACTGAACTGAACTGTGACTGTACAACACAACTGTTTTACGTCTGTCAGTGGCTTCAGGATCAGCGATGTGTGCAATCGATCCATTAACGTTCAGCTGTGAGGGCGTATTGTTCATGTTGCCTCCTCCTATCTGCACGTCTCATGACAGCCGGGTGTTTTCAGGAGCTAAAACTGCGACATCTGATCTAGACGAGGATCACAGGGACGTTTGATGGTGTGCAGAAAAATGTTTGCAGGGGATTTTGGAGGTTTACAGACTCAGTGACACCGGTTCTGATACTGGATGTGGAGGCTTAAATTCAGCCTGAGGATCACAGAGCAGAGCGACGACAGAGAGGAAGAGTTGGGATGGATTAACCCCACACACACACACACACACACACACACACACACACACACACACACACACACACACACACACACACACACACACACACACACACACCAGTTTATAAAGGAAGAAGGCAAATGTTAATACGGACATTTATGTTCCTCGTTTAGCGCCAGACGTCACTGAATGTTGTAGCTTCTGTTTGATTTACAGCTTTCTGGTCCATCAGAAGTGAATTCTGGGATATCAGAGTCTCTATGAGCCGCTCTGGAAACAACAACCTTTATTTTCTGAGGTGGAGGAAAGTTCGGTGTTGCAGGTGAAGCGGTTTACTCCACTGATTGCCTCCAGCGCTGCATGTATAATTGATTGGCCTGGAATTACTGTGTCGAGGTTTGGCCCTTTAATAAGGTCGCCTCATACACCAGAACGATCCTCACCTCAGGAAACCTCTCACTTCTCTCCCCTGCAGCTCTGAATTCATGGAGGAGAATATCAGTAACGTGTCCAGGACTCTGTGTGTGGTCAGTACCTGTCCAGGTCTTCGCTGTCCTGCATGTTGAACAGCATGGACGGGATCAGCTTGTCCATGTGCTGAGGCTCCCAGATGATGGCCTGCAGCTCGTCGTTCACCGTCTTCCTCACCACACCCTGCAGACCTTTGATCCCGGCCACTCGGATCCTGAAACAGACACGCAGGACGTCTTAGATACAGAAACGTCCTCAATGAAGAAGACATAAACCTGCTTCTGCATGGAAACAGAAAAAGAAGCACTCTAAACAATAAAACATGAAGGAGACTGTCCTGACTGGAGAAGCAGCAGGAGCGGTTTGGACCGGAGGTCTTGAGTTCTTTTAAGTGTGACTGTCATCTCAAGCATGAAGACATCACAAGTCATTTATATGAAGGACAGTGACCTCGTGCCATCTGTAAAAAGGATCTGGGTACGAGTTTGGACCGGTGGGACTTGGGTTGCGTCTCCTCCTCGCTGCATCGCTGTCAGGGGTCGAGTCGTTTTTTAATGCAGCAAAAATCAGCACAGTTTGCTCTCCAGGTGTAACAACGTGTTGCTAACATTTGATGATTCATCAGCGCTTTAAAACTACTCATGTTAGCATGCTACAGAATCTGTTAGCATCTTAAAAAGGTGCAACATGTAACATACTTCAGACCAATAGGGGGCAGCAAATCATCAGAGTGACTGCAGCTAACTGCTGCTAACTACAGTTGACATTAGCTAGTTAGCTCTGTTAGCTGTGCAGCTAGCAGACTAGACTAAGAGCTCAGAGCAGTAGGAGTGTGTTGGTATTCACACAGCTAGCAGCAGAGCTGTGGACCGTGAGAGGTCTTTTTCTTACATTTGGTTGATAACTGGAGTTGGTTTTTTCATCTTTTCAACAATATTCTAACATATTGAACCTTTAACGTTCTGTAAAACATGATATGTTGTATATATTTAAACATTCATGTTACGTCTCATTGGTATCTTCTCCTTCTGAGGAATCTGTGGCTGCAGAGTTAGCTTTAACTTAATGCAACATTTGGTAAGTTAGCACTTTTTAACGTGCTGTGAACATTGTGGAATAATTCTGCTGAGCATGCTACACAAACAAATATGTTCTAGTTAGCATGTTCAGCAACATTCAGCGCTAGAGCATTTTTACACTATCGTTGGCTCGGTATGATGAAAGTGCTACGACACATGTTAGCACGCTCAGCAGATCCAGACACTTCCTCTTGTATACTTGATGGACCAAACGACCATGTGATGATGTAATGAGCTCATTCCTTGAGCCGTGCTGATATTCTGCTAAAAAAATAAACAGCTCGAAACCCAAAATTCCTTCTTTGATCCTGTGTGTCAGCTAACGTCATGACACAGTGCAGCTCGAGCTGAACTGGTGTTCCTGTAGCTGCAGAGCTGACTCGCTCTCAACTTTGACTTCCAACTTTTCTCTGACTTCTGAGGAGAAAGAAATCAAAGTAATAACACTTGGTTTCATTAAAAATTTCCAGCACTAACACACACACAGAGAACGCACACACACACACACACACACACATATAAACATCCTGCAGTCTGCAGAGCACGATCGCTCTCAGGACCAATCAGAGCGCAGCGATTCTGACTTCCCCGTCGGCTATTTCTGTCTCTCCTCTCTATTTCCGACATAAAGCCCGGTATGAGCAATAATATGAAAAACAGGGTGGTCGACCTCGCCTCAGGCCTCATCCAATAACCACCGGAGAAATTCTATTTGGGGAATTCCTCTCTACCTACAGCGAGACGCCGCCGAATGGAATAATGAAATACAGGCGGGGAGAAAAAAAAAGGGAAAGTGAGGAGTCACACTGTTTACAGCACTGAGCCTCAGAGGTATCAAGCCAAGGCGAAAATAAAGGCAGCATGCACGCGCGCCCTCATACATACAAATGGAGATGTGAGTGCATTTCTATGCAGAGCAGCTCGCACGCCTGCACAAACACGGCGCTCACTGCTGCAACCAGCCGCAGCGATGCCGGAGGAGGGAAGTTATTTCTGCCACGTGTAAGAGAGAGAAGTCTTCAGGTGTTGTTTTAATTCACTGCGGGTGTGTACAGCAGTCAGAGGGTGGGCGTCTCAGTGGGAGGGGACATCTTGTGAAGTGCTGTGTGGTGTCAGAACCTGACCCGGGTCTCGCTGCCGCCGCCGCCGCTGGGCTATTTTTACCCACTGGCAGTCTGTCTTCAAAACAATGAAAAATGATGTTTGCATGACATCTGGCTCGCTTAACAGGCTCATTAACAGCAGAAGCAAACTGCTGATGTGAGATCGCTCCACGTACAGAGTGACAGAAAGCATGTGGAGGAAATTGGTATTTTGTACGAATGAGCCTGTTTTGCATGAAGCCGTCCTTTATTTCCACTTTAATAAAGAGCCCTTAGAAAATTTCACCAGCTCAATTACTTTACTGCCATTATCGTTTGGCTTTTCCACGCGGACCTTTCATAAATTGGCTTGCTCCCACCGAATAATACCTGAGCACGACAGAGAGCTCACTCACTGTGTGTAGAATAAAATCAGATACGAGATCTTTCATATTCAGCATTTTGTCCAAAGAAGAAGCATCAATCCAATTTAATTCAGCGTTATTTATCCCTGTGAGGGCGGCGTGCCATTCAAATCAACAGATACTGCTGAACAAAAGAGAATGTGATCATCTGCTCGTCCTTTGTGCTCAATAACAGACAGGAGGAAGACAATATGTTTAATGTTTTTACCTCATTTACTGGATGTATTTTTGTAAATATCTGCTCATTCTGAATGTGATGGCAGCAACATGTTGGTATGTAAACGTAGAAGACGACCTGTTTCCCCCGAGGAGGCCGTAAATCTGCTGCCAATCACTTTTACTATCGTTATTTGTTACATTGTGAACTTAAAAGGATGTTTTGCTTCCTTTTCATCATTACAAGTTAATATTATCAAGCTATGAACTCGGTCCTGAAGACGACCGGCATCCTTTGAGGTGAATCGATCAGCACACCTTTAATACGACCGTTTCTGTGACGGACACTGACGTGACGATCAGATCCTCAAACACTTCAAACATTTAGGATTTTCATCCAGATTGTGCAACCAAAAACCGTTATTTTCTCACCAGGACATCTTTGGCTGTCTGTAAACCGTTTGCGTGCAAATGATTGAATGTTTCTTTTGTTTAGGTTTTATAAGAGAGGCCCGACTTTGTCTGAATCGAGGTCGTAGATAAAAGGAAGTAAAACACTTTTATCACCAGACACTGAAATGCTTCACACTTAAAACAGGTAGAACAGGTAATGCACTAATTAAGTTCTGAACAATCATCTGAGAGGATTCAAAACCCCCCAAAAATATCAGCAACAAGACTCAACGTTCATCTCATGTTGAAAATGTATCAGAGCGGTTTTGATCCAAGCGCACGGTCGAGAGAGAGATTCTTTCTGGTGCAGGAGGAGTTCTGATCTCGTGTTTTGATGAGTTACATATTTCATTAATACTGGGAATAACGTCTCAGAGGACATGAGGATGAAGAGTTGGGTCATCTGGGAGTAGAGCTGCTGCTCTTTGGCGTCAGAAGGAGCGAGCTGAGGTGGTTCTGGCGTCTTGTTAGGACGCCTCCTGGCCGCCTCCCTCGGGAGGTGAACCGGGCACGAGCTACTGGGAGGAGAGCCTGGGGCAGAACCAGAACTCCCTGGAGGGACTTTATATCATAACAGATTTATTATCTCAGGAACGCTGCACATTTTTGCACAGTCACATCTATTTTCACGTACACACAAGGACAGTTATGCTTATTTTTATTCTAATAGTTTTGAGTATATTTTATTGAATTGTTATTTTATTCTTTGCCATTGATTTCCCTCCGTACTGCTGTGTCTCCTGTGAATTCCTCCCTATCAATAAAGGAACAACTTATCTCATTATCTTATGGATGGATGGATGAGAATGATGCCAAAGCAACAACAATAACAGCCAAGTTATAATAAAGTAATAAACCAACGTTTCCATCAGGCAGGTGAGCTCATTTCTCTGTAAATCACTTGACGTTCTCACATCATTTAAACCGAGCTATTCTCTTCATTTCATCACCATTGTGTGTTTGAAACGCTCGTCTTTCAGCGAGTGAAGCGAGCGCTCCTGTGGTGGTGTTAGTGAGCCGTGTGGTCTCAGTGGGAGGGGGAGGCCATGAAATATGGATCAAGAGATATATTTAATTCTGTATTCAGAAGATTCAAGTGGGATGAGACCTGCACTGGTGGAGATTGTGTTACAGACTCTCCTCCAGCTGGATGTGTTATTGGTGCAATCCATCACCGCGTTAGAAGAGGGCGGCCGCCTCTGAAAGGTGGGACAGTGGATGCAGATGGTGTCTTCATAATAATCAGAGAGGACGCGGCAGCGGACAGCTACAGAATCACATCCGAGCAGCGAGAATCAACGCGAGCGATGTGTGTGCAGCGTTTCGTTCCGTCCAACGGGACGTTCGAGGAGAGTTTGACTGAAGCAGCTGATTTCTTCAGCTGCAGCTAATTTTCTCCACATGAAGAGAACTAATCAGAGAAACCGTCTGCAGCGACAAACATCAATCAGCTGTTTCTGTGTGGATGTGAGCGCCGTTAACACCGGCTTCCAGAGCCGAAGAACAATATCTAGATTTAAATAATAGATTATTTATGAGATTATTAATGAAGGAATACATCGATGAGACGCGGACTCTTCTTCATGAGCCATGCAGTCGCTCTCTGGATCTAATCAGTGATCAATACGTCATCTTGTTGTAAAAGAGACGTCAGACTTGACACGTGATCGAACGACGTGTCTGATATCATATGAAAATGTTTCCATCTAGCGGATGAACCACAGCAGGTATCTCACAGAGAGGGAACACAAAGTGGCCATATTTGGTTAATAATGGTCTCAGTTTTTAATATCCAAAAAGTTTAAATGTGACAAAGAAAATCTTCACGTTTAGTCAAACTGCTGCTTTCAAAGTAAAACATGAGCGTGTAAACTCAGCAGACTACGTGTGTGGAAACACGGTGACATAACTGGACAAGAAGAAAGAAGAACAAGAAGAGATAAAAAAGAGTTTCTTTGGATTGTCAACGTTAAATAGTTGAGCTAAAGAAGCTACAGAAGATCTAAATTCAGTTTTCAGTAAGTTACAAAACGTTTTGTGCCATCTAACATTTAGAATCCTGCAGATATACAGTCAGTATTTGGATGCTGGGCTTTAAAACAATATCTTTAATCAAATGTCTCTCTGAAAATATGAAAATAGTTTTGTTAGGGCCCTGAGGGGTCCAACATGGAACGCCATCAGGAAAACATGATAGAATATCTACAAACATGAACCCAGAGGAGCTGAGATGCACCGTGTGTCTCCATCTTCTCACCTGGTTCTGGTCTCCGTGTCTTCATGAGTGGAGTGGCACATGGCGCTGAACTGGGACACAAAGAAGTCGTAGCGGCGGTGGTAGGACGGCGTGTCCTCCTCAATGTTGGCAAACTTCACGAACTGGAGAGACGACAGGAAGTGAAGGGAAAAACAGCTGTGAGCGTCGAATACCAAACAAACAGTTTCAAGTGTAAGTTGTTCTGTGGCAGACATTTTTATGAGACGCTGTTTCTCAACTTCACTTTATCATCAGTTTGATAGTTTACTAGCTAATCCTGTGACAAAAGACAGAACAATAACAACAGCAGCAGACACTTTCACTGTGTCGAGGTGTTTCAGCATGAAGGAGGAAAATAATCACAACAGCAGAATATAAAGTGTGCAAAATAAAGTGTGTTCGTCAACTGTAGAGTGAAAACTTCAGAGTTTATAACAGACAGACGAGGAGTTCCTGATCTGGAGCTTCTGCAGGTTGAAGGGACAGTTCCTGCAAACCTGCAGAGAAGCTGAGTCATGCAATATTCCCCGAGATATTAATGGAAATGTGGAGAAATCGACCTGCACCACGATATAAAAGAAAGTGAGGGAATATTGTTGCACCTGTGCCTTTATCCTGAAGTTAATGGGGTCTATTCTTTACCGAGACGGAGCCTCCGTTCAGAGACTGTTCAGTAGTTTTTGTGTAATCCTGCTGACAAACCAACAGACAGACAGACAGACAGACAGACAGACAGACACGCAGGCCTCACTGCTGACTTTTCACCTCTCAAGAAAACAGACACACATTTTCTTTCACTGGAGGTTTGTAAGATTTCAGAACGTTTCCAGCGACTGAATAAAAATTCCGTCATGTCTTTGTAGCGGCATGAACTGGACGCGGTGGTGATCATGATAATAACGGCTCGAGAGCCGCCCCCCCTTTGGTCCAGCCTATAATTTCCTCCCTGGAAACAAGCGTGAGTGTCCTCTGGAGAGGCCTCCTCGGCCTCCTCACAGTCAGCTGCGCTCGAGTAGCGCCTCTTGCTACCCTGTCATTGTCCACTGCAACAAATTGCCTCTGCGCACGCCGGCATCGGCGAGCGAAACCCCGCCGTTCTACCTGGTAATTTCCACCCATTTGGTGCCCAACCTTTCCTCGGGGTAATGGCTCAGATGGAAGGAGGTATATTCTGGCAGCTGGCTCACACACAACAGCAGCAGCATCACCTCAGCTTCCCAAACCTCTCACCGTGTTAAATCCAAGCGTTAGACGCATAAACGGAGGGAAATAATTGCTGGGTTGTGTTTATGAGGTGACGACTGCAGTGTGGGCAAAGCGAGCAGGCCGACTGATGGATGTACTTCGGTTAGATTCAGTCATAAAACATCAAATCACTGCGAAAGTGTACCCAATGAAAAATGACTGATAGTCAAAACAAAAGACAGATTAAACAGACCGTTATGTTCTCACCACGCTAGTTTCCATGGCGATGTCAGCGCGCCTGCTGAGCAGTCGGATGTTCCTCAACTTTGGTGAAAATATCTCAACGGCTATTCCATGTGTTGTTTTTACAAATCGTCTTCTGGGGCAACGTGAACTTTATTTTTCAGAGTTCACAGTCCAAAGACATGCGAGCCATGAACTGCAGACTTCTCCATGGTGGACCCCGCCACTCGCCCAATGTCAGCTGGGATCGACTCCAGCAAGCCTGCAAAGGATGAGCAGCTGCAGACGATCATGGTACAAGAAAGCATCAACCAGAAGAATGTACTGTAGCGTGAATGACCTAAATAAATCTGAAGTTTGGGGTCTGAGCTGTGCATCTCGATCTTTTTCAGCTTTTAAACTTGCAGAAGGTTTAAAAAAGAAACACTTTCCATTTCACTGAAAGTGAGCAGAGGACTGAAGCCCCTCACATGGAGAGGATTAAGTGCTTCAAGTGGAGATGGGGTAATCGTGGTTCGACCGAGGATTCATCATGTAAATAAGACTAATCAAACGGCGACAGGCTTCATGCCTCACCGACGCCTCGTGGCAAAGCAGCTCAACAATGAGAAAACGAGTGGGCGACACAAACGCCAGCACAATTTGTTTTGCTTCCCTCGGGGCGGTTTTAAAGAGCTCCATTTTAAAAAGGTGCCATTAAAAAGTCGTGTGAAATGGACTGGTTTTTACTTATCAAGGCATACTGATTATATAACATGTGGTAAAGCCAAGAGTGGGATCCATTTAAAGACTCATTGCCAGGGAGCCATTTTGGTTCCAATCTCTCCTCAGAGCAGAAGCACGATGAGCTTTCAGGAAACACGCCGGTCGATTAAAGAACAGACCACTTCTTTTTTTTTCCAATTATGTCCTCAAAGATTGGGCTGATCCTCTTTCACAGGTCAAACTCGCATTTCATGAAAGATCTGAGCTCAACTTGTGATGCACGGAATTAAAAGTTATGTGACAAGTTTAAATGAGTTTTGATGGGAAGTGGAGGCGACAGTTTGTCTCACACGTACAGACTGGGCCTGTTTCCATACGTGATGATGAGATGAAACCTGGGAAATGACTGATTTCACATTTTGAGCCACTCTGTGTCGGTGTTTCGGCCTCGCAGTTTGAGGGGGAGGACGTTCGCCGGCTCGAGCCAAGAAGTTGGATCCTGTAGCCTGAAGCACGTTTCATAAGTTTCCCCTCGGCATTAGTTTGGGTTTCAAGTGATGAGTGCAGACTAATAAAGAATGACAGAAGCCACCGCGGGTGACATTTCTGCACCGCCGTCTAGTCGGCGGGTGAGTTTGTCAAGGAAAGTACACGGGAAGTTAAACTGCAGTTTGGAGGCGACTGTCAGAAATCCTTCGTCTGCAGTTCATCACAGGAAAGAGTCACGACGGGCTGCTGCCTCCGGAGTCCTGACTCAGGTAATGATGACGAAGACCTTCCCGGCCTGTTGATGGTTAGACTGGGAGTTTGTTTCCCTTCAGGTCCCATCTGTGCCGAACGATCATCAGAAATCACCTCGACAGCTGCGACTGCACGACCTCAAGGCAAACCGGGAGTTGAGGTTAATGTATATTTACCGTCTGTACAGCTGCACTGATCAATATTTCATATATCAAACAGAACAAATGATCCAAAATGTAATTTTACCTCATTGTTCCGACCATGACGACCTGGAAGTTCTGCTCTGATCGAGCCGATTTGTTTTCATGAAAGCTGCTGTAAGCGTTGTGGTCGTTTCCGCCAACACTCTACGTCAGCACACTTCTTTTATCACTCGGTGTGTTTGGTAGAAAAGACTTTTCATCCTGGGATCAGATCTGAAAGCTCCTTAGAAATAGTTGCTGTAGTTACAGAAGTATCTGCTGTCAGTCACATTCTGCCTGGTGATGTTTGTCTTCCACGACTCCGGCAGCCTGTGAAATGTTTGTCCAGCTCCGTGTTTGTCTCTCTACCATCACTGCTTAGAATCTCGAGCATGTTGTCAAGCTTCGACTTCCAACAAGGCGGGACTGAAAAGACTGCAGTTCATATTTCCTTAATGGATCAACAGATCGATTCTTTTTGTAGAAAACGTGTGTTTGCACCTTCTGCTGCTGCTGCTGGTTCTCTTTTACTGTCGTTTGGCAATTAAAGAGCTTCTGGTTCGGAGGTCTGAGCTTCACACAAAAGGCCTCAAACAGACACAGAACAAAGACTTCACTGTGGACTAATGACGGTCTCTCTGTTAGAAGAGGATCTGGTGTTTCACTGACCAACTGTGAGCCAACTGTTACAGCAGGAGTCTAACGGAGGGGAGGCGGGTCACTGGTGGAGCTGAGGTCCATTTCAGGAGCATCGGACTGGTTTCTGGTTGAAGTGGACACATACTTGAGGAAATCATGCTTCCAATTTATTGTCATTCCAAACTCTTTAAACTCAGGAAGCACTCGAGAACTTTCTGTTTCATAAAAGTTGGGCATGACTCTGATCTGGCAGCGAGAATAAGAACATGAGAGGAAGATCGAACGGACAAACCGAAGTACAGATTTTTCTCTCCGTGCGGCTCGTCTGGCTCCACCGGCTATAAATACCCGACGTATGAACTCCCCTGTGAGTCTGACTCAGTGGCTTCATGTGTCTGAGTGTGGACCTATGAGTGTCTCTTCTATTGAGATGGAGCGGAGGAAGAGACACTTCGAGCCGTCGCAGTCTGCCAATTTCCTCTGACAAAGTTAACGGGCAGATAAATTTGGAATCGGCGAGCGGCTGGCAGAGAAACACTGTGGTGACAAACACATCTTCACTGAAGGTGCACAAATAGAACGACTTACATTAGAGGTGGTAAACGGTGCGAGTGTCTAATTAATATCCAAGTCTTGGACTGATGAGGGAACTTCTTATTGCTTATTTACAGAATGATTCGTTGTCGCTCTTCTTCTTCTTCTTCTGTAAACTTTCCCCTTTTGTTCTCTCGGTGCAGCCACAGATTTAATCTCTAATGATGAGCAGTGTGAAGAGAGCGGCTCAAGTCCTGGTGGATTTTAATGAAAAGTCAAAGGTGCAAGCCTGGTGGCCGTGATGCATTTCAGTAAAAAAACATCTAATCACTGAAATAAAATTGTTGTTCCACTAACAGCCAGTGGCGCATTTTTCCACAAAAGCCCGACTTCCCAGATACAAAAACACCCAGAACTTCACGGCTGTGCGGCCCGATGAGTGTTGTGCCTTCTGTTGACTGAACCGGCTGAACTGGAGAGATTAAATGAACAGAACGGCTCGAATTCTGACAGTGAAAAGAGTCATTTCGCTTGTCCAAAAGAAGCATCCCTCATTTCTTCTTTCACAATGTAAGCTCATGAGAAAAACCATCACCTGACGATGTAATTACACCTGCCGCTCTTCCTGAGGGCTCGCTGACAATCAGCTGGAGTTTACTGGTCTCTGTTTTCTCTGAAACGTAGCTACAATTTCAAAACTTTTCCTGTTCCTGCGAGGATCTTTCCTGTGGTGAAATACTCATTCTGTGACCTCTGACCATCTTTTTTTCCTCACTAGCTTGTCATGCTGCTGATTGAGGATTATGAAGCTGATTCTATTCACAAAAACCCCAAATGTGTTTGACTGAAAGCAGCCGGACACTTTCAAACTGTCTTTCAACAGAACTGCTGCAATTTGTGTAGCCGTGTGTTCGTGTTGTTCTGCAGACATCTCAGACAAACTCATTAAACTGATAATTACCCGACAGAACAAACACGAGTGTGTCTTCTTTCTCCGCTACATGTTAAAACCAAACGCCGACATTAAACAGAGGATCTCAGCTTTGTAGCCGGCGCCACGAGGAAAATTTAATTAACACGGCGCTCACCTAAAGGCACACACACACACACACACACACACACACACACACACACACACACAGCTACCTGCCTCTGCATCCGCTGTCCTCCTCTGTCAGAGCCTAAATACCACACATAAATAATGCAGAGGCTCTCACATCTAAACCTTCGGCTCTGTTTCCTGCTCACATGAACCGCCGACGATGGCGAGGACGACGGGCTCAGAGGAGGACGGAGAAACTTCTGGTTCACCTTCAGAAGACTCGGGAGGAGAAATGGGGCTGACATTTGCTGGCGGCTTATAGAGGCTAATAACAATTAGAGTCACAGGATGTGGTATAAATGGTATAGAGCCATTTCCACCGCCAGAGTCACAGTTAAATCAGGTATACAAACAGCGACATGAACCTCCGGGCTGCAGCCGACTGATGTGTGTCTTTTTCTTGTAAAATACAAGAATATTAACCAAACTAATCCAACATGTTGGGACGCGATTAAATTAATTCTAGTATAAAAGCTGACGTGCTCAGATTCAGAGGAAGGTGCGACGCAACACTTTCTCACGAACAGAGGAAAACAATCATTTGCATAGAAAGCAGCAGCGCTTCAGAGGGACGGAGGAGCAGCGCGGCAGATTACAGGAGGAACAGACGAGTGTGCCTGAAATGTAAAATCAGCTTTTAGGTTCCAGCAACAGCCGAGGAAGTTTATTATAAGATTCGACTGATGCTGATTTTGATAATTACCAGCTGAACATGTTTTTTTTTAGACAAAATGGAGCAAAAGTTCGCGTCAGACGAGTCAACAACACCAGTGAATTACACTGCGAGTTAAACAATCAAAGTGTAAATCTAAAGAGATAAACTGTTGATTTAATCTCCGTCGCTACGTGAATGAAGCAGAAGGCGTTCTTCTTTTTTTGCCACCAGTCGTTTGTTAAAACAAATTAAAATCTAATCTGTTTTAATCTTCTGTGAGCTCATTTCATTTCTCACCTCCACGTTTCATCACCATCCATTTTCTCTACGCAGCGTTTACATTTACATTTCTACTCATGCATATATAAATATACGTATGGCCCCGTCAAGTCATTACAGTAAATTATGTTTTAATTTATTTTTCATCAAGAGACTGAGAGTGAAGACAGAACAACAATCTTCTTCTTCTTCTGCTTCTTCTCTGTGTGTTTGAAGGTCAACATATGAAAGCTGTGTCCTTGTCTCTTGTCTTACCGAGTTGGTCCCCAGGACCTGCAGGTCCGGTTCTCTGGACTCCAGCAGCTTGGCCACCATGTGCAGGAAACTCTCCACGAAGGGTTTGATGCTCTGGGAGTGGCAGGCCATCAGCAGCTGGTCCAGAGCCTCCATGGCTATCACCACGTACCTGCACGCAGCGAGCAGAGGGAGCTTCATCAGCAACATGCTGAACAGTTAACCACACAAAGACTTTTAGGGAATTTACAGAAATAATCTGAAGAGTTTAAATGTCAAAGATGATGAAGCTCCAGAGTGTTTCTGTAGAGGTTCTCCCCTCTGCTCCTCTGAACGGTAAGAAGCACTTTTAATTGTATTTTCTTTAGTTTTAATGTAGAGGTGCAACATCCTCTGATAAAACATGTTTATAATCTTTTCATCTCACTCCTCTAATCTATTAAAGGAGCAGCTGAACAAAGTTTCAGAAGCTGCAGATCTCAGATCGATCTGAACAGACGCTGTTTGCACCGTTGATGCTCCGCTGAGCTGCTGCAGCCACGACAGACGCTTTCAGATCACACTGAAGACGTCAGCGTAAAAAAAAGGTTTCACATCTTTTCAAATCAATCTGAGCTCTCTGAGCTTCAGGAGGCTCGATAATGCACCTGATGAGCTGTGTGGAGCCATTGTGTGTTTTCTCTTTAGTCTCCAGCTACTTCAGTTGCTTTGCAGTTTTTCTGTGAAGCTCCAGAACTGTTTTGTGGACGACGAGGACTTCACCTGAACTAACCTTCAGTTTATAATATAATAATATTACTGGACTGAGCTGAGCTCGTTGAATATGTTCCAGTCTTTGAGGCAAAACAACAGACAAAACCTGTGAGCTGAATAATAATCGTTATTCTGTGACAGTAGATGTTAAATTATTTCTTTAAAAACTGTGTTTGGAAACACTTCACTGTTATTCTAACAGTAAAGCAGTGAGTCTGGGTAACATGACTGGGGATAATAATAGCTTAACGAAACACTCCTGTTGTCTCGTGACTGACATCGGGACTGTTCGTTTAAAAATATGAATTCACGCGAGCAGAAATCGATCGGTTTGACTCGAAGCTTCGTGTCTTCAGCTGCCACATGGACGATAAAAGATGGAGGAGAGAGACAGAGATGAGTCTGTTCTCAGCTCCGGGGAATAGAAGTCACAGCCAATTAAACACCATTTCTGACATTATAATCATTGTATTGATTAGGTGCTGCCAGTCTTCTTTAGGAAATGCATCAGGGATGTCTTCTTCTCTTTTGGTCTCTCAGCTCATTTTAATCACTTTACCAGGAGTGGAATTAACTGTTCAAGGAGAGACAGATTAACACAAACGAACACTTTCTGATGAGTTTAATGATGCTTCTGTTATAAGTTATTGTTAATTGTTAGTTAGGCTACTCAGAATGTTCTTTAGATGGAGAGTAAGTGGTTCCTTTCAGTGCTTTTTCAGGAACAATGTCCCCTGAATTCATGAATGTTCAACTGCACTAAAAACTGAAGCAATATTTTTCGTGTCCTCAAGCACAAAGACCAGGAAGAGGAAGAGAAGCCGAAAGAAGCAGACAAATCCAGCTTATATCCACTTCTGCAGGTAACAAGACACAACACAGGCGTATAATAAGAAAAGGATAAAGACAAAAGCTCTCTCACCCGTAGCGGTGTCGCACCACATCTCGGCTCAGCCTCTCGGCCAGGTACGCACCGATCCTGTCCAGCTTCTCCGGAGCCGACACCGCGTAGAAGGTCAGCTTCTCCATGTCCGATTTACTGAGGCCATCCTGGAGGAAAACACAAGGTCCAGAATTAAAAGGATAAAAAAAAAAAACAGAGAGGTAGGAGAGACTCAGGAGGAGTAAACACCTGGAGTCACATCAGATTCTGCTGTGATCTGACGGGAGCAGAGCTCAGAGATTGCTTTTCAACTTCTGGGATTAAAATGGTGATTTTGATTCACTCCTGTTTATCAACCTTATTGCAGCAGTGATACAGAGGTGACCTCCACTGTCTGGGAAATTACTTTACTTCATGAAAGTTACAGAAAGGAGAAGGGGCGGAAAAGTCACCAATGATCTTGCAGTAAAACTTGCACAGGTAACGTCTCGCTTGTGGTGAACGCGCAAATAAACAACCGCCACTGCTGATGATGTGGCTGAGGCACAAATGTTCACAGATCAGAAGATGTTCTGAAGTCGTTCCCCGAGTTCCCTCCTCGCTCTCTGAGTCTCTCCTGGACGTTACAGCAACAAGCGACTGAATGAAATGTGCGGTTACCTCGTGTCAAACTACAGTGAGCAGAAAAAACACTTCTGCCTCATTTAATCTAATCACAGCTCGTGTGCACGGGTCGAGAGTTCACTCTCTCTGAACGGGGAATTATTTTTAGACTCATCTTTTCAGAAACTTATGAAAAGGGCAGTCTGAACTTCAGCATCAGAGTAAAGATGCCGACAGACAGCCGGTATAAATATACTGTCGCCAGGTGTCGTACGTAACGAAGGGGGAGTTAGTCAGAACGGCTCTCCCCTGAGTGCGTTCAGCTCCTCCGGCTCTCAGCAAGTGATAATTAATTTGACAAGGTCTCGACCATTCGAGCGTTTCCATTTCCCACCGCACCTGGCTGCTTACGCCAAAGGCCCTTGAGAAGATACTGGAGAAAAAAAAAGAAAAGTAAACCTCTGTGTTGTGTACGGGACGAAGCTCGTACACATTTGGTGTTTTAATTAAACAGAGGTCGAAGAATCAAACAGGTGATAATAAGTTGTCACGGTCCTCTTATCAAAGCCGTGTCACATCTAATAGCCAGATTTATCAAAGTCTGGAGAGTTCATGTTGCTGCTTGATTGTCCAATTATTTCCGTGTTGTGGGCGGGAAGCTCTCCGGCGGTGGAGGAGTCACTGGGTCTCCACAGCACCGAGATAACAACTGGGCACCAAACAGTGTGAATAAAGACCCGGACTGTGACTCTGACCGCGACTCTGACTCGTCTGTGTTATTCTACAAGCCGTGTCAGTTCCACCAACCGATGCTTTGAGCTGCAAAGCCATTTTTCAATCATATTTTGATTAATTCTTCATTGCTAATCGCCCTCATTTCACTCAGGAACAAGCAGCCGAATGACAGTTAAGTATCAATTCCGTCTCTTACAAGGTGCGACAGAACTTTCCCACACAACCGTTCTATTGGATCTAATCCGCTTCATTATTCATCTCTATCTAATAAATTGGATTTTCACTCAGAGGGCAGTTACAGGCCGCTGGAGTCAGAGATAACATATTGACCTTCAATCTCCACTGAAATAACTTTCATTAATCTGAAGGTGTGTCGTGCTCGCAGTCACTTACTTTGGGGTCCTCGGGGAAGATGTTGTCCACCAGGCGTTTGTACCTCGGCCTCAGCGGCCCGCAGCAGCCGCAGACTCCTGCAGCAAAACACAAAAACAGGATTATTAGCAAAGGTTAGCTCGAGACGGTCCAACGTCTCCGACAGTCCTGAAGAAGATGTGCATCAGATATGATTTCCAAGAAGTTCTCAAATCGCTTGAGAAAACTTGACATTAAAAAACATTATTGGGACGTTCAGCATGAATCCATATGTCTCTCTAACTCCCGCGGAGCAGCTCAATGTCACAACTTCTATCTGGTGAAGAAATGCAGACGGCGTAATGCCACAATTGGCTGCAAAACAATATTGTTTTCATTCTGCTCCTGTGACTCACATGGAGCTCTGTGAGAGGCCGAGGCAAACCAAGGTCACTGTGGATTCAAGAGGCGGCTGTGATAGGTCACCTCCTATTGACTAAGTTGAATTAGTATGACCAGCAGCCGCCTGCTGAGTCAGCAAGGAGTGATGAGTCATCAGAGTCCAGGCTCAGCGGTTTGAGGTGACGAAGTTAAAGTCACAGCGGAGACGATTACAGAGCAGCCGACAGGTGAACCGACAGGAACCTGCTGGTGTGACTGTGGTGCGTTCACTGACATCTTAAAAGGTTTGAGTTAGTTTCATCCTGCGAGGTCGGTGCAATCAGTTAACTCTGGTCCCGGTTGAAAAAGGGTTCAATCCAACAGTAGTTCTTAGTCTTTTCCCCAGTCCCAAACAAATGTTTGAGAAGTCTTTGACATTCTCCTGTCGTCAGGTAACTTGGGCCACATGTCCTCTTCAAGACGTGAATCATCTGTCACCAGGTGTGGAGTTCTGCATTTCTGCCTGACCACCAGAGAAAAGTGGAAGAATTCAGCGGGTCGTGGTTACATGATAACTGATGTTCAGAGTTTCATTGTAAAAGAGGTCGAGAGCGTCTGACTAACAGTGATCGGGTCACACTGAACTGCTACCTGCCTGTGCAGACTGCTCAATCTGACTGACAACCTCAACTCAAGGTCATCTAAGACCTTTTATATCATCCACATCACCATATTCCAAATCCACAATCAAGGTCATGATTTATCCTTCTAAGCCGTTCGTTCATTTTTGGTTTTAACTAAAGTTTCATTCATTAATTTCAGTAAATATCATCATCTAGCAGTGACGACAGGAGCAAACCGTCCAATCACAGAGAGTCAAGAATCCTCAGACTTTCTTGTGTGTGTCGAGACTTCTGTGATGTTCTTTCCTGATCAATGAGCGTGACGATCAGAACGGAGTGTCTTTAACGAAATGTCAGTGCTTTGTGTCTGAAGGAGCGGCAGACCACAACCGGAAAGGTCACAGCAGCATTCAGCTCGTCTGACAGACGATCAATGAGGGAAGCCTTTTAGCATCAGAGACCAAACGTCAGACAAGCATGTCGAATGAAACACACTCGCCCGATAGAAGGCAAAGACAGAAATAGAACGTGTGGTACGATAAAGGAAGCTCTTAATGCGGCAACTCCCAGTGGGTTACAGCACCGGCTGACGGCGGACTGCTGGCCTGGAGAGTCAGAGCGCTCAGCAAACATACAAAGGTCTTACAGAGCTGAAAGTATTACGTACAGGTGCGTTGGATCATAAACCGACTGTGAAAGAACTCAAAACTCCTGCACGCTTGAACATCACCAATCACCAAACTTATCTTATGGATGGATTTAAAAGTACGTCCATCCATCCATCCAGAAATTACAAATCCTTGACATAGCAGAGGACCTGAAAGCCGACATCAGCCTGCATGTCGCTTAAAATATCCTCCAATCAAACAGCCACATGACGGAGCGACACCACGAACATCTGAAGACAGCAGGTCTGAACCTGAAGCTCCACCCGGCTCTCTCATGGCTGCACACTGAAGATCCAACCATCCCACCATCATTACCTGGAAGAACCACCTGCTTTTCCACCTCAGACTCAGGAAATTAACTTCTGGGAGGTGGGGCACTTCATTTCCCAGGAGCCTCTGCTCAGACAGTTCACAGAGCTCCCAGGGTACCTTTCACCTTACGTAAAGACCTCTCAGGCGACGTCGGGTCACCTTAACACCTCCAGAGTTTATTTCTCGGCTGAGGTGCAGCAGAGTTTGACGGCGGCCCCCCGGGAGTCTGGATATTAATCAACTTCATTAACGCTATCAGCGGCCTGTCACCGAGGCAACCTTTCGCAGCGCTGCGGCTCCAAAGCGTTCATTATAGATCCTGCAATTACCTGCCACATTAGGGCGCGGAGCGGCGAGGGAGCCGCTGTGTTAGTGCAGTGTGACCGGCCAGGTTTAATGGAATTCAGTTGAGAGTGTGAAGATGTGAGGAAAAGAAAAGTCTACTGACCCTCTGTGAGCCTCCAGCGCCACATAAAGTCACCCAGACCAGAACAATGAGAACACTTAACTTTAACGGCGCCTTTGATAGACTTTACTGAATGCAGGGACCAGTTTGTACCACGGGCCTTCAGAGTTAATGTGGTTAGAGAATAGTTTAAATCATTGCAGGTATGGTTGGTTGAAACTGTCTCAGTCCTCTGATGGATTATTAAAACATTTACTGTAACGCTGTCGCTTTGACTCAACTGACCTGACTAACGTACTTCCTGTTTTCCTGCAATAGATTTCCACAACAATCTGCTTTCTGTCCCTGTAGAGCATGAATTCTCTGTGGACCATTAATTAAAAATCACAAGATATTTTTCAAACGGTCTGATCAGGAGATGATGTCACGCTCCCAACATGCTTCACTAACCGAGCTCATCGTGCTGTCCTCAGGAGTCACACTGTACAAAAGTTAAATATATCTTCAAGTTAATCTTTTGTTCTTGCAGGAACACAGTTTGTAGCTTCGTTACTTGCCTTCAGTCAACGTTTCACTGATGATAATTAAAGTGGAAAATCACAACTTTGACCTTGAGTGTTAACAAATTTTAGCTGCAAGACTTTTTGCCCGGTAGTCGACAAAGTGGCACATTGAAAACACTGTTTACAGAGAAACAAACAATCTAACTGCTGATGGTTTCTCTACTTTATATCATCACACTGAGCGTTTAAAATTCAACACATGAGTGGACAGATATTCTTTAGATACCGTTTCCCAGGATGTTAGGTTTTCAACCGTGTCTATTTGTTTGCAGGTCAGCAGGATTACATAAAAGATATGTTTGGTTTTCAGATAAGAGGATGGATCCAAAAACATTTTCTCACTTTTCTTGAGTTGTTCAAAAATCTTCTTTTTAGTAACTCTGTGTACACAAACAATGTTCTCAATGCTGGTGTTCATGTGTAGAGACCCTGGTGATACTACGAGTTGTGTCGAGCCTTCTTACTGTTTAAAAATAGAGATTTTGATGCTATTGTAAAAGTGCCCGTACACGACATGAAGGTTCGACTTGGGTACATTCACAAAAAAGCCTCAGTTGCATTTTGGCGAGAGTTTCACTTAAGTAGTTAGTTTTTCAACATTTTCACACGGATCTTGATAAAAAATATAAAATCAGGCGTGTTTAGTTGGCTGGTATCTATGAGTGAGTAAGATTTGAGCTCTTTTATCTTAAATCATGGTTGGATGGAGTTGGGTGGACGTCTGTTCCAAGACATTTAGTTGTAATCTCAGGGCAATCGTCTGTACTCTGTTGAACGCCTCTTTCTACCTTGATTTCATCAGCAGCTCACACTTACACGGATTCACATTTGCTGGAAAAGATTGTTTCCTACAGTCATTTCTTCCTTCCAGGAACAGGAAGTGAATTTAAAGTGAGTCTGGAAAAGCAAGCGAGTGTTTATTAACAAGAAGTGTTCAGCTTAATGCCAATTGTTAATCTAAAGTCACTATATTTCAGTCTGCTCGATGCTTTGGAGAAAATACGATGAGTGGATAAAGTGCACCGTAAAATACATCAGGTTTGGGTCACTTCAACAGTGACATTAAGGAGGCCTGACTTGGTGATCTACCACTGAACCTTCACACCTGAAAAAGGTGAAGATGCACAGATGTACATGAACACACACACACACACACGCGCGCTGGGTGGGTGTTGAGTCGCAGCAGAGCGTCCGCAGACGTTGAGGATGAAATGAAACACCTGGGAGGCCGCGGCTCCTCCTGCGCTCAGATCGGCCCTGAGCTGCAGAGATGGCGGCGATACGACAGCTTTCTATTTCCATCCTCATTACTCTGCCTGTGATTCGCTCCTCCGCAGCCACTCAGGGGGAAAACGAATCGGCCTAAATGGGAGTTTGGTTTCAAGTGTCTGACTGAGAGAATACGAGTGCAATTATGATCTAATACCAGCGACTGCCTGGAGGTGATTTCTGGCCCTGCCGAGGAAAACGTTCTGGTATCTGAAGCTTCACAGGTTCGCTCCGTGTGTCAGGAACAATTAGGTGAGAAAAAACGCACAAGGGTTAGGATCATTGAACATAAACGTTTTATTGAACACATGGATATTAATGATCCTGCTGCTGTGACCGTTTTAAGAACTGAGGTTTCATTCATCAAGAGGGAAGGTCATTAAAACAAGGAGCTGCAGAGAATTAATCGATGTAGATGATTGATGAATTGTTTTAATCTTTCGTGATCCGAGCTTTTTAAACACAAGCTGCTGCTGCCTTTCTGTTCTTCGACATTGGACAGTCGGTTGGAGAAAATAAGATAATTTAGAAATGTTAATCCAGCTTGTGATAACCTCTGAATGGAACCTGATGCGGAGATATAAATCACTGAGCGTCTGTCATGCTTTGGCATTAAAACAAATATATTTCCTGCACTCAGGCCGGTCGACTTGTTTGTTTGTGTGTGCGTAGAGTCGTCGGCGGAAGAAAATGAATGACAGCAGCTCCAAATTATATTAAAACCCATTCCGGCTAAGAGCATCATGGCTTCAGTGCTGTAATGGAGGCGATGCATCAGTTTGAGTGTCCAGCTATAGATCTGCAGAGAGGGCTGCATAATCACAGCGGCGAGCGGCCCAGAGATCGAGAGATTTTGGTGGTCACACGGTCTGATGAATTACACCCCAACACAACTAACTCAGCGGGCTGAGAAGAGGCTATTACAGAGGAACAGATCCATCATCCTGCTGCCACGGAACACAACGGGAAGAGGAGAGAAATTAATAACATGTAAATGCTTTAACACCCGCCCACCGTCACGTCAGCTGAGATATCTTTAGAGATACGCAGCGCAGCAGGAGATTCACACACGTTTTATATCAGGCCACACGTTTGACCGAATGTTTTAATCCATGTACATCTACAGTATTTCTATCGTCAGTGGATCTAGGTACTTTTTCATCAGAGTTGCATGTTGGGTAAAGATTTTTCATCATGGAGCTGCTCAGTGCCGACCAGCACCTGAGCAGAGTACCAACCAAACCTTTATGTTTTATTGATTCATGGGAGACCTGGATGTCCAGCCTACATACCAAACACTGAATAAACAGACAGAGAGCAACACACACACACACACACACACACACAGTATGGTGTGTAGTATGTGGATGTGTTCATCTTCGAAGCATCAATGTGATAAAATAATCTCTGAATAGGAAACTTCACGAGTAATTTACAGACGGCCGGGTCTTAAAAAATGTCTCCACGCTCAGCAACGATCAGATGTTCTGTATGACAACACATGTTGTACGATCTGCATGAAGACAGAATCAATACTGAACCAGTTGTCCAGCTGCTAAACGGGAATACTTTCATTTCAGTTAAGAACCAGAATTACCACATCGGGTTGACTGTCGCTGTGGTGCAGCACAAAGGCCAGAACATAAGAATATTATAATATAACACCAAAGAGCATTTAACCTCTCAAATTATCATGTGAACTCTCAAGTTAAAGCCAAACATGTGCTATGTGAGATCGCAGTGACCTTGACCTCCTGCATACATTTGGACCAAGTCTGAAGAAACTGGCCCGAGGCGTTCTGAGGCAGGACGGACTGACGGATCGACAGACGGCCTGAAAGCGTGAAGCCTCCGGCCACAGCTGTCGGCGGCGCAGAGGCATGAAAAGATTTCTGATATGAATTTTGCATTTCACGACTCCAACAGCATCATGATTCCACTCACCGGTGACCTTGTGAAATCTCTTGATCGTGCTGCTGCGATGGTGCGAGTAACACTGACACTAAACTGTATTTTATATTTAATATCTCACTCTCAACTTATTGTTCAACCATAAGATTATAAATGTGATCAGACAATCAATGCCAACTTTTGGTACTCGACAGTGTCAGTACTAATATATACGGTATATATATATAAGTTCAGTGCAAACCAAACACCTGAGATTACAGACAAATATCAGAACACACCACTTTCAGTTCGACATGGAGGCCTGAGGTCTTGTATATACGCATGTGTATATTCTCAAAATAAAATACTCGCAGTGGGCTGGATGTGGTGAGTCAGTATTTCTATAGTCATGTTGTGTGTCTGGGACAAAATAAACCCTCATGACTCAACATCTATATTTAACATGTTTAGAAAAAGGCCCACAGAAGCTTTTCTGTCAGAAGTGGAAACATTAATTTAGATTTTTCATAATAATGGGACAAAGCAGCTGACCGGATTCATAATTATATCTTAAATGAGCTGTAACATCACTGAGACTGTTCAGGAAGTCCAACAGCTCATTTATTTTGTCTTTTCTGTCTGCTTGAAAGGCGAAGCACAAAATAAAACTGCACACTTATTTAAAAATGGGGCTCAGATAACGAGGGTTTGGTGTCGAGCCTACCGGACTTCAGTGCGCCGGGTCTGTTGGAGGCCCGGCTGAAGTTGAAGGCTCCATCAGCCTCGGTCCGGGGCACCTGCCGGTACCTCCTCAGGATGCCTCGTCTCAGGTTGACACAGAAAGACGGCATGACTGGAGTAACTTCCTGTTGCTTTCAAACTGTGGATTTCACAGGTCGCACGGCTTCAGCGGTCAGACATGAAGTCTTCCAGTTAAAGAAATTGTTTCAAAGTAAATCCAGTACCAGAGAGTCGGGCCGATGTTTCACTCAGAGAGTTCTTGTTTCTGCTGCACCTGACCAGGTAAGACCGACCACAACAACATCCCAGCTTCACCTCTCTCAGGACTCTTCCTGCCACAGGTTCTTTAGAGACATCATCACTTTGACGGACAACGAAACCAGCCAATGGGACGTCAAGTAGGAGCTGCATGTCCATCAGCGCCTGGGATTACCCCTCATTCTGACAGAGAAGACGAGACGCCGCCGGGGCTAATGCGGGCCTTTCAGCGGCGGCTCGGGTTACCGGCCTCTGTGTTCAGAGGAAAACGTGATCCAGCAGACTGATGAAGACAAAACCTGGAACCACAACAGCCTCGGAAAGTTTTATTCAATCCATAATAATCCCTGACAACAAACGCAGAGAAACACTCGTGTTTTTACCATCAGCTCATCACGACATGCTGTGTGTTCAGGTGTGCTTACAGTCCCTGACCCGTCAACTGTAACTGGATCTCTGTTCACATCATGTAAGAAAGCTGGTTTCCTTTATCACCTGAGCAGACAAAGGTGCACCTGGTCAACACAGCTGGATTCTGCTGCAGGCCTCGTATATATTCTGTTCTTATATTCTATATGTGTCTAATGTTATTTGTGGTGAACATGTGCATGATGAAGATCTTCTCGGCAGAATAACCAGTAGCTACTGCTCATTACACTCTCTGAAGTAGTCGGCTTCAGAAATCTGTAGCTAGCTGCCGTTGGCTAATTAGCTCAGTTAGCGGTGGAGCTAAGCGGCCCTTATAGCTGACTAGACTCCAGATGACCTTAAATTATGAGGGGAGGCAACACAACTGGACCAGACCGGTACTGAACTATCTGAGAGCGACAGAGGTCAGTCTGAGGAGAGGGGACAAAGTACAGAGGTGATTTACAGAGTCTCTGACCAGGACTATGACTGTGAAGACACGGCAGGCGGAGACAGGCGGAGTCGGACACCCGTTCAGGTGTTACTGTGAACTGAGGGTTTATTTGGACTGAACCAGAAGTGACTGTGGACACTGTTCTGGTGACTCTGATTCAGTTTATGTCCAGTTTGAATGAAGTGTGTTTTACGATGAGTTAACGAGGAGATAACGCTCATCACAGTTCAGTTAAAGAGGGAAACTTGAATTCAGACTGTGTACGTTTTTCTGTTTAGTAAAGAAAACAGGTGTGAAAATATTCCCTTTATTGACTTATTACACTTGCGGAGTCACCAACGTTCAGTTATGCATTAAGAGTCAGAGGAGACGAGTCACTTCTAAAACTCCCGCTGACAGGAAACATCAGACAGGTTGACTTTAATTAAAACATCAATAACTGTATTTCTTACTCCACTTTATACGGGGAGTTTACTTTGAGTCGGTCCAGACGCTGATAACTGACATATTTTCTGTCATTTCCTTCCAGCCTCGAGTATCCACTCAAAGACAAACAGCCCGACACAGTAAATCTCACCTCCAGCAGCTCTGTCGGCTTTAATCTACACCTGAACCGTCTGTGAGGTGGTAATCTACAAGATTAAAGACTGCCCTCAGCCTTCCTGATTAATTCTTGGGCCTTTGACGAGCAGATGAAAGCCGTGACAGCGTTCTCACTCCACACTGTCAGTCTGACGCCTGACAACATCTCTCTCGCGGCGCCCTTGTTCTGCTCAAGTTTTTCGGGGTTGGAGACGAGTGAGCAGATTGCTAACACGCCCCTGTGGGGTGACACTGCTCGCTGGTGCGACGCCGTCCTTGGAGATGAGAAACATTAATAAAGAAAGTCTGTGAAGTCGCGAGACAGAAGTTTGATTTAAATGAGACGGTGGTGTCTGAAGGACAGAGACGGGCAGCGCAGTGTCGGAGAAAATCATCCTGGGTCAGATTTGTGAAGGCAAACCCGAACAGTCGGGCACTGAGGGCCATTTCAAAGATTAAGAGCTGATACAGATCCACTGAAAAGACGCCTCACTCAGCCCCGATGCTGATCTGCAGACAGATCTATTAAATGGTAACTATTATGCTGAAGCAAAAACATGTTAATCCACTTCAGTCTCTTCATTGGGACCCTGAACGCAGCATTAAAACCAAAGCTGGCTAATAAAGCTAATCCCGTGAATCCAGCAGCCTCAGAAGGTTTGGTGTAAAATATCGGAAATCAGTAAAAAGTTTAACAATCCAATCATACGTCAATACAATGACGTCAAAACTGAAAAAAGCTGAAATTAATCAAAATACAGAGCTGGGATTAGCAACTCAAAAATGACTTTAACAAGTGATCCATCAGAACAGTAGCTGCTTATTTTTCTGACACCGTGTTAATGGTTTACACTGATGATTATTTCAACATTTGATCCGTGAGAAGAAAAAAAAAGCCCACGGAGACGCTGTAAATGATATTCAGTCCAAAGAAATAAATCTGTCTGAAGTTCCCGAACTCAAATCCGCAAAGGACTCCGGCTACAAAGAAACTTCAGATTAAAAGATGATCCCACTTTTCACATCTATCTCAGAAACAGCTGCTGAAACTGTCAGACACACAGAGGAGCAGTAAATATGAAGAGTCACGACTGTAGAGTTAGAAATAAAAGTTTAACTTCAACACATAAAACTATCACAGTGATGGTCGACGGACGTCAGAGTCCCGTGTGCTGCATCTGCTCATTCAAACACGCAGATCTTTAAACTCTGACTGTTATTTATGCATCGTGTGAGCGGTGTTTGCTTTCTTTGCCTCTGAATAGCTGGTGGGCTCATTGACTTGCATTACCACGTCCTGCTTTTGAACCTTGAAGGGCGCATGCACAAAAACAGATGATGACCCATAAATTTACAGCCTCCCCGTCGCTCTGCTTCGGTCCCCGCCAGACGGATATCTAAATTTATACTGCTTAAAAATCAGTTTTTGTTTTCTCTCTGCGGCCCCGCAGTTCTGGCCGGGTTCAGCAGCAGACTGTCAGCAAGATTATCTGACCGCACGCAAGATTTCTCAGCGACGACACACAAAAAAGGCACCTTTTTAAACTCTGGCAGCTCCAGAGGAACAAAACACAGATGCTACAAACATAATTATGGTCTTCATCAGCCTCGACAGCTCTCTACCACTACGAGGATACACATCACTGGATATTTGATATCGTACCGTGAAACGAAAGTGTCGTCTCTTCCTGGTTTTAAAGGCTCAAGTGATGTCATTAGTAAATGAACGTTGCAGAGAGGAGAGCGCCGAGTTCAGAGATGATCTGAACTCCAAACATCCCACTTAGTGTTGTTAATGGTTCATACAAAGCACATTTTTTTAATTGCTCTTCCCACCTGCAGCTCATATTGCACAGCTGATGTTCCAAAGACTGAGATCTCTCTCTATTATTTACCTTTTTTTACCTTACTGGAGGGTTTTTTCTTTTGGCCATATTTCAGAATATACAAATCAACTGTGATGTGACGACATAAACTTGAACTGACGTGGAAACTTAACCAGGAGGAACATCAACAACATCTTATAATATAATTTGATTCTTCCCTCACACACACAGAACTGTTTCTCTTGTTCTTATTTTATGAAAAAAGAATATGTTTCACTTGTTCACCTCACAGAGGTTCTTCATCGACATTCCCCATAATTCAAACAATAACGCCCTTTCAGATGGATGAGAGGACATCAGACGGTATCGTCCTGAGCACACTCACCTCCCGTGTGGCTCTGCCTTATAAACATTTAACCACCACCAGGAAACACTCTGCACTTTGTGATAAATGTGTTGTGTTCAAATTGAATTATGATCCAACTGTAGATAGTGGATTTATTGCGGGGGGGAGGCGATGGAAGCTCAGTATTTCTTATTTAAATATTCATGTAGGGTAGACAAAGGCAGGAAATGGAAACCGAGCCAGATGAAATCCCAGGGTTCAGTTTCCGAGGCGGAGGAGGAAGAGGCGGTGGAGGACGGTGTCACGAGACACCCGATCTCCCTGGAAATGCTCAGGTGGGAGGGCATGAGATGGTGACGCACATCCGAAATCTCACAACAACAAAAACCATAAAAGGATTCTCTTTTAACCCAAGACCACCACAGAGGACACAAGTCATTAAAAATTAACTGCACAAAAGACTAATTAGTAACAAAACAGTCTGTCGTTCCTATAAAGATTACGTGGAATCCTGATTTTAAAAAGGAAGGATGGAAATTTCAAGGTTGGCCGTCTTTTCGACCTTCAAATCACCAACCAGGTCTCGACAGGTTCTCCATTTTTGAAAAGGAGGCCAACAGCAGGATCTCGAATCCATCATCTCAACATGAAGCCTAGAATATCACAGTTCACTTGAATGACCACAGAAAGACCCTCAGGTCCGTGTCCAACAGAGGACAACCTCATCACGGAAAAACCACGCGGGGCATATCCGAAAAATCTTCAGCCGAGCCGCAAGATAACGACCAGTTATCCGTGTCCATGTCTCTCGGTATTCAGGCGGCAGTGTAGACGGCAAGGGGTCCTACTCAATACCAGGGAGGTCTAGTTAATAATGTGAACCCTGAGAGTACATCCAGTGACATTTGGGCCTTTAGAAACACATTAAAAACAGAAGCTACCGTCCCTCCAGCCGGCTGTTTCATCAGTCTGCCAGCGAGGGGGTAGCTAACACCCAGAGGCTCCAAGAATGACTCCAACGGCCGAGCTGGGAGATCCATCAAACGCAGCAGGGGAGGGGATGATTGCAGCGCCGGCCCATCTATCTCAGAGCGAATTACAGCCACCGCAAGGGAGAAATCAACCACAGAAGGGAGGAGGAGTGGGAGAGGTGGATGGAGAGAGCGAGGGAGGCATGGAAGTAGAAAAGGAAGAGGGAAGGAGGAAGGAGTAGGAAACAAAACAAAGTGTAGGAGGAAAAAACAAAGTAAGAAGACAGAAAGAGGGAAAAGAAATAAGATGATGCATGAAAGGAGAGATTAATGAGAAGGAGGAGGTAGGAAAGATCCAGAAACGGGAGGCCATAGGGAAGCAAGGAGAGGATGGATCGATGCAGAGGAGGAAGTCGACGCTGACAAAACAGGCTGGTTAGGCTACAAGGTGACAAATGAGCCCAATATTCAGTCTGCTGCTCCTCCTCTGCTCAGCCGGCATGCTCCCCTTCACCTCCACACAATGAATCTCTGAAGAGGCTGAAGACGAGGACATCCATCATCCATCTGATGTCCTCAACAAACCCCGACCCAACAGACAACACATCATCCAGGTACCATAAAAAACAACACTCTCCTTTTTATTGACCCTCACGTATTTTCTAAAATGAGACTCCCACACTTGCAACAAGGAGTATCGCTCTTCACCATCCCTGAACCAGCGTCTCAGGGGTGGGACTGATAGAACTGAAGCTGGTGGGCGTCCAGCGGGAGGGAGGCGGTGCGATGCAGAGGCGAGACACAATTACCTGTCTAAGCCTTTTATCGATGGAGGGAGATGGAAGTAGAGGATTTAGCTGCAGATTCCTCTTCATAAATCCTCAGAGGGCTCAGGAACCTCCAGCAGGTCAAGGTTTGTATTGCTTTCTCAACGGATCTCTGGTCATTCTTTCACCGTAACGGCAAAGAAGCTACGCAACAATGACGCACACGGACTCACAGCGGGGACTTTAATCAAGTTGTGCTGGTTACCAAACTCAAACAAACCTTAATCACAGGTGACTAATCAGAGCGAACAAAACCACAATCAAGGACGGTACAACCGCACTGATTAGTCGATAGGAAGGAAATTAATCAGCAACAGTTTTGTCAAACATCGGCAGGTTCGAGCTTCTTGAATCTGCGGATTGTTAGTGATGACGGTCCAGAACCCAAAGAAACTTACTGCTGGCTGGACAAAGGCAGCAATGTGAAGATATACGCTTTGGTTCTTGGAAATTCATTGACTAATCACACGCACAGGCCTAAGAAAGAAGAAGTGTAGAGTTCAGTTTTGATGTTTTATCAGTTCACTGTTCTCCAGTTTTAATAAAATATTTACTTTCAAATCAACTCTTAACTCCAGACTCTCCTGTTTCCCACTGAGTGTTTATACTTGTTAACCCAACACTGATGGAAGCTGGTGGTGGAGTAAATGTTCTCCAACAGGGGGCACCACACCGCCGCGACGGCCCGATTCCTGGATTCTGTTCAGACTCCTGAGCACAGCGTAATCCAGCTGGTTCTTAAGTTACCACAGAGGGTCGGAGTGTCGCGGAGGCCCGGTGACACCGGCGTGATGAGAAAAGTTCCTCGGCTCTGAAGGAAAGATAATTGGAGCAGCGGAGCTTCACAGAACCAGTTATTAAATCTGACACCGCTCAGATAACCCAGACAAAATAACTGATTATCAGACGTTTGATTTTAGAACCTCCGCTAATTAAAATCGCTGTCGTACAAAAACCCGACATCAGTTTCCAGCTAGGTTCACAGTGAGATTCACCAGGAGGCGTCAAAAGGTGGAGGAGGTGGAGGAGGTGGAGGAGGAGGAGGATGGAGGAGGGTGGAGGAGGTGGAGGAGGAGCTGTTCACTGCGTCAACTCAGTCAACATGTTTTTAAAGTTCATTTTTACAATATGGATCTTGGTCTCACTCGGACATCTGCTTAAAAAGAATACATGACATCATCGGGATGAAAGTGGACTGGAGCACAAATAAACCATACACACATATGTACACACAAACACACACACACACACACACATCATTGATGCATGACATACACAGAGGTGACACGTGTGACACTCTGTAATGACTTTTCTGTGACATTTCCTCAGTGTGGACGACTCAATATCCATCCAGAAGGTCCCAGTTGGCCAAACACAAATACTCACAGGGAGAGCTTTCAGTGTGTGTGTGTGTGTGTGTGTGTGTGTCAGTGTATAACTGCTGAGGTAAAACAATGTGTTATCAGGTGCATGTGTGTGTAAATGTTAATAATCTTGTTTGAGGCGATGAGGCCAAACAGTCGATCCACGGCGCTCAGCCTGGAGAGGGCGGACAACCCACAACTCTGATAAATGTGATCACAAGACTTTTTATTTAAAAAGTCTTCAGGTGGTTAAACTCAGTGCTACTACTGCACCGGTACTTGTACCTGGCCGGGGGTCATCTGAGGTCATAATACTCGACCTGCGATGCACAAGATGGCTGATATCCAGTGATCAGCACCGCCTGTGGCAGTCCGGAGGGGTGAAACAGAACTGAACTGATACACGCTCGCTCTGGACACAGACGGCCACGGGGCAGAATTAAATGTCATCCACCAACACTGAACTGCGCGAGGCCTCGGCTGCTCCCTGAGAATGACGACATGCTTTGAGTCTGAAAAAATCTTCCTCATCTGAAACCAGTTTCTGTAAAACAGCCTGCAACTTACAATCATTTTGATAAAAAATACGTCCACGACTCAAGGACGGGGAGCCTTTCATTTTCTGAACATGAACTAATTGATGAATCACGGCCGCTCTGTGCGGATGCTTTTATTGTGGCCTGAAATACACAAACACAGAGTTCACACACTCAGCCGCTCAGTGTGTGTGTGTGTGTGTGTGTGTGTGTGTGTGTGTGTGTGTGTGTGTGTGTGTGTGTGTGTGTCACTTCACAGGCTGACAGAGTGTGATGAGAGGTGTCAGTCTCGTAATGAAGCCGCTCTCAAGTGTTAGCCTTGGAAGCTGAAGGGGGGATTCTCAGGGAGATCGCTGTTACTCAGCTCGTCTCTCCAAACACAGCAGACACGAGTGACCGTGATACAGACTGCAGCCATGACAAACTTCACTGCGACGTGTCTGCACACACTCAGACAGGAGCATCTCCAGCCGCAGAGCATCTACAGCCACAGAGCATCTCCAGCCACAGAGCATCTACAGCCACAGAGCATCTACAGCCGCAGAGCATCTCCAGCCGCAGAGCATCTCCAGCTGCAGAGCATCTCCAGCTGCAGAGCATCTCCAGCCGCAGAGCATCTCCAGCCACAGAGCATCTCCAGCCACAGAGCATCTCCAGCCACAGAGCATCTCCAGCTACAGAGCATCTCCAGCCGCAGAGCATCTCCAGCCGCAGAGCATCTCCAGCTGCAGAGCATCTCCAGCCACAGAGCATCTACATCTCCAGCCACAGAGCATCTACATCTCCAGCCACAGAGCATCTACAGCCACAGAGCACCTCCAGCCGCAGAGCATCTACATCTCCAGCCACAGAGCATCTACAGCCACAGAGCATCTCCAGCCGCAGAGCATCTCCAGCCGCAGAGCATCTACAGCTGCAGAGCATCTCCAGCCACAGAGCATCTACAGCCACAGAGCATCTACAGCCACAGAGCATCTACAGCCACAGTGCATCTCCAGCCACAGAGCATCTCCAGCCACAGAGCATCTCCACGCAGCAGCCATTTTCCTCTGACTTCATGCTCAGAGCAGGAAGCTCAGATAACAACGCTGTGATAATAACACACATCTGTTCCAGGTTTAGAGTTCCCCTGCTTCCTGATTGATCAACTGAAAAGAACATAGAAAATATATAGTGACATCAGGACATATTTAAAGATCTAACAACAGGCTTGATAACACATTATTTGTAGCTAGACAAGAGCTAACGTTAGTATTCAACCCGTGCTAACTCCATCTCACTTCTTCTTTATTCCCGATCAAATACTGAGACGAGCAGCGTGACAGTCTGAGAGCTTAAAAGGACATTTAACCTTCAAACTCGAACAGAACTGCATGTGTGCTGACACCTGCTCACTCTCCTGCACACACCTGTGATACAGCGGGACCAAAGCTGCTCTCTCTGCAGCATTTCAAAACATTCATATGACTGCATACTTAATCCGAGCAGCTCAGAACGATCCAAGTCAACAGTGATGGACCTGCTGCTTCACTGACGACAGCCACAAGACATCAAGAGATGACTTCCATCTTCTATCTGCCATCAGCTTCATGTCGGCT
>CAEMYA010000437.1:678839-698593 GCA_903131615.1 Diplodus sargus | reverse complement strand
TGTGTGTGTTATTGTCACAGATGGCAGCAGCAGATACCGTCATGCCACATGCTATTCAGACAGCTCCGGCACTAATTTTAGAGTCTGTGAGAGCTGAAAACAAAAACTCACATTGATGCTCGAGTTCCTCCAAATATAAAAAAAAAAAAAAAAGACCACAGAATTTCTCAGTTTGTAACCGTAATATGTTCTGTGAATGTTCTAAAATTACAGTAATGAACCCCTGAAACTGATTAGGGCCTCATGATTGGTCCTGAGACCACCGACCGGTGGGTTGTTGGTCTGTATTCGTCTGTATTAAAGAGCTGCAGAGCGTTCAGCAGCTTTTACTGTTAGAGCTGCTCGCAACAATCAATCGAAAGGCAAATTTAATTTAATCCAAAAAAAAGGCGCTTTTCTTCTGCAAATCAACTACTGTCTAACTGAAGGAAAACAACTTCCACTTCAGTGTCTTTGAGAGACACACAGGCTGCTCAATCAAATCTTTTGGATTTTCAAAATTTAAATTTGGATCTGAGAGCCTCCAGAGTTCATTAACAACCCGACATTCTTCAGCCAAACACTGTGACGCTCTCAAATAATCAGTTAGACCAGAAAGTGACAGAAAACAGAACTATGGAGTGCGAGGTGACGTCTTTAAATGTCTTCTGTAGATATTCAGATCATGTTTTCAAGTCTATGTCGAAGCTGTTGGTTTATTTTCTTTTTCAGAGATCATTTTTGATTTGTTTGGGGAGATGGTTCACTCTGGAAAGATTTGAGAACCTGAACTTAGTCACAAACTGAACGTCTGTGTTTTGTTGTTTATGGTTGAATCACTGACAGCTTTTCTTTTCTGTTGTTGCTGAACTCGTCTATCTTTATTTTTAGCTAATATTATTTGAGCTTTTTTAACTCCGTGTTGTTCCACATTTATCGTTTAAAGACGGTTCGTCAGGAGCTAAAACCAACAATCTGTCGCTCTTTACAGATCCAGATGCAACAGTCCAAGATGGGTGAAGCCATCAGTGCTGAAAATACAATATCATAGGAGAACATTATAATTTAAAAACGGTGCTTTAAAGAGTTTTTTTCATGCATTATATAATTTTTTCCAAAAACTCATTGCAGCTGTATCACGGTCCAACAATTCAACCATGAAATCCTGGCAGGTTTGTCGCAGTGCCTGCACGGATCCTCAATCCTCAACTGTGTCATATTTTGCCAATTATACAATATTAAACAACTTCCACAGAAGCTCGGGGTCGCCCTGCTGCCGGTGACGAAGCCTCAGGTCACCGCGTGTTCAGACATTCTTGCCACAGACGAATGAAAAGACATGAAACACGTTTAGATCAGAGCCGGAGGGACGATGCAGCCGGCGTCACCTGGCCTGAACACAGGAGAGGCTGACTGGACTGTCAGACCACAGAGTGATATGACGCTGAGTGCTTCTCTAACTGATCATTTAGCTACAGGAACAGAAATGTAACACATGATAATGAGATGAAAGGCATTGTGGGAGCTGTAGTTATAATGAGAATAGGTGGATGTGGAACAGTGTGAGTGAGTCTGCAGCACAGACAGCGTATGAACGCAGAGCGGGAGGGTCAGCAGGATGAAACTGATTTCTACTGAATACAGAATACTGGAAAATAAACTTCTTCCACCTTCTGAGAAATATGCATGTTATTGTGTCTGAAGAGAAAATGTGTTTTCACTCTGAGCCCGAGGTTTTTTAACTGCTTAGCAAATTGGAAATGTGAACAGCTGTAATCGATCATTGTCTCCAGAACAGGTTCTGACTGGACCCTGTGATGAGCCTGTTCTGTCAACTACTGACTCAACGTACTCTGAATCTTAAATAACACAATTAATAAACTCTCTGAATATCTTCCAGAGGGGAAAAGTCCATCTCATCTCCATATTTCAGGTATGACGCAGATCGTCTTTGTCTCCCGTGGACAGCGTGTTAGTTGTAGGTAGTGCTGTGTGATATGGACAAAATTTTATATCCCGATAGCGATATATATCCCGGCCTGTCTTTAGGTGTTAGAAAAGATTAGACATGTTCGAGTCGGTAACAACTTGTTGGCTGCATGTTTTGCAGATTATCGTTGTCTGGACAGTGTCTGACTTTTTAAACCCAAACCAAAGCCAAACGATGGTTCCGGTTCCCCCTTTTCGGCACAAATCTTTATTACGATAGAAACAACAGAGGGTTACGTCCTACGGTGGACATTTTTATATCGCACTACGATATATATCGTGATATCACACAGTTCTAGTGTGAGGTGTGTTAGGTGTGCTTTTTTATCATAAATGCTTTCTGCTGACACATGTACAATATTAGAGAAACTATTTCCACCAGGCACTGTGTTCATTTTGTTTATCACTGAAACATTATCTGCATGTGAATACTTGGTTGTCACCTGCAGATGGAGGAGTGTTTTTAACTAGCACACAGTCAACAGGACAGTGCTGACTGAAGTAAACCAGTTATTTTCTACATGCTGCTGCTGCTCCACATCTCTGTAATGACACCTGTCTGTCTGATGTCGATAGAGACGCAAGCAAACATCCGACTACAAAACACGCCTGAGGAAAACTGTAAAATCCTTCAAAGAGCGCAGAAAAAGCGGTAAGCCGAGCGTCGCACAACAAAGATAAAAGCTTCCCTCTCTGCAAAGATGCGACCGGCGGAGGAAACAGAGGGAGGCGCGTCTCCTTTGAAGTTATATTTAGGCCAAATCCTCCTTTGCAGAACAAACCGTCTTCCACTGTGCATACAAATCACAGCCAGCGACGGAGGGAGGAACCGTCCTAAGAGCACAGGAACCGGCTGCACACGTACAATTAGCCGGCAGAGCATCAAAACAACGCCGGCCCGCTGGGTTTGATTGACTCTGATTCTTTCAGCATCCCAAACACTCCTGTTCCACCGGGGACACAGATGCATGCTGGGCGACTTGGTTCTGTAAGACGTGAACACACAGAAATCCTCCCTGCAGGTGGTCCACATCCATTTAGACACATTTACAACACAACTGCAAATGGAAAGCTCCTCCAACACACGTGGGATGGAAACTAAACCTCTGAGGGATCACATTCCACCGGCAGGCAGGAACCAGGGAACAGGATGGATTCAGAATATCAAACATGTTTTTGTGTTTATGTTTAGTGTTTCACCAAACTGCATTTTAGATGAACACTGCAGCATTTACATTACAGAGAAGTGGCATGAATCCACTGGATGTTCTCCAGCCATGTTTGTAGTGACAGAACCAAAACTGGATCTTTATCTGACCTTCACCAAGAGCTTTTTGTGCCTGAATGGAGGGTTAGGGGTCAACACATCCATCTTTATAAAGAGCTGTTGTTTTCCTGCCAGCTGACGTCACGTACTTATTCTGTTTTTGAGTTTTGACTCATTCTCAAATTTCCAGGAGAGAGATTGTTGATTTTCTTGGATGTCTTTAAACAGGAGACCTTTTCACATCATCACGCAGCGAGGAGGTGTGACAGTACGCATCGTTACGTTGACATCTGTGTGTTTTCTTGAACGTAAACGTCACCTGTAAATCTAAACATGTATCCACAGAGTGTGACTGAGATCATGACCCTCTAGCTTTGCTTCTTGTTCTAAATGACAGCAGATAGCAGACCCTGTCATGAATGTTGGGGTTTTTTTCGTGGGACCAGCTGACGAACCGAAGGCGACAAAGTTTTCTGCTCTGAATCGCGTCACATTATCACATTATCTCTGCTGCCGGGGACAGAAATGTGTCGGCAGGACAGACAGCAGGGTTTCCCCCGGTGTAATTTAATCCTGGCGGCCCGCCAGGCTTTAATTACCCACCGCCAGGCTCAGCATCGTTTATTTATTTATTCAAAATAGGCTTGTATACATCAGTAACAAAGTGCAATGGTGACATCTTATGGTCAACACATGAACACATAGCGGGTCTGAGGTCAGGTGTCTTTTTCATCACCTAACACCCCACAAACCACTGCTACTCACAAAGAAAAGGCCAAAAAACACAGAGATGTTGAACCCGCTGGTTCACCTGTTCACCAGGTGTGCAGCGGCACGACGCCCACGGGCCGATGAGGCAGCTAGCATGGATGTAGCATGGATGCTAGCTCGTCGTCCACTGCAGTGGCAGAGCAGCGTTCTCCGTGTCGCGATGGGAAACAAAGAACCAGCGGATTTAATCCAATTCTGCGTTAGATAAGCTATGGCAGTAGCTGTTTTAATAAAGTCAAAGTTTTGGTTTTAGGAATGTTTTGCCGAGTCTGTCCCAGCCACCACCAGCGGGCGACGCAGGGATGCTCGACCAGAGCTTTTATTGAAGCTCCTTGAACTACTGATAGGCAAGATGTGCTAAACGCTCATGTTGGGTCTCTCCACCATCGCACCAGCTTCAATATGGCAGCAAGCAGAATGCCACATTGTTTCTAATGTTAATATCTGTCACTGATTATAATGAAATATCTATTATGAAAAATATCCAATAGTTAGCTTGCACTGTTTTCGTTTTGTAGGCTTGTGGATCACTGCAGCATTCGAGCCAGTGATTAATATGAAGCATGAAGCCATAACTGGTGGTTTTAAATGCCTTCACTGGCTCCTAAAGCATGTAATTGCCCACCAATCAACTTTTACGATTGATTTAATGCAAGGCAGTTTGGAACCACTCTAAACTCTACTACATCATGAATCTGTTACCTACAGTTCACTGCCATCAGTCAGTTGCCGGCCTGTTTCAGGCCTCTGCCACTAAAAGAAACATGCTTCGCCGGCGGTGGGTCGCCCTTCCATCCTACCACCGGGCTTAGCAAGTTTTCTGGGGGAAACCCTGGACAGGATGTCGGACACTTTTCTACTTATAAATTCTGTATTTTTCTCCTCACATAAGATGAAGACACGACCTGCTAACACATTACTGTTGTTTGGCTTTGTAACTGTGCTCTGTGGGGACATTTCTCTCTTATCTGATGAGTGGAGGATCTGTTTGGTTGTCAGACTGTGTTACTCTGTTACTGCCTCTGGTGGCGGATCAGATCCCAAACAAGACTGTCGCTCCATCCCGCCTCTGTGACTTTCACACAGACGGCGAGGCAGAGCATTGTTGCAAGAGTCCCACCTTGAAAGCACAGTGTGAATGTGTCTGGAGATGCTGGGTGATCATGTGGCGCTACAGCTGCAGATCCAACGGTCACAGTCTGTAAGAACTGTGAAAGAAGGTCCGGAAAGTGTCAATGTAACTGCCAGTATACTGTTGTGCAGGCTGAGTGTCCCACTGGGAAACAGAGACGTGGCTTCAGGACAGACATGAAGTCGACTGTGTCCTCCGTCAGTGTGCAGCTTTTCTCTGGGAGCAGATTACTCTGCAGGGTGAGGAAAACACCAAGGGCTGCACACAGGTGACGGGGAATTTAAAAAGGTATTTTACAACAGGCATCCATCCATCCATCTATCCATCCTCCATCCAACCAACACTCCATCTGTAACCTTGTGCTCATCTGACTGACTGTTCCTTCAGTCTGAAGCAGCCGCAGTGAGAGTGAGCGACGGAGGGTCTGTCCTACATAATGACTTAATTGAGGTGGTTAACACTTTGAGGATAATGAGAGCCTCTAGACCACAACAGACCCAGGAGTGAGATCTACCAAGTGGAGCAGCACACACACACACACACACACACACACCACACACACAGGAAATCAGTGTCGATTATTAATAGCAGCTGTGCTAAATGTAGCGGTATCTGTCTAATTTCACTGGACCGGCTCCTGCATCATTAGTGTGTCAGTGTCAGTGACAGCCTTCACTTTTCTTTTACATGGTTTTGTTTCCCAGATCAACACTGAATTTTCACCCTCAACGTTTAAGCAAAAATAAAATCCTTTATTTTAAGAAGATCGGCTGATAAAAACTGACCTCCTCGGTTTCTTAACGGACAGTCAGTTGGTATATTGTTACCAATTATTGTTGACTTAGTTAAAGATGTAATATGTAACATTTCTGTCGTTGCATTATCTCAAATATTCCGATGTTCAGAGCAGAGAAATGTACAACTTTACTCAAAGGAACGTTGTTTCATTTTTCACCACGGGCAAAGATTCTTTTCATCATTATGGAACGATTCGATCGGATCCGGTTCGGTTTTGATACAATACAAGCTGATACAGTTCTTTGTTTCATGTAGACACTCATTTTTCTTTTATAAATTAGAATAAGCAAATTCTGTAGAAAGCTGCGGACCCTCAATTAGATATTTCATAAAAGACCCGGAGATCTTTTGTGTGTTTCTCACCATCATGTATATCTTTATCATAATCTGTTTATACCTCGGTGAATAAAACACACACCTGTCGTCTCATCCTGGATCTGACTGAAAACTGTCCTGTTGTCTGGATCTCCATGAGCCTCTGAGCTGGACCTCCCTGAACTGGACCTCCCCTGAGCTGGACCCCCCTGACTGAACTGGACCTCCCTGACTGTCTGTATCCTCTGCTTCCTTGTAATAATCAGTCCATAAACTCAAAGCTGTGTTAACAATCAGACACATTTTTACCTCTGATAGCACGCTCAGAAGTTAGATTAACTAAACACTAAGCAGCTCTGTACGTAACGTCAGCAGACAGTGACAGTTAACAGTGTACAGAACCACCGCGGTCACAGTCACAGCTAACGATAGAACACGTTCAACAGCAATAAAACAGGTTATAGATGCCATGATTACGTTGTCGGACATGTTGCTTTTGTTTGACCTTTAAACTTAGACGCAAGTTAGAAGAAGCGTTGAGAGATTCATAACTTTTACATCGGAGCTTGCGTATCTGTGCAGTCACATCTCTTAATTTAACACCGATTTTTGTTTCATGTCTGTTTATTTTTACACCCTAACTTTCTTCGCTTTAGGGTTTTTATCTACTTCCGTTGTTTAAGAGAATGCTGCAACAACGTCTTGCTGTGAAGCTCCAGAAATGTTTTGTTAACTACAAAACTCCACCCGACTTTCCATCAGCGTGGAGGTGAGAAGATAACGGCTGAATTTCTTTGTTGAACTGTTCCGTTACGTCATTGTGCAAAAACAGTAACTCTAACCTTGTTGTGTTAACAGTCATCCCTACAGAAATGTCCCACATCAATATTAGGGATGGGTACCTTTCACATTTGAACCGATACGGTACCGATACTCGGTAGCTGCGAGTCGGTACCGGTATATATCAGTACCTGTTTTCGTTATTTTTTTGCGTATATGTGTGGTAATTAAAGTTATTTTGTATTTTGTATAAAAATAGTCAAAACTTCTGAATTTTGAATATTTGTTTCTCAATAACATCAAGGAACTCCAACATAAAACTTAAGAGAACTTGAGAAAAACTTCGGCTCTAACTGACGCCCGTGAAGATGCGTTCAGGTACCAATAAAAGCACCAAATTTGGTACCCATCCCTACTCAATATCAAGGTGTCTGGTCAAAAATATTGTGATATTGGATTTTGTCACCCAGTCACAGTATTTATGAAGAGGAGATTTTAAAGAGATACACACATATTATTGTGATTATAGCCTACAAATGTTGTGATATTATTCGCCGGCCCTTTCTCTGCCTGATACTGATCGGAAACTGTAGCGAAGACCAGCACCAGGACAGAGATCACCCAGCTCATACCATCCGCAGCGTATTTGACCACATCACTAACATATTCAAACACACACACACACACACACACACACACACACACGGTCTCATTGGCCCATCAGGGATCGATGTAGAAGGTGTTCCATTACCACTAATGTCATCAGCAGTTTACCAGTGGGAGTAATTACAGACACGAGGGCCGCAGGGTCCCTCAGGCTGCAGACGCAAACTCCAGCATTAATGGCCTGAACCACCACCTCTAGTCACTGCTCCCAAACACAACCAGCACATCTCCAGGGAGGCTTTTTGGGCCACAGACGCCGATTTATCATCCTACTTTGTGCGTCTCGACAGCCAACTGGGTTTTTAGGGGAGAATCGTTTTCCAGTAAAACAGCAGCTGGTTACCTGCCAGAGAGCAGCTGCTGGGGGAGAAGGAAGCAGAGGGCACGCAAAGTCCAACTCTCCCAAAATAGAAACGCTGTCAGACGTGACAACACACATACACACACACACACTTTCCGATGCCTTGTTCATTTACGCTACGCTCGACTAGGCGTGTGTTCAAGATTAAAGAGGTCAAAGTCGGGATGGAGGAATCACAAGGACAGAGGAGCTGATGGAGGCGGCTGAGGGAATCAGAGGACTTAGAGAGTGTTGGATCGTCGTAATGCTTCTTATGCTGCGTTGTATTAAGAGGATCTGTGAGCAGCTGACACGCACAGAGCAGCAAGACAATGGAGGAAAGTGCTGAGTTATTGAACATGGTGAAGAACTGAAGTGAGTGGAGGTTTGACTCACTCCTCCTACACCAGAGAGACTACAAAACTCCTGTCAGATGAGACTCCCTGCTATGTTTTTAACCATTAAGTGCCTCAATGGAGCTGCACAATTAAACAACATATTATCAAAATCATAATTTCTCTATGTGCACGATGTAGTGCGTCCGCTTTACGATCTGCACGCCATGTTGCTCCTGGTGCCGACTTCACATCACACATCTGTGGTTAACTTTCAACAGCTCATTGTAAATATTTTGATTAGATTTACTGTTTGTCCTTATAAATACTGTCTTTAACATTTTTGATCTTTTAAATAGATGGTGACATTAGCTAGCCACACTAACGTTAGGTCAACAATGAAAGTGACTGAAGTACAGCGTCTTGTGAAAGTCAGCTGTATCTCCAATCACAGAGGCCCATTTCATCTTAGCACCCAGCTAGGCTAGCTGACAGGCTAGTTAAAAACACTTAATTATCTAATGATCCAAATGATCATAGGTGATAAAACATGATATACGCTAAATAAACGGTTATCTTTTAACAATATACACAAAGTTAACTACAGACGTATACTGTAGTCGACACCTGAATCAAAAGGATGTGCAGTTCTTGAAGTGAATATATACATTAAACTATGTTAAGCAAGAGGTGAAAAAATGATAAGCAAAATGTAAGAAAATGGCTTTATAGTGAAGTATTCAATGCTGTGGAGAAACAAGTCTTGTTCTCCAGATGTTAGAAGGTCACAAGACTGTCCAACGTCCAGCTAAACTGACAAAGTGGTTCTGACTGACCGAGCGGTCCAGATATGTGGCGGAGCAGAGAGGGAGGGCTGCTGTTTGGCTGTGGTGAACGAAGATAATAACAGAGAGTAACGGCAATAAAGTTTTTGATTAGACGCTGTAAAATCTAAACAGTTTGGCTGACAGTCATTCTTTCTGCCCACAGTGTACATTTACAACCCTGCACATGATTTTTACTGTCCCAGAACGTGGCATGCAAGTACATTTCACCTGTCCGGTTTCACCTACTGGTAGAGATCAAACATCACAAACACACCCTAAAAATTGAGTTTCCTGTTGGTCCCAAAGAATAACATGAACAAGTAATTACCAAAGCTATGAAGAGATTATTAATCATTACATTAATCACTTCTGCACCACTGCTTTAATTAGCATCAAAATATTTTATAACATCATGGAACAATTTGCAACCTCAAAAACGATGCAGAACACCAGAGTTGCATAAAGAATTCATACCTGAGTAAAACTGAAGATATCGTGTCTGTACTGTGAAAGTAAACCGTACGAAGAGTATTTGAGAAAAAGTCCAGAAGTTTCTGATATGAAGCGCATTTAAGTATCAAAGGTACAAGTTAAAACAAGAAAATCATACATATATTTACATGTTAGTATAAACTGTATAATGATTTTTAGCCTGGCTGATTAAAACTGTTCGACTGCGGCTGTGGTGGAGTGAAAACTGCAATATAATGGAGAATAAAGCAGCACAAAATGGAAATACTGAAGTTAAGTAAAAGTATTTTAGCATTCCATCACTGCAGAAAGTAGAGAGGCAGTGTCGGGGTAACGCTCTACGGAAGTCATCTGTTATTTAGTTTCTACACGCCACCTGAACAATATAACCAACAATGGCAGTAATTTCCATTAACACTAAAGCACTTGCGTTACTTTACACAGGTTGTTTAAACACTGGTTCACCTGCTTAAACTCACCTGCTGACCCCATTCCTACTTCGCACAAAGCAAATGCAGAGTGTACACATTCCCACTGCACACAAAAGCTGATAATCGTGGGTTTAATTGTTTGGTTTTTAACCAGTGGAAAAGGAGCATCAGTGGATAAAGCACATTACGTAATGATTTCTTTTTAATGGCAGTAATCTTGTAACAAGTTACTTTTAAAAGTTGCCCAACACTGGTCACAAATAGTTGACTTATAAATCAGCCGTATAGCAAAATAAACTGACAACTAACAGATTAATTGTTAAAATCAGTTTTGAATCGTAACTGCCAAACTTTGTTGATTCTGGTTTCTCAGCAGTGTGTTTTTAACTGTATGTCAGTGAAAAAACAAGACTAGATTAAGTATCAGGTAGAACAAAAAGTAAAAGTACTTCCTGAAGCTTCATTAACAGGCCTGCAGGTGACACAGGGACAACAAGATGCCTTCAAATCCCGCACACAAGCTGTGACAGTGAACGCATCACTGCACTTTTTTTCCCCACACACAACTTCGACCCTCGTGTCTGTAATAATCAGCCAAAAAGGTGTCATTAAACGCAACACTTCAACACACACATTCACTGTCACTGTCACTGACACACACACACACACACACACACTGGGCTTACCGGCTGGCATCCTGGTGCTAATGTACCGCAGTTCCTCCGTATGCTGAGCACCGATTGGTCCTGTGTTTGTCAGTTAGCCTCCATGTAGCTTCTCCTGCTGGCTCCACTTCACCTGGTATCGGAATGCAACGTTAAATCACCTGTTCGCGAGCTGACACGGCACATTAAACACGCTGTTTTCAGTCCGAACAGTGAGGCGTGAAGCGTCTTTAACAGGCTAAAGCTGTCCGCCGTGACAACAACTAACAGCCCTGTAAACACTGATTGTTGAAAACACAGGACAAACGGGAATTAGCTTGAGAAGCTAACGTGTCGGTGGAGTCTAACGGCTGCGGCGGACACACACGGAGACGTTAGTGAGGTGTGTGAGAGACTACATACCTGTAGGTAAACAGCAGCAGGCAGATTAACTCCTACACATTACTACACTGCTTCCTGCTTTACGGTGACAGACACACAACACGGAAGTGTGTGTGTGAGTGCTGCGGCGGCGGCTCCGACCCCCCCGCTGCTGCTGCTCAACGTACACCGACCGTGGAGGAGCCGGAGACGGCTAATTATAGCAGCCCGCAGCGGGGAGAGGTCCACCGTGACCGGACCGCTCCGAAATATCAAGATAGTAGTGAAAACATTCACCCAGACGTTAAAGTTTTATCATAATCTCCCTGTTAAATGATATGAATAACACCCTCTAACATGAAGCCTCATTAATCCACATGACTTAACGTTTAATATCAACTTTAAACAGCGCAGCAGGAAGTATTAACGTCATATTAACTCCACATTTTACACATTAAAGTGTGTTTACGTGTCCTAAACTCAACTGAGCCTGTAGTCCAGATGACATGTGACACATCTGAGATGAAACATTTCACTTTTTCATAAAAGCATGAAACATTTGTACAGTTTGAGACCCGGAACAGTTTCAGAAATGGAGCCATGTAGCAGCCACGGCGGCCATTTTACTTTCCGCCATAACTGAATTATGTATTTTGCATCATATCTCCTGAAGGAAACATGATAACACAGAAACAGTGACGTCTACCCCGATGTTCTGATGGTCAGAGATCACACTGATACCACATACAACATCATGAATTAACAGGAAATGGTGAATTCAGCTATGTTGTACGAAACTAGCTAATCCAGATGATGTTAAAAAACCTTATACTTATTGATAGAAGTATGACACTTGTGCTGTGTTCCACTATCCATACTTCCTATACTTACTATACTTAGTTTGAGTACTTAGGGTGTTCCGATATCGATAGCGGCGAAAAGAAGTGTACTTAAGGACCCGAATGTTGCCCTCATAATGGCAAAAACGATGTACACTTCACGCACTCAACGGCCGCCATCTTGTCTACGTAGTGGAAGAAGCGGAGCAGGCAAAGGCGCTAAACTCAGATTTTTCCTTTTTTAATAGCTACCGAGGCAACAGTGCCTGCAGCGGAGCCATATTGCAGGATTTTAGGATTGTAACTGTTAAAAAGTAAAGTCGTAGATGTCTTTTGTTCACCGTTCAAAGCGGGATGTTTTTGGCGGGTGACGAGCCGCAGCGACTGTCGCGATCGTAGTTTCCGGTATGGGCACCGCAGAGTATTAGATTTGGAACAACACTCACCGGCTGAAATCTGCGTACTTAGTAAGTGTGGATAGTGTACTATGTTTAAGTGTACTCATGGAAGTATCAATATCGGAACATGAAACTAGCTAATCCAGATGATATGTCAAAAAACCTTATATTCTTGATAGAAGTATGAAACTTGGTGCAGTTGTACAGTTTAGAGATGGAGCCATATAGCAGCCATGGCGGCCATTTTACTGTCCACCATAACTGAATTATTATGTTTTTTGCATCATATCTCCTGAAACAGACACAGAAAAGATTGTGTCTACAGGGATGTTTTGATGGTCATGGGGTCATTGTCGGTGTTGTTATCTCGTAGGGCCACTTCAGTGCTCAAGTACTACAGACCGGATCGACCCATCTAGATACTTTGCCTGTCACTTCTCCGCCCTCCTTTGGGTTAAAACAAGTCCTTTTTAGGTATTTGGGTCTGAAATACTATGGCAAGCAATGATATTGTGTTGTTGCTGATCACAATCAGGGTTGTTACGAGGAAACATTTAAGAAACAGTGGATGATGAATCATGTTAGTCCCAGTCTCTGTCACAGTGGACGAACAGGACACACACACAACTATTTTATAAATGTCTGGGTCATCTTTTCTGTCATTACGAATCTTTATGTTGCGGTTTTATGATCTGGCCATTGTTTCTTTATTGTAAACTAATCAGACCGCTGTGCTGAAGCTGTTTGATGCCGTTCGTTGTTACTTCCTCGACCGTTTAACCGAGCTGAGGAGAAGGTGACAACAGGTTTCAGTTCACTTCTGTCGTATTATTATGCTGTGTACAAGGTTCATTATTAGAGTACAAGTCAGCAAGAATGGACTGGGGTGTCCACATACTTTGGCCATTACAGCTTCGAAGTTAATAACGCTCAGCTTTCACTCCTGAGCTGTCGGCGGTCATCGTAGTTCAGTGGGTTGATCAAATTTCTATGTTTAGGTCGCTCTTTCTAAATCTGTACACAGTCATGTCTTGTTAATCTCGTTATGCCCACTACGCATGTACACAAAGTTCAACTGAGAAAAACAAATGGTCCTGCAACATGATGGCACGAGAGGATATGTTGTCATTAAGATCACCATGACTCTAAAACTGTCCAACAGACAGTAATCATCCAAAACTTAACCAAAGTCATCTCAGAGCTGGGGTGTAAATGTTTGTGAAAGTGTGCCGGTTGTGCTTTTTAAGCTCTTAAGGACCTTTTCTGGGCCGACTGACGGACTTAGACGTGATTAAAGGCTTTGGCCCCACAGATGGCGTGCCCAGCGTCTGTTCAAGTCAAATGACAGACAGCAGCCAGCGGCACCACCGCCTGACAACAACAAAAAAAAAACTTTCAAAAAAAAAGAGAGAGAGATCCTGTTTGTGTAATTACTCTAATGCAGGCGCGTCCACATGTCGTGTACAGAGCGACAGAGGTGGATCTGCACACAGGCTTAGAATAAAGCTGGAACAGGGAGGGATGAGGGGGGCGTGTTGTGTTTACTGACCAAACATGGACAGATTTAGCAGTGAGCAACACTTCGCTGTCCACCAGTCACAACACAGAGGCTTTTTTTAGTATTAATATTATCTAACCGGGGAGGTGATCCACTCAGACTGATGTGTTTACTGCTGGGGCAGGATGTAGGGGGCGGGACTCCGCTCAGGGAGGGGTCACCTGACACCTGAACCAATCAGGTGTCAGTCAGGGAGAGTCAGTTTGATTTGATGAGCCAAAGAGCGAGAATGTTATATGTCTTTAGTTCACTAAAGTGACAGATGTAAACAGGTCGCATATCCAACAAAGCTGCATCACAGGAAGTAGTTAATGTGGTTTTAGATGTTATATGTATAATTTCTGCTTTCAGATGCCAAACCTTTGTCATGTGTTGTCGAGCTGCGTCAGTAAACATGTTTGCATGAAGCATTTTGAAGAATATTGCATAAGAAATTTTATGGAAACTGTCTGTTTCATAAAAAAGATGGTTCGCTCGATTGAAGTGGAGGTCGATTAACTAATTTAAAAAAAAACGATTTGGGAAAACATATTTATTGTTTCAATATAAAACTGTTAACTATAAACCTCAGCAGCTGGCCCGGTCTCTCTCTCTCTGGTTCTTGTGTTACTGCTGATCCAGATCCTGACTGATACTTGATGTGGTGTCTCCTCAGGAGGCAGCCGTGTGCGCTGATCCTCAGCAGAATATTGACAGGAGTAATCAGCCGACAGGTGAAGTCAATGAAACGTTCCAGCAGTCACAGTTTTCTCATTAGCTGCTGATTGTCTGGCTGCTCTGGGATGTTTTGGTTCAGAAAGACAGAACCGGTTTACTGGATTCTATGAACAGGCACACTCTGGATCGTTATCATCGACTGCAGGCCGACAGTCGATAGTTTGAGCAGAAGTCTTTATACTTGTAGTTTTTTCCACTGATGTTAACTGGGAGTTGTCCAGATCGTCTTGATGCTTCTGTGAAAACGAACTTTGTCAGACTGATTTTCAGTTACTGTTCAGGACCGCAGACGTCCAGGATTTATTGACACTGACAATGAGTGGAATCCCCTCAATAATTAAAAACTGCAGAGTGATTCAAAAGAATCTGATAAGCCATCATCACTCTTTGAAGAAGACGACTAGTTTCCATTTGAATCCATTTTTCAATTACAGGAACTTTAATGAAAGTGTGAAGTCACAGATTCTGCTCTGACTTCATCTGGTGTTTGATCCATTGAGGGCATTTTTTTGGAAGTTAAGTTCATTTCTGCTGTAGTTTTGAGAACCATGACTGATCACGTTTGGTTCAGAGAACATGCAGCAGCCGTCCACCTCACAGTCAGAGACTTTTCAACATAACTGTGAACTGATCAATCTACCTTTATGTCTACACTGAAGCACACGGTCACCATCGAGACAGCAAATCAGAAATCACTCACATAAATCATATGTAGCATCTAATGGCTTCTCAGCGTGCTGTCAAACGATGTCTGATGCTCGCTCGATGCTTCTGGAGGCCGATGGCAATCGACCTGTTTTTTTTTCCTTCTTTTTCTTTCATTTAGTGTGGAGGCGTCGTTGCCAGGCACTGATAATCAATAGGGAGGAAGAAATCAGCTGTGAGAAATGACAGGATGTACCAGAGGATATCACACACATGTTGAGGCAGCGCAGTGGGAAGAAAACCCTGATGGGAAAAACAGCATAGACCAAAACCAGCACCAGCGTATGTTGTGTTTTGGTGCTGGTCTATCCTGGTTTTTCCAGCAGGGAAGTCATGGCTGTGTGCAGAAATAATAAAGCTACCATGAGGTCGCCCATCGGTCTGTGGACGACCGTTATAAAGCCTCCAGTTTGGTCCTCCCGCCATCTTGGTTTTAAGGAGCCAGAAGTGACCATATTTGGACAAGAGGGTGGAGCTGCGCAGGAGACCCTGATTGGACCGGACTACTGTAGAAACTGCTTCTAGACCTCCAGCCATTCATTGATTTATCCGCCCGACACACTGATTCTTGGGAGGGAAGAAATAAAATTGCCCCAAATTTAGAATATATCTGTTGGAGCGCCAGGAAGAAAAACATTTGTGACTCGGGTCGTATACGAGGCTGAGATGTCTCACTGCTGCAACACTGAAATGTGCAGTATTTTATTCTTATGACGCTTAAAATCATATCATCGCTGTCGTCAACTGGGTGAAAAGAACAATAAAAGCCTTGCTGGCACTGCTGTGAAGCAGAGAGGACGGCAGTTCACTCTTTTATTAAAACACTTTGCAGGAACACTTCCTGTGCTGCTCAGTCAAAATTGAAAATTTCTCTCACACATATTTACCTGTGAAACATCCCTCACATGAAAGGGAACAGAGGCGTGTATTTTTATTGCAGACACATGAGATGCAATCAATCTGGCACTCACTTTCACACCGTCGTCTCTGCGGCGCCCAGAGATGGAGGTGAAAAGTGCTGTGGAAAGCCTCCGTTTGCACTTCAAAGGGCTGCGTGGGTGGAGGACAGACGCCCGCGGTGAGCTGCAGCTCAGTCATGAAAGGAGGCTGCTGGAGTTTAACCTCCCCTGAAACGTCCTCAGCGTCCATCAAACACCAGATCACCTCTGATGGATGTTTAACATCCAGCCTGCAGCTGGTTCCGACGGACAGGTCCAGTTACAGTCAATATGTATTTTAACCTTTGTGTGTTTTCTCAGGAGGGGGCGACGCAGAACTGAGCTGGAGGTGGATTTAACAGCTGAGCAGGGGACTCTTAGGTTCTGTTCAGACCCGGTTTCAACATCCGTCCTGAGAGACATCAGTGGACGCCGACTCCAAGTAAAGATGTGAACGAGACGCTTTGAGGACGCATTTGAGATCCAATCAAATCCACATTCAGAGCAGGTCATGTGACCACGAGGGCCACCTGCTCAGCTGACTTCCTCTGTGAAACAAGGAGAAGAAGAAGAAGAAGAAGAAGAAGAAGAAGTAGAAGAAGATGGAGGAGGAAGAGGAGAAGCCACAGCAGCAGGCAGAGTGGATTACACACTGTGTGATTTCCATGTGGTTCATTGTGATGTTAATAACATGTTTGGGCTCTTTTAATCTGCCAATGTTTGCAGCAGATGTTTGATTGAACCAGTCACCACATCATCACCAGACTCCATTAACAAATGTGGTGATTTTAAGAGTTGTTGAGTTAAAACAAACTTTCTAACGTAGTGAAACTGTGTCTCTGACAGATTGCAACTCATTGTCTCCTTGTTCTAAATTCAGCATTAAATCTTTCAGCTGCAGTTGTTTGTCTCCTTGTAAAAAGTGTCAGTTTGTGGCAGCATGTCTGTACCAGCCTTCTGTGTCTAAAGTGCTAAAGTCTTACCTGCCAACATTGATCAGCTGTTTGAACACACTGTTAACACTGATTTCACCATTTACACTCCATTTATGAAAGAAGAAACATGTTATTGATCTAAACATGTCACATGTTACAAAGACACTAAACAGGAACAATATAGGCTCCTTCTTTGTCCCTGTGGAGAAAGTCCCCAGACTCCCTTAACAAATGTGTCACTTTAGTGAGTTGTTGAGTTGGAGACTCTTTATAAACTCTGTGAAACTCTGTCTCTGACTCATTCTGCATTATTTGGACCTTCTTGTTAATTCAGCAAATGTTCTACATGAACTTCTTTCTGTCTTTGTGTAGAAACATGGAGTGTTTCTTTCAGTGATGTGTTTAATTGCATATAGAGCAAAGATGTGAGATCCAGTCACAAGCAGTCACTCGGAATGGATTTTAATACCAGGTCTGTTGTTAGTTGTTAGAAAATAAGTTTAACACTTTCCATTTGAGGGTAGTTCACTGCCTGTCGGTGAATTCAGCTGTCAGATTTGAGGTTGTGAGCGGTGCAAACAGATCTTTCCTGTACATGATGGCAGTTCTCATCTTCCCCTTCCTTTCCTTCCGACACTCTCAGTTTCCACAGTCTCACCTTCGGCCTGTAACCTCCCTCCTGTTACATCCCTGTAGGTTTGTTTGGATGGATTTTAAGAGACATCACTGCAGAGTCGTGTCTGGACTCGACCTGACAAACCTGCACATCAGCTTCATGAATGAGCAATCGTGACTTCATCACTAGGAGGAGTGTAGTGAGCAGACGAGGGTTCGGTCGGAGCGTTTCTCTTCAACAGATGACGTGTCTCAGAGCAGCCATCCATAAACCTGTCGGTGCGTATGAGTCAGTCTCTGCAGGAGTAACAAAGTCGTCACTCATCAAAACTTCTAGAGCCCAAAGCGACATCTTTGAATGTTTTGTTTTCTTCAACCACAACCCAAAAACTTTCTACCACCACGTCTGTGAAAAACTCTCCCTCGGTCAGGCTGACAGAGTTTCATCAACAGTGGAGGTCGTTTAATCACAATGACACATCTGAACTCTGTTTGATTGAGAGACGCCTCGTGGTAGAAAAGACGTACTGCATGTGTGTTTAATTAAAGGTGAACTCCCTGTCGTACATACAACAAATCTACACATTTGCTCTGTTTCTCAATCTTAACACAAGTTGTTACAAGGAGGCGTTTGTGTCAGATTACTTAACTTGGCAACAGACAACTTTTTAAATTCTAATTTCTTAAACGTCTCGTACAGCAAGAGTGGACGGATGTTCAGTGGATGGAGAACACTCCGGTGTTGTGTCAGAGTCTGTTACCTTATTAATACAACCGGCTGATTTATTCAGACTGTTCAGGTTTTTTAGCTGCAGCTAGCGGTAGCCATGTTGCTAACGCCGTGTCTGTGACAGCAGCACCAACAGTGACACCACAGGGAAATCATGCTCAGTGGGATTTACTCTCCTTTTTACTCTGCTTTGGTCTCCTCCATCTCCAGAGAAGAATATCTGGCTCTTTAGCTGCTGGATGTTTTACTTTCTTCTCCCGCCTGCAGCCGTCGGTGTGTCTGCAGGTATATGGTGGTTTAACCAGAACCAGACAGGAAACGAGCTAAAGGAGGCTGAAAGGTTCGGGAAGTGCAGCGTCGTCAGCGGATCTCTGTGGTTTCTCCAACGTTGTATTTAAAAACTTGAGGAACTTTCCATTTAAACTTGCTCGTTTAGCTTTGTCAGCTTTAAATCATTTTTTTGCCGGTAGTCTCGATTCATCACTTACACACACACACACACACACACACACACACACACACACACAAAGAAAAGTTTCAGCTGTGAAAAATTAATAAGAGAGAAGAAATGTGCTCTGCGCTCGGTGTTTAGTCTTTTCACCCCCGTCAGATGTGAGAGGTGTCTCTGCTGTGGGCTCCGTTCTTCATCGCGCCGCTAAGAATAGCAGCGTTTACATCAAGGTGAGACGGGAGGTGAGGAGGGATGAAAGCAGACAGAGATTCAGGTGTACCTGCAACTGTGAGATCTGAGGCCTGCAGGGAGGAAAAGTTTCAGGAGCAGCAGGATTCCTGAGACGGAGATGATGAAATAATCAGAATCCTGCAGAACGACCTGCTCTGTTCTCCAGGTTCATGATTCTGTCTAACAATAATGACAACACGCAGCTTCTCCCTCCTGTTATTAACTTGTAATCTACATCTTGTTGTTCAGAGGCTTTGTGAATGAGTCTGAGCTCTCTGTGAGACAGAAAGCCAAAAACTGTTGGACTGTTGGCGCTGACGAGTCCGGCAGGTGACATCAGCCGGAGGGATGCAGGATTCCCACCGCGAGAAAATACCCCGACTTCAATGAATGTGCCTGGTGGAAACTCTGAAAGCAGTGAGTCATCCTCCGCAGAGGGAGGAGGAGAGGGAGAGGAGGAGAGGGAGAGTCTGAGGGGGAGGAGGAGAGGGAGAGTCTGAGGGGGAGCGAG
>CAEMYA010000437.1:654461-678107 GCA_903131615.1 Diplodus sargus | reverse complement strand
ACACACACACACACACACACACACACACACACACACACACGAGGGATTTAATGACTTCCATGACTTTTAATTCATATTTACACATTCATTATCATGTAATCTGCACTAAATCTTCAGTCTTGTTTTCCTTCGGACTCTCTCTCCTGATGATGATGATGATGATGATGATGATTATTATCATCCTGCATTATAATTCAGTCTCGGTGAGCAACATTTCCTCTGTGACGATGATAACAGCCGTCTGCAGAGCTAACGAGGCAGCAGAAACTGACTTCAGGAGGAGAGGAAATGTGGATAAATGATCAGGAGTTATTATAACGCAGCGCAGTTAAAGCTCGGGGCGTCTGGTGTGGAGGGACGGCCGGAGCAGACGGACTGACGAGGAGAACCTACAGTAACCACATTTCCCACCTTAGAGGGCAGAGTTGAGCTGCTGTCCTGCTGGGAGCTGCTGTACTCTCACATGTAAACACTCGGCACGTCACGCAGTCGACAGGAGGCTGGATTACACTGAATGTAGGGCAAGAAGAGCAGGACAAGACGGGAAGTGCTGCAGAAAACAGGCAGATCACTGTTGAGTGCATCAGCAAACCACCATTACAGTGAAGCTCAACACCCTCCGTACAAACGCAGAAAGCTCCTATTTGACATTTTATACAGTCAACAAGTTAAACACACACACACACACACACACACACACACACACACAGCTGTCAGAACGTGATGTTGAAAATGGGCTTTTACCTGCAAGCAGTAGAACAGTACCAGAGGAGTCTGTCAAATTAATTTACAAGATTTATAGATCTGCATCTATCTGCATGTAAAAACATTAGCACATGCATGAAAAGCATGTTTCCTGTAAGTAAAATGAATAAATTAAACTTTCAAGTCAAATCCAGAATCTCAAAATATGAGAATATTACGTGAGACCAACAAAAGAAAAAGTATTTTCAATACTAAATCAGCGTCTCTGTACACAGATGCTGATTTCCTTTCCCAGCAGAACTACTAACTGGTCTGCTGACCGTGGTCTTACTGGGCTTGATTGGTCGGTCAACTCACCTGAACCTGAATCTGAACCCTACAGAGAATCTAAGAAGGAAGAGGAAGATGAGAGACCAGCGACACAGACGAGCTGAAGGTCGATATCGAATCAACCTGTGCTTCAGTCTCCCCTCAGCACTGCCACACTGATGCAGTGAGTCATGTGACAGGAGCCTCGACCAGGTGTTCAGTACATACATGAAGGTGCCTGAAGCTGCAGACTTCAGGTGGATCCCGTCACATATTCTCGGGTCAGCTGCCACAACACAACTGTGTCATCATGGTCTCCCAGCATCTTCCAGTGAACCTGCTGACATTCAGAGAGGGAGACAGTCCATCAATACCAAACAGTCTCCTCCCGCTGTTTCCCAAAGACTCCTCGCCGTCTGCGTCCTCCATGTGGACGCTCGACACGTCGAAGCTGGAGAGACGAAACGGTTCGATTGGGTGTTTCTGCTCCTTTTTCTCTTCTGAGTTCTTTGTCGGCCAAATCGTTTTTCTTATTCGAGCCGCAGCCGGCGCTGAGGAACCCTTTGATTTCTCATCCCTGAGCTAGTTGACATTTATTTCACAAACACTTGACATTTGGAAATGGGCTCCCTGTGTGAGCGTTGTGTGTGTACGCTGTAACCCCTCACACACACACGCACACACACACACACACACACACACACACACACACACACACACACACAGTGTCTGGGCCATTAGCAGCCTTTGTACAGAGCAGCTGGATGGTTGGCTTGTCTGCTGTTTTTCAGAATTAGCAGTCTGACTCAGTTTGGACTGAACTCTGCAGGATTCCTCTAAGAAAATCATCACCCCGAGTCCAGACTGCAGGTTCTGTCTCGTACATGAATCTTAAAGTGGTAAACAGTAGTTGTTCCTTTGATAAGGCAGCATCGTTATCACCCAGAATAATAAACACTTCTGCCATTTGTTCTGGAGACAGAACAGAGGACAGACATGCAGATGTGAAACTGTATCTCACATTTGATGGATTCCTGTACAAGAGCATGATGCCTTGATGATTAATGCCAAAGCTGTGATTGTGTTTGCAGTAGTGTGTGTGTGTGTGTGTGTGTGTGTGTGTGTGTGTGTGTGTGCGCGCGCGCGCGACCTTCACCCGTCGTCCTCTTGCAGCTTTTTTTTTTGGACGGCTCTGAAATGCAAACCGTTGTTGCTGTGATGAAGTCAAACTCAGCCAAGGATTCAGTTTGATCAGTTTGTCCAACAGTGACTCACATTCTGCACATCACACACTCCCACTACATTCATTTTCTACAGCTGAAAAGCTGCAGGTTTCAAACTCTGACTTGGTATCCAGGTCTCCTGAAGCAAAGCACTCAAGTCACTGTGGATTATAATGCTACAGATCTACCTAACAAGCTGCTAATCATGCCACACCTTTAAGTTTTGTGTCTTAATATAAAGAATAAGAGATGCCGGCTTACTAAACTCAGCTTATCGATGATTTGTGTGCAATATGTGACTGTTAGCTGTGTAGCTACATGATGAGAATGGAGTGCGTCAAGTTTAGTCACAAAATATCAGAGAAAAGAGTGACTGGTTCGACCCGCTCTGCCTGCAGCGATTATCTAAATGTTAACAACATTGTGCACATAAAACAACCGTAACCTATGAACTATATACATAAAGTTCACTGTGAAAAGTGAAGAGTATTAGCTGAGTTATGGATGTAAAAGCACAGAGATAACTGTAGATGTGTACTCAGAGTTCAGTTCATAAAGCAGCCACACGGCATTGTGCAAGTGGAGAATTTATCCACCAGAGAAGAAATCTCATTCAAGTAGCTCCAGTCAAACCTCAGACGGGGAGGAACAACGTCACCGCTCCACACAGATCAGGTAACGTCTCTTCGTGGATGTTCCAGTCAAATGTTTTCAGTTTGCAGTGCATTTTTTCACATTTGGTTTATAAAAATACACCTCAGCCAAAGTGCAAAATAAGAACAACTGGATGTAATATTTTGAGGTTGTTTTTTTGGAAGCAGAAATTGAAAATGGACCAAAAAACAGGTGGATAGAAAAACACCCTTTGTTGATTTGTTCAGAGGGAAGACGAAGCAGCAAACACACAGCTGAGGGTTTCTCTCTAACTCGCACCGCCTGTGTCAATGCTAATGCAATAACAACATCAGTAACACAAGTGCTCCCTCACACGGTGTGGCGAATCCTGCACATTTAGTTCAGAGACAATTATTTATTGGAACAGCAAAACAGGAATATTACTTTGTTTAGTGTTCTTGTCTGTAATGGCTCCCAGTGTTTGTGATGAAAAAGACTGGCTGGTGAAGTGATAATAAACCGATCCAGAAATAGATCCTGAAATCATGGAACGGAGGCGGAGAGGTTAACACTTAGCGAGGTGTTAGCGTGTTAGCTTCAGTGTTGTCAGTCTGGTTTAAACTCAGGATCCTGATTGTGACACCTGAGCTGGGTGTTAACAAGGTATTCCTGAGGAAGATACCATATTTTAGTATTTACTGTGAGCCTAAAGCAGCACAAGAGACAGACGCAGCTATGATGATTGATTGATTATTTTGTGAGAGTTTTAGCCTTTTGTTTTTCAAGTGGGGTTAAACTGTAATATAACTGATGCTCAGATTATAAATGTCTTAACTGAACTGTAAGTGGAGAAACAAAGAATTAAAGGATTAAAAGACTTTTAAAATGGTGTTGGCATTCTGTCAAAAACATCTTTTGTTCGGTGTTGCAGAGATGTCTACTGTCTCTAAGTTAGCATGCTAATCAGTTAGCTTCTCCACTTGTCTCCTAATAACCACAAAAGCTGATCTCATCATAAATCACTCTTCATTCAAACTGGACAGTCTCTATCTGTTCTGGTTCCGTCCAAAGAAACCCTCAGTTCACAGAGTAAGATGTGAACATATTCTGGCTCTACATGCTGCTGATGTCCGACTCTCTGTCCTCTCCTGTCTCCGCCTGCCGTGTCTTTCTCGTCCCTGGAGTCATAGTCCGGGTCGGAGCCGCTGTAAATCACCTCTGTACTGTGACCCCTGTCTTCACGCTGACCTCTGTAGCCCACAGAGGCTGTGTTCAGTCCCAGTCCGAGCCCGGTTGTCCTGTTGTTGGCTCCCTCAGGCATCTGAGGTTGCATTCGGGGTCGACTCATGTCATAGATTTATTTTCTAACGGCAACAAATAGTGTACTGAGCAGCAGGAAGCGATTATACTGCCCCCTTCAGTTCTACCTTCCAATTCTGGCCACGTCTTACAAATTACAGCTTCAAGGTGTCAAGGGTGAAAGTACTAAAGATGCAGAATGGCCCATTTCAGAATTATATGTCATATATATAATATATGATATGATGCATTCATGTGCTGATCACTTTAAAGCAGAATCACAAGCTTTGGCTCGGCTGCAGCTCCAGCAGAATCTGCCGGGCCATCCTCCACTCTCCTGGTTGCAGTCTTTCTGCCCGATGTTGAACCTGCTGCAGGGACTTGATCCCATTCACAAACTTGAGCCTCACATAGGTCCAACACTTGTCAGGTGACCAGGTGTGACTCGCAGTTGGTGCACCTGCTCATCCCAAAGGTTTTGAGAAGATTGAGGTCACGGCTCTGAGGAGGTCTGTCAAGGTCTTTCGCACCAAACCGGGAAATCCATTTCTTTATGGAGCTGCGTGTTGTTGTGAACTTTGGTTTCACTCACTGATTCCTGCAATCAGGCAGCACTTTTCTGCTCTATATCAACACGTGACTCCTCTCTGATGAAACGGCTGACCTGAAAAGGCTGATTGAATTTCAGGGGGAAGAGACGCTCCTGGTGCAGAAAAAAGCATTACAATGCTTTGAGTGCTGTGTGGTCCGTGCTCTTGAAAAGCTCAGGGAGTTTGGTAAATTGCATTGGAAGTGAAGCCTGCATTAACATGATCAGACGCTTTGTAAGTTGATAGCGGAGAGAGGCAGAAACTGAGTTGCTGGAAAAGGTGGTAAGAGGACGCAATGAAAGTGCTGCTGATGATGCTTCAGTCACACACGTGTGAAATGAACAGACTGTCACCATAAGTCACCATCCTGACTGTGTGCATATTAACTTACTAAATTATTTCAGCACAGGATGTCTTTTCATAAACCTTCAGTCGACAAGGATGTAATTATGTGACTCAAAATATAAAGCGGTGTGACCTTCAGGGGATAATTGTCCATAAACTGGGTAACATTTTGGAAATTTAAATGTTAAGGTGCTCTAAGTACAGACTGACACCGACAGGAAGTCGGTCGATATTTTATAAAAGGTATTCTGTGAGAAATGTGGTAAATGTTATGAAAGCCCAAAAGCAGGACATGAGGTAAAACAGCAGATCCGGAAATACTCGAGGGTCTAATAAAAACAAATTGTCGCTTTGTGAAGTCCCTTGAGGAAATGTTGTAATTTGTTATATTGGATTATTATTATTATTTTAAAGATATAAGTGGACATACAGTGTTTGTTTTTGGTAACTTGACCATGAAAAAGACCTTCTGTAGACATCTTTATAGAGTCATACAGTGGTTTTAGCACTTCATTCTCAACATGTTGAGTTAGCAGACAGACTGCAGTGATTTCTCCTCCTCTCCATTCACCACTGGTAAGAACAGCTCTATTTCTCTCCTTAGCATCACTGATATTATCTGTTTGCCAGAGGAACATATAAGGAAAAACCCATTAGCCCCCGTGGGATTGGCTGCATGGTTGCATAATCACTTTGATATCATAAAAGCATTACAGCGAAAAACTTTACCCTTGGGGCAAAACAAACCAACGTTTCAGCGAACATGCCCTGCGTCTCTGGAGCTGCAGGACACCCCCTCCAGCTTCATGGAGGTTTCCCTCCTCCCAGAGCTTCAATCAGTCTGAGACATCCAGCCCGCCAGCTCAAACCTGAAAATACTCTCTGTTTTTTTTTATGTATTAATTTCTTTATTCTGACTGCTGTGGCATGCACGCCCGAGGCTCTGAAGGCTCTCATATCTGACTGGAGGAGAAAGTGGGGGAAAAAAAACTGGCATCTGAAATGATGTCAGAGGGAAAGATGAGACAGAGAGCTGGAGGGGTATAGAAACTGTGCATACGTTTGTTTCTGTATGTTCGTGTGAGGTCACGCTGCCGGAGCATCTGAGGAGCAGAGTGGATATGTGTCTGCTGCCGCCTCGGGTCTGTGTGCGCTCTGTGCGAGGAGCGAAGCTGCTGTTCACTGAACAGCAGCTTCGCTCCTCGCACAGAGAGAACACGGATCTGTGTCGTCTTCATGCCTTTTGTTTTCAAATCAGTATCAAAATCCTTCCTTAAGGGACATAAACAACAGATTATTATTATTATTATTATCATTATTATTATTGTTATACTTTTAGTATTATTAATATTCATATCTCAATTGGTGTTGTGGCTACTGAGTCAAGTTCTGCTCATGGTTTCCTCCCATTAAAAGACAGTTTTTTTCTCGCCAAGTGCTTTCTCGTGTAGGACACATTGGGTCACATTAATTAAGGAGTATAGTTTAAACCTGCTCAATTAGGAAAGTGTCATGAGATGATTTTTGTTGTGAACTGGCGGTACACAAATAAAAACTGAGAACTTAAAATATGAGAAGAAACATGACATTTAAACGTGAGACATTACAGAGAGAAGATGATCTCTTCTGCTCAGTCTCGGTTGTTCATCCAACTTATTAAATGCACATGTCAAACATTCTTTAGTGCAGATGTCTCTGAAGTTCAATGTCCTCTGAGTGATCATCAGTGTAGTCGGTACAAAAATATGACAAAAATGTGTCTTTAAAAGACGACAAAGTTTGCTTTTCTGAAGGTTTAATTCTGCCAACGCCTCTCATTCATCTTCACGGTTTTCTTTCCTTCTTTCTCTGTGTGTTGCACAGCAGTAACAGGGCATCGATATCAACTTTCACAAGCTGCCGACACATCTGGAGCACAGCAGCAGCCTCCTGGCTCTACTGTTTACAGAGTTCATCGGTGTGGACGCTCACGCTGTTGTTGTCCAAGCTGTTGTTACAGAGATCGTTCTCGGTGTGGACGGTCCGTCAGGTGTGTACACACAGTATCTCAGTATAATCTCTTGGTTCACTTGACAGACATTGTTGTGAATAAATATATAGAATAAGTCGTATTCTCTGATTCTTTAACCACGTTCAAACATCCAGCTGTGGTCCAGACGTCACTCCCTCCAACTGCTGTGACACCTGGGCCACCAGAACGACTCGTCGCCCTTCTGCATCCTCATCCTCTTTCTCTTCTCCATGGATGAGTCACACATTGCTCCTATCAAAGCGCCAACCTTGCACACTTCTTCGTCTTCTTCCTCTGTTGTTGTTGCACCTGCAGCACAGCTGGTTCTGCTGGCGCCGGATCAACACCGAACACCGAGCGCTCTCGTCTGTAGGCGGCTGCTCTCCGGCGGCCTCGATGCTGCTGCTGTTTGTATCAGCCTTCATCCAACCGTTCTCCCTCGCTGGCTGGCAGCACCAACCCCCTCTCCCAGACACACACACACACACACACACACACACACACACACACATATCTCCACGCTGGTTGAGCCGCCACGCGCCATCTGCTCCCATCAAGAGCGGGTGATTGATGCACCGCCCGTATAAAAGCTACAGAGATGACTCATCGACTCCCCGCTGCGATGGCTGCTGCAGTGAGAAAGTGTGAGTGTGTGTTGTTTAAGAATCGCTTTCTCCTTCTTCTTCATAACTCGCCTCTCTTCTCCTCCTACCTGTTCAGAGCTGGTAAACTTTCTGATCGGTCACAAGTCACTTATTGATCAGCTGATGCCTGTGTCAGGTGAGTGATCGACGTCAAAACACATCTCAGCTGAGAAAAGCAAATTGGGTTTATTACACAAATGTTGGACATTCTTGAAGTTGCTGTGATATTATAATATTAACAATGGAAAACATAAAATACGCTGTTTCCAACTTGTTCTGCTGCCCCCCAGTAGCCAAAAAATGTATGGTTTCAGAACTCGATGTCCGATGGTAGGGCTGGCTCTACAATTATGTTTATATATTCACTGTTAGTCTCATGTCTGATCAGTGCTTACTGTGTACTACAGGTAACTTAGAACCCTCAATTTGATATTAATACATCTACATGAAATATAAGCACCATCAGTCAGAAGATTGGCTGTTTCTTTGTGCCCGTTATCGGGTCAATTCTGACTCGCCTGGGTTGATACGTCATAAAGTGAAAAGGGGAGGATGAAATGAGGAGCCTCACATCTTTTGTCCACAGGAGGCACCACGATCAGCAAAATGTTTTCAAGTTCCTTGAAGCAGCTTTAAGAATTATTTCTGTATCTGATAACATCCAGACCAGAAGAGGACCAGGACCAGGTCCAGGACCAGGACATACGTGAGGCTCCCATCAGCCTCGAAGCTGAGACCAAAAATGACCGCAATGATTTTTGCATATTCTTTTCTAAACACCGACCTCCTCATGAGCAATCTTCCCTCTAATGAAATTCTGTGGGTGTAATAATGGTGCAGAAGGCCGCACCCATAAACCAATAAACCAATTACATTCACAAGTGAGTGGCTCAGTAGCCAATCATGAGCCCACACGAGGGAGTAATCAATAACTGGAGCTCATCGTGAGACAATCACAGACTCTGTTACACTCTGTGGGAAGTCTGGAAGGAGTCGGGTTAGCTGCTTGTGAATCTCCTCCTGTCTTCATACCAGGTAGAAACATGACTGGATCCCAACGAACATGAGAGCCGTTCTTCTAGAGATCCATAGGTACAAGACTTGGACAGCCTACCTGCAGCATATGATTACACACATTCACCTGAAGTAAACTGTTGTTAGGGGACTCACCGAACATGTCCTCAGTCTGAATGTCTTCATTATCATCTGGAAAAAACAAACCGAGCTGGAGGGAGTGAAGCTGCAGAGCATGAATCAAACACAGCGAAGGCGCCGGTTTCTCGGCCCCCTCCGTCTTTAGTTTGTCTCCCAGATGTATTTTCATATCTGAGAGCGGCGGCTCCGGTAGCATCACATTGTGCCGTCGCCTCTGAATGCTGAGCTGTGATCAAATTCCTCATTGAGATGCAGATGAAGGGCCAACCTGCTTCAGGCTCAGATCGTGGCTTTGGAGGCAGCCGCCGGGGCTGTTTGTTCTTTCTCCATGATTTGAGCTCATCATCCGGTGCGGATACTAACAGGATCTCCACCTCCTCCGCCTCCCTTTTTTCACGAGCAGCTGCACGGCCACTTTACCTCTCAGTGGCCTCATTGTGCTGAGTGAACCTGTGTTAAACCTCACTCGATGACACCGTGTTGGCACACAAAAGCACACTCGTGAGGCAGGAAGGACACAACGCACGTACCGAGATATGAAGCGAACCGAGCCACTCGCTCGTGTCAGAGCACATAATAACGGACATTAGGTTTCGCTCTGTTCGGGTCACTCTTACACAAGTGGAGCTCTTCACAGGCCGCTGTGAGCCCACAAACATCCTCACTCCTGAACGAATGTGATGCGATATGCAATCGGACCAGCGACGGGTGGACCGGGCCTTCGTCAGACAGTCACGATTAGGTTAAGTTTAGTATATGGTACCTTTTTTACTCTCTGTAGCAACACAGCAGGTGGTTCTGACACCAGACATTTGTTAGGCAGGATTAAAACCAGAGGCTTCATGGATTAATTAGTGACGAAACGCTTGAAATTGTGCTAAAATCACATATCTGTTGGCATCAATCCTGTGGTCGCTTCCACACCACAAACAGACGGCACCATAATCAGCCCTGAAGTGAACAGAGACTCACCTTTTCAAGCGGTCTCGGCCGGGTTGTTTGGTCCACTCCAGGAGTTTGATTGACACCAGCTCAAACGAACCGTATTAACCAGGAAAACGTACCAGGGAAGATGGATGGTGACGTTTAAGCTTCTGCAGGAAGTGGAATAGGAACATCTCTGCATGCATTTGCATTTAAATCGTTCTCAACTTTAAGTCTTTTTGTGTTCCTGTAAACACATCACATTTAGCTGCACGCACTGTTTGGAACGAGTCTTATCTCTGTGGACGGATCCCTTTTTTTATTTGCACCGAGGGAGTTTTTAATTACAGGTCACGCCAAGTGTGAAGCGAATAAAATCCCCCACAATACCCGGCTGACGGGGTGTGACAGCGGAGAGCTTTTTAAACGTGTGCAGCAAATATTAAAATGTGCGGTTGAAACAACTGGACAGTGAATAAAAACCTTTGGTGAGGGACAATGGATCGTTCACTGTGGCGTATAATTATCAGGAGTGAAAGAACGCAGCAGAAGAATACTAAATCCATCTGGGGAAGAGAAAGTAAAGGGTGAATTTGCACGGCTGACGCTCGGAGGGGAAGGTTACGCTTTTGAATAAATGAGAATAGAACAGCGAGCGTTCGGTCCACTGTTCTTTGGAAACACTAATCTCGGTTTTTATAATTGCAGCACTTTCATGTGTTTCTCTTTGTTTGAACTAAGGAAACCTTTTAGGGGGGTTTGGGTGATTTTAATCTGAAAAGTGGCGCATGTCAAGGTCAATTTTACATATTTACAGTATGTTTGCATTTGAAAGAGCTGAAGATTAAACTGTTGTAATAATGTGAATGCAGCGTGGTGGAACCTTTGTGTCTGTTCTGTTTGTTCTGGTCGGGGAAACAGCTTTCTGAGAGGCTGTGAGGAGTCGCCTCGTTTTACCTGACGTGTACAGGTGACGTGTGTGTTACCGTGGTCTCAGTTCCTGGGATGTGTAACATTATGAAGTCCATTAATGACATAAAGAAAAAAAGGAAACCAAAACATAAAATGTCTCCACGTGGCCCTGAGATCCAGAACTGGTTTGAAAATCCGCACTGAGCTCGAGCACCTTCAGACGTGACGCGTGCTAACACTTTTAGCTTGAAGCTACAGTGAAGGTGTGAATAAAGTCTCTTCAAATCAATTTCAGTTGTTTTGTAACGTTGTGAAACAAGTTACGTCTCCTCACGTTTGTCCAAACGGAAGCTTTAACCAACGCGGTGCGCTCGTCTGTGAGAGTGGAGGCAAACGTTATAAATGATAAATGACGTGAAAATAAAGCCTCAGTCAGGGAACATGAAGATGGATCCGACCTCTCCAGTCAGTTATGTCTCTCTGAAGCCTTCTTCAGTTTAACCGTCTGTGTTTGCGGCGCTGCGGCGGCACATGTGGCTGAGACTCATCAGACTCGATCGGCAGCAGCGAGGCCGCTGATTGCACTTTGTTTGAATGTGTTTGTGTGAGAGGAAGACAGACATAAATGGCTGCGAGGGCCTTTGAAAAGGGGAACATATGCCCTCTTTTGAAGATGAGAAGCCGTTTTGTGGCACATGCACACCATTAGCCTGGCACAATGAGCAGAGCCCTCGGGGCCCGGCTCTCGTCGTCTACATGTGAAATGAGTCTGAGGAGCGGCGCCGCCAAGGCATGAATATGATGTTACAGTCTGTTTGTGGAGCCGCGGTGTCTTCCAGCTCCTCCACCGCTGATACAGTCGGCGGGGATGATGCAGATACTAAACAGCAGCTGCTTAAAGGACCACACAGCTGTACGTATGATACTTTATATGTTTTGTGTTGGATTGTTTTGCTCCACAAGGTGATGAACTGTCTCGGGTTTCAGCTCGTTCCTCTTCGGTTATCAGCAGGTTATTATGGATTGTAATCGTGTTGAGTGTTTTTAATTAACACCGAGCCGCGTGGCTTCACCCGCTGCTGACAGACCGTCACATACGCCTAACGAGATACGAGCCGAACCTGATCAGCAGGTGAGATCGACTGACCCTCCATCATCACGTCCACTCAACATACTTCAGTGACGAGGGTGAGAGCTCATCGTCCACCACGACGTGCTCTCCATCGTACAGCGATCTCACTTCCCCTTCGTCTCTTCTCTGACGGACCAACATCAGGTAAAAGATGTTATTTAAGCTCTCCATGAACAAATACAATCACGTCTCTTCTGATTTGTTTGTGATCGTGGAGTTTCTGTCGTCCTTTGACTAAATGCCTACATTATCATTGTTGGGTGAACTCGTCCTTTAATATCTTATCAATGAAACCGATCAGAAAACGATGTGAAGGTGAAACCACAGAGGTGCATGTGGGACGACGGCGATGAGCAGTTCTTTAACTGTTCAACGTTTTTGTCACTGCAGCAGAAAATATTAATATTCTGTTTCCTTTAAATGAACTCAACTCGACTTCTGTTGTGTGATTTTATTGATTTTGTCACATTGACACATTAACTGAGGACACGATGTGATTCATGAAATAAAACCAAGTAAAAGGATAATGTTCATTTTGTAATGTTGTGCATGAGTTAAAAAGATGATCTTCTGGCGCTTCCTGTCGTCTGCGACGCGTCGGTGTGGTTCTGGATGATCCGGTCCTCTGCGGGGAGCTTCGTGTTACGCTACACCTGCATTTATGTGTCTATAAATAATTCACAGCGCCGCAACATTTCAACGAGCTCTATATATATGAATCATGTTATTCTCAAAGCGAGCGTCTTATCGCACTCTAACAGATGTCCCGGGCGCGAACAGATCTCACAGAATGAAGTGTTTAACCTTTTCTCAGATCGACTGCCTGCAAACAGCCGCTGTCAGTTTCCTTTAAAGGGGGGGATTGTTTCTTACTCGGTTCTGAATAAGAATATCACGGCCCGGCTGCTGCTCGCCGTCGCTCTGATAATAAGGCTGCAGACGGAGAGACGGTGGCGTCGACACCTCCTGACTTCCCCCCGCGACCTCGCAAGCTGGAGGAGCTCCGTGCTAATTAGAGAAGTGGCGCCGTTTACTGCAGGAGGGAACGTTTGACACGTCGAGATCACACTTCTGTTTCGGGGAAACGCCAGAGCCTGATCGCTGAGTGGAGGACAGAACGCTGCTTTCAGTAAAAATAATAATTTTCTGGCAAAGTCTGGCTGATATATTCACTGTGAAGTGTTATTTCTGTTACAAACATACGTCTTTAAGCTGTGATTTACAGCTGAGGATCGTTCTGCTCCTGTTTTATCCATCACAACTTCACACGATGAGACACTGACTCATCCACAGACCATCAGAGATACACTGCAGGGATATTTGCTCTTAAAGGTGTGTTTTTCTGTGCGTGTCCCTTACAAAGAGCTACAACTGATAATAATAACAGAATAAAACATGACAGCATTATTTCATCTCTCTATGAAACAAAACATTACTTTCATGATCGCTATAAATCAGTGATGTTCAGAGGAGGATTGTGTTTTCGTTGCACAGACCAAATATAGAAAAATGAAAATGAAACGATGGTCAGAATAAGTTCAGGTGTGAACTTCAGACACTTTGTGCTCGAGGCCTCTGCTGTGACTCTGTATCAGCAGCTGACATGTTGTTGATCGGTTTCTGCCTCCGCCGGTTGATCTGTTGTGTGTTTCTTCGACTGTGGGTTTGTTTGTCTCTCCATCAGGGAGATGAGCTCCTGGATAGTCACTTTGACCTCTGACCTCTGTTAGATGTCGATACGGCTGCTAATCTGTCTGCGGCTCTCCGCTGGAGCCTCAACAAAGAGGAAATAACACCGAGAGAGGAGCAGATTGTCTCCTCGGCTTCTGTTGACAAAGAGGAGACACACACACACACACACACACACACACACTCCCTCCCCCCAGGTCAACCCTCCTGGATCAGTATTATCACATCTGGCCCTGTGTTTAGCAAATCCCTTCCATATTTTTTTCGAGTTAGTGTGAGAATGAATGAGAAGACGATTACTGAGCATAAGCCACTGTGTGTGTGTGTGTGTGTGCGTGCGCGCGTGCGCGCGCGTGTGTGTGTGGGTGTGTGTGTGTGTGTGTGTGTGTGTGTGATGGCACGCAGGCTGAAGTCATGCTAGCTGAACCGTGGCGACTCGCCAGCAGCAGCAGCTCGTCCTGCTCTATTGTCCAACGGAGAGACAAAGAGAAATGAAATCAGGACACAAAATGAAAGCCAACAGCTGTCTGTCTGTCTGTCTGTCTGTCTGTGTGTGTGTCTGTGTGTCTGTCTGTGTGTCTGTCTGTCTGTCTGTCTCTCTCAGAACCGACCCAGCTGCTCGGTGATGATGACAGATTTCACAGAGCAGCAACAGAACATCGTCATGTCAGAACCGACATGTCACAAGAGCTCGTCCGGCAGCGAGACAGCGTTCGGTTCCATCCCTTTTTCCCCGCTTACATCTGTTTTGGTTGATTTGTCCGTAATTTCTAGCAGTAAAAACAACACTGAACTGTTAACAGACTGGTCCAGTGAAGGGTGAGGGTTCAATAATCGTTAGTAGCAGTCCTAACCTGGAGTCAAGGAAAGCGACGAATACAGGAAGCAGGAACTGATCGCCAAGACCGGAGGAACAATTGAGTGGTTAGCTCACCTGCGAGGCCGTTAGCCGAGAAGCTAGCACGTCATCAGCTCCATCACCAAAAGCCTCAACAATCAGCAACAACCAGACCTACCACCCCAAAGCATCTGTGTCAGTCGGGACTGAGACTCAAAAATCAACTTTTCTTACAAATCGGACCTTTAACTCAGCAGAGAGCTGCTGTCTGTGCAAACTACGAACTGAGAAGTTCAGATACTCGTGTGGAAACAGACTCTGGTAGAAGTAGAAGTTCTGATCCAGCTGGTTTCCTCCAGTAAAGTAATAGATTACAGGCTCTGACATGTTCTCAGAGTCTCAGAGTAAAAAGTCTCCCTCTGAAGGACATTTGTGCTCAAAGCTAACTGAAGCTCACGTCATATTAATAGAACTCAAAGACTATTAAAGTTAAAGGTAGAATCAGCCGATAGTTAACTGAGCCTCAGAACAAACAAACCTCCACCTGGTAGAAGCTGCTGTAGCTCCTCACGATGAGTTTTCACCCCTCATATTTTTATTTTTTTTATTTTTTATCTCTATAAGAAATAATCTGCAGGACGCTGAACTTTCAGGATATTGCTGCACCTCTTCATTCGACCCATCATCATTTTTATTTATTTTTTGTAGGGTTTTATCTGCTCCTCCTCCTCCTCCTCCACCTCCCGCCCTCCGCTGTCAGCAGTAAACGCTCCACATTTGGAGCGTCTGAGGCTGTTTTTAGCCTCGTCCTTGTGCAGCGTGAATAAAAACCCACGGGTCATCAGATATTCTCTGAGGAAGATCAACGGCTTTGTGGAGCTTCATTTAACCTCCCATTGTGTGAGCACTTAGGGTGTGTGTGTGTGTGTGTGCAGGTTTAAAGGGATGAGGGCTCGACTGATAACAGGCGTTTTAATACAGCCGTCACTGAAAGCATGGACCGATCTGGTTCTGATTCCTGTGAAAACTTCCTTCTCTCTCGAGGTGTTAACTTCACGTTCACACTCTTAAATACACACTCAGTTTAGAGACGACACACACGTTTAAACGCCGCTGAAGCTGCATTTCTTTAAGTTCTTGATAAAACTGACTTTAGGACTTTTATGACCCAGAGCTATGAAAACAATAATCAGGAGGTATAAACGTGTAGGAGGAGATATACGTATGTTACTGTCACATCCAGGACACGTACGATCCGAGCTGGTCTGCTGGTTTTACCTCCGAGGACACGTGGACAGACTCTCCTGCTGTTCGTCCGTCCTCGTGTCCCATCAGATGTGGCGTTTCTGGGTCACAGTCTGGACCCACCTGACTGTGACCGAGTTGGGTTTTTTTGTTTTTATCCTGCCTGAAGTCACAAAGATCTTTAAAAAAGACCAAACTCAGACTTTATAAACAGACTCCAGAGGTCCAGATCAAAGAACCACACAGAATACATAAAACACAAACTCACAACAAAACATCAGTTTATAAAAAGAGAAACAACATCAAGTCTGCAAATTCATTCATGAAAGAGGTTCTGAGACAGTTCTGGAAGGTTCTGACACCTGCACGCTCGTCTATTAAAGGAGCAGTCTGTAGTTTTTAATGAGCAGAGAAATCAAACTTTGTTTCCACGACTGAATAAACAAACTGACCTTGAAGAACGACACAGTTTACAGTGTTTTACTGTGTTAATATGTGGCGGACCCTGCCACCTTTATAGCCTCAGACAGTGTCCTGGGACCTCATCGTCCACTGAGAACAGCTCGTTTATTCACTGAAGGAGACACTTTGTATTATTACCTCATTAATATTGTAAATATTAAAATCTGGAGACGTCTTCACTCCATCTGTGTATATTCTGCTGCGTTTACTATAAATTTCATCTTCTTAACCTGCTTTCAATTACACTGTCATGTGTGTAATTCCAACAGGTAAACTTTGTGTGTTGCGTCTCCAGATTTATAAGCTTGTTCAGAAACTGTCCCACTGGAACAAAAGCCCGGTCGCCCAACGACCCGTCATCTTCAAAACTAAACCCGAAGGTCCGGCTCTCAGGAGACAGACCCTCTCCACGACTGCTGCTGTTAGTTCTGAGATTGCTGTCCAGTCCGTGGTGCTGAATCAGTGGGTTACATGTGTCACGTAGTTAGCATGCGGTAGTTAGCATGAGGTAGTTAATGTGATGTAGTTAGAATGAGGTAGTTAGCATGAGGTGGTTAGCGTGAGGTAGTTAATGTGATGTAGTTAGCATTTGGTAGTTAGCGTGACGTAGCTACCATGACGTAGTTAGCATGAGGTAGTTAGCATGAGGTAGTTAATGTGATGTAGTTAGCATGAGGTAGTTAATGTGATGTAGTTAGCATGAGGTAGTTAGCATGAGGTAGTTAGCATGACGTAGCTAGCATGAGGTAGTTAGCATGACGTAGTTAGTGTGACGTAGTTAGCATGAGGTAGTTAGTGTGACGTAGCTAGCATGAGGTAGTTAGCATGACTTAGTGTGACGTAGTTAGCATGAGGTAGTTAGCATTACGTAGTTAGTGTGACGTAGTTAGCATGAGGTAGTTAGCATGACGTAGTAAGTGTGACGTAGTTAGCATGAGGTAGTTAGTGTGACGTAGTTAGCATGAGGTGGTTAGCGTTACGTGCATTACAGAGCTAATGTTGTGAAAAGTCTGGTGAGGTTTAGGCACCAAAACTCGTTAGTTATGTTCAGGACAACATCATGATTTCAGTCCAAACAAGTTAATTATTTACATGACTTAGTGAGCAAAAGTTTAACGCAGATGTCAGTTACATGAGTGAGTGTTAAAAACAATCTTTCTGATCGTTAACGTAAACTGAAAGTGCACGACGACACGCGAGCGAAGAGAAATGTCCTGCTGCAGAAGAGATGGATTTTAGGTTCATGCATGAGGTGAAAACGTCACCTCTCAGCTTTCAAGAAGGAAAATGGTTAACAAATCAAATTGTACAGTGTAGCATAAACAGTGTGTGTGTGTGTGTGTGTGTGTGTGTAGATAACACACCAAGGTTACAGCTCCGTCCTGCCTGCAGATCAGCCAATGATCTGCCCCGACGTCGATAAACAGCACGACACACGAGAACGCTGGACTCAATTATTCATCACTAAACTCTTTTGTCCCGCTGGCGGATCGATCGCTGCTGTAATCGGCTCTCCGATGAAGGACCGAAGCTCAGAGCGTCACGTATATTATGTTTCCATTTATCACGTTTGTGCTCCGAGCAGAAACACCGACGCTCTCGTCACAACTGACGAATATTTATTTAAACAAAGTTTAGAGTTTAACATTCATTCGTGATGGAAGATTCCGGACTCGTCCCAGTTTGCTGAACGCAGTTTTGTTTTTATATGTTTCATCATGTTAAAGACTATTTATGACATTATCACTGTCTGAGCTGCAGCACGTAACATAATCAGTTATTATCTTCAGCGTCTTCTTCATAACACAAGTCACAGTTTGGTTTAAAACAAAATACATGAGGTTGTTTTCTCTTCTCGTCTGGGTGAAAACATCCTGTGCTGACCTTCAGGTTTGAGTGCAAGTCGACAGCTACAACCAGTCTTTCCAGAAAAACATGGAGTTTTTTTGTGATTGTTGCAGGCAAAAAACCTTGATTATGCGGCACGTTTTCCAAAAAAATGCGATGGAATATGCGGGATATTTGTGCAATTTTATGAGATGAAATTGCGGGAATTTGCAAAAACTGCAATTTTGATGAAAAAGAAAAAAAAGATTCCCCCAACACTCTTACACTCTTCTCACTGCTACCTTAATGTAAATAGTCATTTCTAGTGACTTCCCATGATATGAAAGCATACTACATCACTGAAAGTGCTGGAAATAATTAAGTTCTCATCTCATCATTTTATTTCAGACCTTCAAAAACACGAGGCTCAAACTTACAAAACGTTGCTGAGACAAACAAGTTCCAGCCATCCGCGAGTGTCTGACGGTGGCAAAGTGTTTGTCCAGCGTGACTTCCTCCTGTGGTCCAACACGCAGTTGCACGGGGTACAAAATAATTTGCCTCCACTGTAACACACCGTTATAATCCTTTGCTCTGTCTTTCGAGTTTATTTTTGTTGGCGAGTGAGACTTGCGGTCTTCATGATGTCTCTTCGCGGGGTGTGGCGCTTTCTGATGATGTCACTTCATAACGTGACCAAGGCAACAGGAGGAAAATGGCTGCTCTTGTCTGAAGTAAACGCAACATTTTTCAACTTTCTGCAAAAAATATATGTGACTTTTTTGCAACGAAAATGCGGAGATTATGAAATCATGCAAGCTCTGCATATTTCGCAATACGGCGATTTGGGGCGAAAGTGCGGCGTCTTTGAAAAAATTAATGTGCGGACTTCGGCTGATTATGCGTTGAATTATGCGATCGCATAATCACGTTTTTCTGGAGGAACTGTACAATGACAAACAGCCAGAATTCATGTAGGATATGATCTGCTGTGTTTTACTGGGCTGTAACTAATGAAACCAGGACAGGATTCAGGATTCAGGATCAACGGGGGTCAGCCCGTCTCCGGTCTGCCTACACGGCTCGTCGTTGCTCTTCTACTTCAGCTGACTTCCTTATTTCTTCCTTATTTTCCCCGTGAGGCACTTGAGTTGCGTTGGAGCAACGAGCACAATCCAAACTATTAAACCGTCTACACATCATATAACCTGCGTCTGATACATGAACCACGCCGTCTGCTTCAGTCACTGTTTCTTCTCCTGGTCTTGACTAAAAGTCGTCTTCCTGAACATTTTGACAATTCGACACCAGATTCCTCCCGAAGTTTCCCAAAACGTCGTCAGCTCCGACAAGCCTGTTAATAGTTTTACTTGTAGGGCCACAGAGGGAATTTAATCCTATATATCCCGCCGGTGCTCCGCGGCCCCGCCCGGCCGCCCTCGCTGCACCATTTTCCACTAGATTTGCTAAAGTCTCCTCTCTATAAGCTGATGATCCGTTTGCTTAATAAAACTCCAGAGAATGATACTTGGGCCGTAGTTAAGCTTCTTAACCGGGATCCCTGTTTGCCAGCATGACCTTAAAAAATTTAGAATACGTCTGCTGGACATCGTTTGGACTCTCACAGTGGAGGAAACTGACGCAGACACGTACAGAACCGAACAGAACCGTACAGAACCGTCCTCTCCATGTTGTGTGATGGTTCTACTGGTTCCAGATCAGATGGACACAGTTGAGCTCATCCTGTTCTTGTAAGATCAGTTTGGGGTCTCAGGGACGTCTGGTGACTTGTTAAATGTATTTATTATTATTATATTATTATATTTCCTTCTGCTGTTTTGCTGCTGAAGCTCCAGGAACAGTTTAATTTCCCCGAGCGTGAGGAGATGATGACTGAATTTTCATTTCCTTTAAAAGATAATAAACTCTTAGAAAATGGATTACGACCTGAAAACATGTTTGTATTAAAGTCTGACTGATAATAAATGAATAAATAATGAATGTGTGGGACTTTATGATGTTCATCGACCTGTGAAATGTTTATTTACCTCAACCCTCGTTATTTAAATCATAAACTAATTAAAGAAACAGGACGAATACTGTGGAAACCAACAACTGCTGCTGTGTCTTCTTGTTTTCAGTATTTTGTGTCCGTGTGTTTAAAACCCGTCGACCATCTTTTGTGATATTTTAACAAACCGTCCATCGTCACTCGCTGATGTTTGTGCTCGTGAAATCCTAAAAGCTCCAAATAATCCCCCGTGTTCAGAGTAAAGACCCTTCAAAACATGTCACACCTGCGAGGTCGGAGGTCAGAACTCCTCGGAATCAGCCGCTCTCAGAACCTCTCAGAACCTCTCAGTCTTCTTGTATTTCCTCCTCCGTTCCCCCTCGCTGTCTCTTTAAACCGACTGGTCTCCCGTCGGAGAGGCTGCTGAGTAATTTAAAAGCTAATGAGAGAAAATTAAAATGACACAGTGTTTCATTGGCGAGACGTCTCTCTTTGATCGAGTGGCCCAATTAAAAGTAAGAAAGATAAAGAGACCCGCGGGGAGCGGCTCCTCTGTTCGCCTCTGTCAGGTGAATTAAGGTGCGGCTCAGTCGGAACCGGAGATCCAGAACACCGTGCTGCCAGTCAGACTGGATCCAGCAGCCGAGTTATAAAAGAATATCGATCACTGAGGCCTGAAAGGGAAAAAATGTCTCGTCTGTAGACGACCGATCAGGGAAGGTGACGGTGTAACATTTGCTTCATAGCAATGACTAAAAGCAAAACAAGTGTCGGTTTCTTTTCTAATATTTTTCAGAACATCTGATCCGTTCTTGTTCCTGAACCTACAGTCGAGTGGAGTCCGTTAGTGAGCAGGAGTCAGTCTGATCCACAAAAGACCGCTGACGAGACGACAACGAGTCCAGAAGAACAGAGAGTTCTGTTAGAAGCTACGTGACGTTACGTCACATCTGGCTGATTGTTACACAAACCTGGATATTTGAATTTAGGAGAGCTGGGATGAATTCAGACGAGTGAAACAAACATTTTATAAGACGCACAGAGTCGTCTTCTGTAACTCTTTGCTGAAGTTTAGCAGAAGAATCACTGATATCACTTCATTCTCAGTGTGACGCACTTCGGAGAGTCAACAGTCTGACAGCGTTGGATGAAAGCATCTGTTTGTAGGAATGAACTCACAGGATGGACTGAAACAATCCTCACATCGTCTCCTCACATCAGACAGCCGACACAGACAAAGACATTAATTTATCATCTACTTCCCCCAGAAAACAGAGAGAGGAGAGCTGGACTCAGCAGAGACGAGGCCCGCGGGCCGCTCACTGGGTGTTGATTTTCTTCTTCCTCCCTTTTGTATTTTTTATTATATTTTAGAAGCAAAGTGTCTCGGGCGCTGTTCCACTCAGAGAGGCTGAGGACGTGTCAGCGTCTCCTCCAAACCAACAATTTAAGTCAAGCAGCAGGACGTGTCGCAGGAAAATGGAAAAAGCACAAAGCTCTTGTTCTATTTCAGGGAAGTGTTTCTGAAAGCCGAAGTTCTCTCTGCTCTTTGTCTGCCGGCTCACTTTACACCGAACGGCCATTATCAGGCTTTCAAAGTTCAGAGTATCTAAAAAGTTCCGCTCCTGCTGCTTCTGTCTCGCTGGTTTGATTGACGGGTCGTGAGTCCAGTTGTTCAGGGTGCCAGCAGCCAATTAAAGTAAAAGGGGAGCGGAGACCCGAGCGGAGCGGGTCGGTCTGTGATTAGAGTCAGACAGGAAGCGTCAATGTCAGCGAGGCGACGTAGGAACAACCTTAACTGTCAGATCACAAACTCTCGCCCGGCGCTGCTGCTGGTCCGAGGCCCGGCGCTGCTGCTGGTCCGAGGCCGAAGAGCTGCTGTCAGCTGGAACATTTCTGCAGGTAGCTGAAGGTTTGAAGCGTGTTCACAAAACAGAACATGTAAAATCACGTTGTGCTGTTCAGCAGCAGGCGATCGTCTCTGCAGTCAGACAGACTGATCTTTTATTTCTTCTATAATCAAAGTGTACATGTGTGCAGTGGCGGCCTTAGGCATCTGGGGGCCCGTTTCAATACTACATATGAGGCCCTATCCCATAAAACATTTTATTACCGATATGTTTGCGCGCATGCGTCTCTGGTGCATTAAAACCTGAAAGGATGCAAATCATTCGTTCTCTTTATATTCAATTGAGATTCCAAAATCTAAAAATTAAAAAACAGTTTGTTATTTCCTTATCCGTTTATGAATCTGATACCAAAAAACAAATAACGGTTAATTTTTTGTACTTTAGATTTATTGCTCAGATCAAAAATAGGAAATGAAGTAACGGGCCACGGAAGGATTTTGATTTTGATATTTAATTTTTCCGATTTCTGTGAGCCGGAAATTATTGTCTTTCTTCGTGTGTTGCACTTGGAAATTTAACATTAGCCTTCAATACCTGGATACATGGAGGGGAAAGCGGCCGTGGCAGTCGGCACAAGGTGGGCACTGGGCAGCAGCGAAAACAACCACCGCAGCAGACATGGACAGTGGAGGTAGTGCCGACATAGCTGCAAACAGAACCAAACGTCGGACATTTGAAATGCCACAAGCCCGTGTGTGTTAACTGTGTGGAGAGCCGAGGTAATCTGCAGACTGTGACCAGTGATTACAACGGATCTTTGTTTGTTTGAGATCAGCTCGTTTCCAGCTTTATTGATTAGTATTATTTTTTATCATATATTATTAAGAGTTAAGTTACTTTTAATTGTTAATTTTCGTGTTCTGATTTTACTCTATTAAAATGTTGTGTAAATATATGAAATAATTGCAGTTTACTGTGCGATGATATGAATATTGATAAATGTAGTAGGCCTATAGCTAATTAATTTTGTGAAAATGTACGCTTTGGTGTTATTTCGTTTATTTAAAAAATATAATGACACAGTGAATGCATTTATCACTCAATTTGGGTATTTAGCTACATGAGAGAGTATAGAGTTAGTATTATAGAGGTCCAAATGACCGCTTACGGCCGTTCTAGTAGTGTTTGAGTTCCGGTCCTTCTGAGGTCCGACTGATACTTTGGTCCAATCAAAACATCATTTGATACATTGTGACCGAGTGTTAAAATCTCTATAGGAAAAGAAACCAGGAATGAGCAGGGAAACAAACGAGGATTGAAGTTGGTTTTCAACAAAATGCAAATGCATTTTTCATATTTATGAACACGAACAGGTATCTTATAACAATCCCAAACTATAACACTAACAATCATGAACTTGAAAATTGGCAACAAAAGAAGCCTATAAGCGCAACGTGCTCTGCATTATTTCAGCACCACAGACAGCGTGCAGGAAAAGAACAGACAGGCTACAGACAGACTCGTCCTTTACGCAAATCCGCCCTTTCTGTTTTTCAGTGCTGAGAATGCTCAAACTATGTCATCTCTGTCGAGTGATCTAGTGACGTCGTGCTCGCGCTGACAGCCGCTCCTGCAGCATTGTTGACCTCAGGTGTGTTTTAATGAGTTTCAAGCGAGAGAAACTCCTCTCTCCGCTTGCTACAGTCACGGGGACTGTCAACATCAGTCGGAGGGCGATGCTGAGGTTTGGTTACGGGTCCCGCAGGTTGTTAGTGTAGATGTAGCTCAACATCTGCAGGCCAGTATTTTCCTGTCCCGGCACAGCGGTGACAGCAGCCGATACCTCGCGCACAAGCTTTT
>CAEMYA010000437.1:642822-654444 GCA_903131615.1 Diplodus sargus | reverse complement strand
TATACCCTCGGCTGCCGGGGCCCGTTTCATATATATATATATTTTTTTTTTGTGGGCAGCCCGGGGCCCGTTTCAATTGAAACGGTTGAAACATAGGTAAGGCCGCCTATGCATGTGTGTCTGTGATCTGCTCATACGTACGGATCAATAAATACTTCTGGCAGAATCTCACCATATTGTTTCCTCGGCTCGTCGTTGTTTGTCTGATATTCTCGGCGGGTCGGCGGCAGAAAACCTTGATTGATCCGATTGAGCGACAGAGCAGCACAAAGATAATAAGAGGGTGTTTAAGTAAAAATCAATACGGTTTAGGCTCATTTACCGATCAGCTCCTGCTGATAGATGTACAAACCTTTAACTGTGAGGTCACGAGTTCAATCCCCCGCTGTGTGTGTGTGTGTGTGTGTGTGTGTGTGTGTGCCACGGTGACTGAAGAACGTTTAATATTCCCTGTTAGTTGGCAGCGATATAAAAGCTGCTAAATGAACCCGATGTTCTGGTGTTTTTTTCCTGCCGCCGCCTCATATTTCTGCGTGCGGTCGCTGCGGATCTGTCCGCACACATTCGGTTCTGGTTGGAGTCAAACTGTGTCGGAGTCGGCGAGCAGGTGGCTGATTGTCAAACAGACGAAGGCGACAGGCGGCGCAGCGATGAAGTGGGAAGAAGACGAAGGCGACGAAGACGAAGGGCTTCTGGAGCAAATAATTAAGGACTCTGCATGGAGATAAAAAAGAAAAGCAAACAGTGATGTTTGAATTGTAGCGAGGCATCAATCTGCTGCAAATCCCCTCCGAGATCCACCAATCACAGCGTTCCTGTGGACGTGAGTCAGAGCGAGTGGAGGGAAGAAACAACATGGACTTTTCTTTTTTTATCAAGGATTTCTGTCAGACTGAAACTGAAAGTGTCCAATTATATTTTTCTCCTCACAAGATTCAGATTTATGTCAACAGAATTATTTTTTTCTTTCCTGTCTCCCGTCTGGACCGGATGGTTCTGTGGGATGAATCGATTCATGAGACCCGGGAACGTTGAAGGAACCTGAAGTGAATAAGCGTTACCGAAATATTAGAAAGCATCGCTGCAGCGAATGGAAAAATATAAAATATGTAATATATAATTTCTTTTGATGTTTACTGAGCGAGTTGCCGGAGAAATAAACACCAGGAGTCTCATCAGGTTCTGTTCTGATCCGACGGCAGCAGAGCTCAGAGACGACTTCGTAACTTGTGGGATTAAAAATGTGATTTCTCTTCCCTCCTGCTGATCAGCCTGACTGCAGCAGAGATCCGGAGCCGACCTCCAGGTTCTGTTCTGCTGACTTGAGCTGGAGCTGGAGGGGAAATGGACTTTACTTCATGAACGTAACCTTACAGAAAGGAGACAGAGAACCAGAACCAGAACCAGAGTCTCTGCTGAGTGCTGAGTTTAGTCAGAGGTTGACCTCAATTCAAACACACACAAACTCATTCTGCCGTCTCTTGCTAGTTTATTGCTAACGTACAGTTTTATGCATTATAATGCAGAATTCTTACAGATGATTTCTTTAATAAATAATGTTCTCTGTTCCTCAGTTTCCTCCCAGCTGCGGCGGTGAAGATGGATTAAAGACACACACACTCTCTGCAGAGTGAGATTAAAATCGTGTATGCTCTGCAAAGTGAGATGGATGTTGTGGCCGACCACCTCTATCTGCTTCCCTGCAGTAAATCTACTCGCTCGCTCTGATATACGCTTCGTTCATCGATGCAGATCAGCCACGTGACGCGTGCGCGCCGGCCGCTGGCGCTCTCTCGCCGTTTCAGAGATTTACGGCGGAGATGTGTTTTTTGTTTTCAGCCTCGGCGTCACGTTCCGGTGTCCCATCCGTCACATTTTATGGTGCAGCAGGTCGCGGCGCTGCAGCATGTGACGCCAGCCATTTTAATTATGTGGGCCAATAAATCTGCTCTCCAGGAAAATGTCAGCGGACAGAAGATACGGAGAGTCTGAGGTTCAACGAGCCACAGCAGGTTTTCTGATGCAAACAGATCCAGACTGTCTCCATGTTTGTACGTCAGTGTGTTCATGCCAACAACAAGTCTGTAAAACACTGGCAGATCGAGTCCACTGAGTAAAAGATTTCATGTTTGGAATCAAAATGTCAGACACTGACAGTATCATTAAAGGTTTCCCTGATCAGCTGTGATCTGACATCATCACACTGTTTTTGTGTGTAAAACTGTAAAACTTGTTTGCAGCAGCTAACAGTGAAAATGAAAGATTCCGGCTTTCGCCTCCCCGTCCGTTCGGTTCCGTCCTGACTTCGGCTCGGTGACGATAACTGGAGCAAACTGAAGCTCTTCCTGCTCTTTGTGACCTCGAGCCGCCGCAATTCCGCTAAAAGCTTCCAAATCTGGCCGTCATTAACAAAGCATGCAGCTCTTCTCTGATTGTTTTTGTGTCGATAAAAATGGAACAGATTTGTTTCATATCCTGTTAAACTGCGTCGCTATTCTGGGAGAGAAATGTTCCACGAGGTTACTTATAACATCCCTAAAACCTGGAGGGAGCAGGCTGTAGGTTTTTATGATGTTAACCAAAGACGATGCTAATGTCTGCATGTTATACTTAACCTTCCTTTAGTTGATGAAGGATGCAGCATCAAATGATCCGCTGTTAGAAAACTGCCTCTAAACAACTGTGAGTTTTTTCATAAAACCACCGACGTCACGTCCAGTTGACAAAAAGCGAGAACATTGCTTCTCTTTACGCTCTGTCTCTGGTCTCCTCCACCTCCTGAGGGAAACATCTGACTCTTCAGCTGCTGAATGCTTCACTCCGTTCCCCGGCTCGTCTCTCACTGCATCTGTCCGGGTTTATCTGTGCTCGCAGCTGGAGAAACAGCGAGCCTGAGCCGGACAGGAAATACGCCATAAAACCAGAACTTAGCTTAGTTAGCTGTGTAGCTAGCTGCGGCGCAGGACATGTTAACAGCCCTGGAGCTAGCTGGTTAGCATGCTAACATCAGTAGATATCTCTACGACACAGCACAGACCCATAACTACATTTTGTTCAGTAGATTTTGGTTGTGAGAAAACATATTTCAGACGCCGTGTTTGTCTTTAAATGAATCAAACTGAGAGAAGCTTGTTCTCGTCTAGTTTCTCTTTAAACCCTGATGGAGTCAGTCTCGCTTGATTTCCCTCCGTAATGTGCTGTAACGTGCCGCCGTGTGTCTGCTCGGCCTGCAGAGACGCTGGAGGTCTGCTGAGGTTAAATCTCAGGGAGCAGCTGAATGAGTCTGCCGGATAACAATACGTCCTCCTTTGATCAGACCCGGCAGCGCTCTTAATGAGACGGCGCTGGCTGCGGCGCGGTCCGCCGTCTCCCATGGTTACAAGTGTCTCTAAATCAGCAGAATGTAGGAGTCTGCTGCTGCAGGGGAGCGCTGTAAGAGTCCCGCCGCTCGCCCTCCCAGACGGCTCAGTCGAATGACGGCGAACAAATTGCGAAAGTTCAAACACAGACATCTCGAGGAGTTTCAAGAGGAAGTAACGAGACGAGCTTCAGAGGAAACCGTACGAGACTGAACCTCAGCACCGGGATGTTAGAGCTCACCTGTGTGTGCACGATCGACCTGGCAGATGGTAATTAAAGCAAGAAGCCTGAATCCAGAACACAGAACTGTTCTGGAGGTTCAGTGTCGCTGTGTTCACACTTTCTTTAAGCCCTCCAAGCCAAAAATAATATCAAAAGCTTAATTTTCAGTGACCTGATACGCTGTTCACGTGTCCAGACAACAAACAGGTGTGAACGCGGCCGCAGCCTTCATACCTGTGCACCTGAACTTTACCTGATGCCTCAGTAAGATAAAGTAAAACTTGAACTATCCAGCTCTCAGTGCTTTTCACTGCGAGTCTATAAAACTACGTCACTAATCCTCATGTTGTTGTTTTAACCAACACATTACATGCATTAGTATCAGCGCACAGTGAAGAGCATCTGTTTCTACGTGATTAACTGCTCATGTTTGTACATTACGGCGACCCGACAGATGTTTCCGTCCACAGCGACCTGACCTGCTGGTTGAGCTCTGTGGGGATCAGTGTCCTGCTCAAGGACACGCGGGCAGGAGGGGAGGGATCGAACCTTTAACCCTGAGATTAACGAGCGCGCCGAGCAACAAGTGATTTCATACAAGAGCTTTATTCTGCCGTCCTATACGGCCGCGCTCCAGCAGCTGGAAAACAATCAGCCGCTGCGGAGCCGCCGCGCTGCATAATTCATTCATCATACGCACGTCAATCAGAAACACATTAATTCCACAACTTTAATAACAAGGTCACCGGCAACATCCGTGACGGAGAGCTTTGTTCAATCACACTGAGCTGCCTGAATCACCGCGAGTGTGACTGCGATGCTCAAATCAAACGGATGTAACGGGAATGTTCTGTGTGGCGCTGACAGTCCAGTTACACACCGGCAGCTCGTTCATGCATCAGACATGGAGGATGTCGTCCGGTACACCATGAAGAACGTTTTAATACTCTCAGTGTGTGTTCAGCACAGAGCTGGAGTCAGGATGTGGTTAGCCTAGCTTAGCATAAAGAGAAGTAGCCTGGCTCCTCCACAGCTGACTGTCTTTCTCCAGAACTGTTTTAAGACTTACGTTGCATCGTGTCGCTGTAACTGTCCACCTGAGCGCTGCACGCCGCCTCGCTTCACCTCTCTGACGCTCTCCCAGCGACGTCATCGGTTCAGATCTCAGTAAAGGGGTCACATGTCAGGGGTCGGGGCTCGGAGACACATGGGAAGCTGTCACCACTGACTTTCACACTGTATTAGCGAGGCTCAAGGAAAGCTTTAAGAGGAAGGACGTGAATCAACCTCCTCACCCAGCCGCCCTCTGATGAGGAGGATGGAGCACCGCGAGGCCAATGTCACACTTGGTATGCGTGCCGCAGGCCGTGGAGGCGTTACAAACACCGCGGCGAGCTTGTTCACTCGCCTCGGTGCCCAGCGACGACCCCCCCGGCTCCTCCTGCGAGACATCGATCACGCAATCAATGATACATTATCCTCGCGGTGACCCGAGTTCATCGCACACATCGACTGGCACAATAACAACTCATTACCAGACCATCTGACATTCACCATCACGCTGCCACCGAGGACCCCAAGGGACGACCGGAGGCTGGAGACAGTGATGGATACGTACTGTCGGTGCCGGCGACCTCGTGGAGGAAGAGGAGGAGGAGGAGGAGATAGAGAAGGAGAGTCTTAGTTTTCCAGCGACCCCGGGCTCTGAAACAAATGTCACTTCTTTAATTAGAGATGCCAAAACAATGCAGCGAGGATGAAGAGGAGGAAGAGTCGGATCTAATCAGCACAGCTGCTGTCTGCGTGCCACTCTCCCAACATCTCGCCCGCCGCCGGCCTCCTCCTCGGGTCCTCAAACCGGGCGTGCCGACCTCCCTGACGAGTAGTTAAACGTCACAGGCAATTAGTGTTTTCAGCGGCGGTCTTCCTCTCTGTCTTCATCAGCAAACACATTCGCTCTGTGGACAGAGAGGATGTCGTACACGGAAACAGCTAATGAAGGTTAGCTTTTACACAGCTGACAGGATCTGTGTATCTGTTCACTGTGACAGGAAATGATTTGCCTTCTCTCAGATACTGAGACGAGCAGATTGATGAGGCGTCGCACAAGCAGACGCATCAAGACAAACAGACAAACTAACCCTCAGAACAGAGATGGAGGTGCCGTGCCCGCGACAAACTAAAAACCAAACCAAAATGTTGCAGCTTCCCATTAGATCCTGCGTTCACATGCAGATGCACATTTCTGTCGGTAGAGATGACTTTATATGAGCTCAAAGTTTCTTAAGCTTTCGTCTGCATCCATGTCGCTCTGTAATAAACAACACGACAACACGACAACATGAGACAGAGAACGTCAGCTGCAGGAGAAACATCACGCTTGTTTCCTGCCCGGTGGGATTCAAAAGTGAAAGGTCGAAGTCATCGTATTTAACCTCCTGTCAGCAACTCGCTGGATGGCCGTTTAATTTGTGTGTGTGTGTGCAGAGAGCTCAAACACACACACACACACACACACACACACACACACACTTAATTAACAAAGCGGAGCAGTGACAGAAGCAAAAAGAAACAGCAGCAACAGAAACACATTCTCAGATTGAATTTAATCATCTACACTGGACAGAAAAAAAGCAGCCAAGTTCTCGCTTGGTTGTTGAAAAATGCTCTGACGTTAAATGTGAATATTCATTCATTCATGGTGTTTATTTCGGGCATGTCAATTCATCATTATCACATTTCATCATTGTTCAAGTAATACAATACACATGGCCGAAAGGGAAAAGCGGGAGAAGCCAAAGCTTATCTAGTCCCGCCCCCATAATAGAATATGTTTGCAAAGTGAAGATGCAAAAAGAAGAAAAGAAGGAACAGAAAAAAGAATCGTGATGTCAAAAAGTAAATTAGACAATCGTGTCAGAAGACACGTTTGACAGAAAGAGCTGAGAGCGTCAACATCAGGAGCTCCCAGAGTTCATTCTGAGGACGTGATGGACGGGCAGACATTTAAATCTCATCGGTCCTGTTTTTCCGCCTCAGACGTGAGATATGAGCGTCTCGGCAGGACGCAGCTGATCGATGTTGTGTCCCAGCAGGAGCTGACGCTCGACTCCACGAGCGTCGAGTCTAAAACATGTTAGCTTGGGTTGATAAATGACGGAGCTCCGTGTCCGTCTTCTCTCCACATGACCTTTTATCAGCTCCAACAATTTGTTCATCTTCTGTGTCAGCAGATGTTCCGACTGGTGTCGACGTCTCTGACAGGTGAGAATGCTGAACAGGTGCGTTTGCTTCAGTTTTGAAACAATAGATATCGACACGTTTTACTTGAAGTGTTGCTAAAAATACCAAAACTAATCTGACACTCAGGCTGTAATGGACGCAGGTACTTCTGTCGCCAGGGCTGAAACTGAAGATGTTTGCAGCTCAGAGCCGGCTAGAGCTTCTGGATCAGAGCCGGACCCTCTGGAGAATAAACACCAGGAGTCTCTTCAGATTCTGCTCAGTTTACCATCGATAGGAGAGCTCAGAGATTTACTGAAACATCTAGTGATTCTTCTTCTCTCCTGTTGATCAGCCTGACTGCAGCAGTGATCCGGAGCTGATCTCCATCGTCAGGTGTTTCTGTTCTGTGATGTCGACTGGAGCTGGAGGGGAAAATGTGCCTTCATCTTAATTAAGTCTTCCCTGAACTGCGAAGTAAACCTGTGTATGTTGCTGTGTATTTCTTCAGGATCTCATAGTAACGATGAAGCATTGGTTGAATATTTAAACATCTAAAATGTCTCCACACAGAGAGAAACATCAGTTTAGCGGCAGCAGTGATGCAGTGATGGTATGTTGACACCCTCCAGGTTAATAATCACGTCGGCTTCACACGTCAACACATCGTCAGTAGATCTTCCTGTTCAGTCGTGCAGCATTAATCAGTTTCTTCTTCTTCTTTTGTGGTTTACTGGAACAACAGCCGGTGGGGGCTGCGAGGCGTTCAGGTGTTACCCGTCCTCGGTGTGTCTGCTGACCCACAGCCAGTGTCAGTAAACACATCATCCTCCATCAGCGCCGCTGTCACCTCGCTCGGGTCGGCCAGAATGTTCTGCAGCTTCGCTCCAGTCTGCTGCCGGCAGGACAGACGGTGGAGGCGGGACCGGGAAGACAGCAGAGAAACACTTTACCTGCAGACCAAACAAGGCTAAACTCCAGTCGACAACACTTTCAAACATCAGTGGTAAATGTCAGCGTTTGGTTTCTGAATCAAAGAGCACAGATTTCCTCTTAGAACCACAAAGATGTTCAGCAAAAAGAGGAAACACCAGAGAGATTTCTACAGAAACTCCTCAGAAACAGCAAGTTATGACTTCTCCTGTTTGATGTTTCTTTGTTTCTTCAGTCAGTCTGAAGATGTTTGGATCTGTTTTGTCTCATGAAGGCATCAACCTGGAAAACTAGAAGCCACCTGGTTGGGTTTTTGTAAAAGATCCGTGTTGTGGCTGACAAGTGAAAACACAGCAGGACAACGATGTGAAATAAACCAGGTGTGAGAACCTGACGTCTCATCAACAGCCAACTCCTCCTCCTCCTCCTCCTCCTCCTCCATCTCCTCCTCCTCCTCCTCCTCCTCCTCCTCCTTCTCTTCCTCCTCCACCACCTCCTCCTCCACCTCCTCCACCTCCTCCACCTCCTCCTCTTCCTCCTCCTCCTCCTGACAGCTCTTGTCTTTTGTTTTGTGATCTAACACATGAAATATGAACATGGACGTCCAAATTCAGACATATTTTGCAGAGACCTAATTTTTTTCTGGGCTGCTAAATTAAAAATGAACAGATGAATCCAAAATAAAATAATTAAATGTGGTGTAATTGTACTTCACGCAGCCACGACTAATTGATTAGAATAAATCCAGCCGATCGTTCCTCCTCCATCTTGATTCTCTTTGATCGTTTCATCCGGACTATCTACACGCTGTTGATCCCGGAGCGGTGAATCGTCTCTGCCCTCGCCGCGGTCGTACGCTCGCCTCACGTTAAACGTCTTTTATTAGCGCGTGAACCAACATTTATACGACCGCGCAGACAGACGAGCTCGGACAAAACAAAGACATGATATTAAATCAGGAGAGAACAGAGCTGCGCCACGTAATAAACGCAGAGCATGCTGGGATACACACAGGCTGTTTGTTGTTTTCCTTCTCCTCTGTTTGTTGTTGTCGCCGTCTCCCATGATGCACTGCTTTCTGTTTGTGTTGTTTGTATTCTGCTGCACGTGACGCTGCGCCTCAGTCACAGCTTCAGTTTCCTCTGAGAACATTTGAGAATCGGAGCCTCTGCTCTTCAGCCGGCGCCACGTTTACATCACCAACCGGTTTATTGTCGACGCACTGATCGACATTTTCAACTGCAATAAAAACACGTTTGACGCCGAAGACGAAGATGTCAGTGAGAGCAACACACTGCGAAAGTACATGAACACACTCTCTTTGAGGGGACACTGTTTTACTTTATTTACATGTGGCGGACCCTGCCACCTGTTCAGCCTCAGACAGTGTTCTGGGACCTTGTTGTCCTCTGAGAGCAGCTGGTTAATTCACAGATGGAGAAAAGATTTGATTTATGACTCACTGATGTTGTAAATATTAAAATTCTGAGTTTGAAAACATAAATCTACATGCGTATGAAAGTCAGAGAAACTCAATGTTAACGAATCAGGGTTGAGGTGGAGCAGGAGGTTATTCTGGGTCCGTGCGCGGTGCTGACGGAGGGGGTGGCGGAGGCCGTCTGTTCCCGTCAGGCCCTGAAAAGGAACTGGGGTGTGAAACAGAATTACAGGATCACTTCTACTTATGCATCAATCACAGTAAATGAGTGCGGCGCAGCGTTCAGGCTCGCCGCCGAGGTTAACACAAAGTTTCCATCAGTGACTTTTTATCGCTGGTGAAGAAGAACAACTCTCGACCGGCCGAACGTGTCGAAGTTTGACTTCTTCTAATCTGCTGCTCAGATTATTACTGTCAGCTGTTGCGTATCTCTCTAACAGAGTGTGTACGAGGATATCCACGTTTAATCCAAACCGCCATGTTTTTCTCACCCCGACCAGAGAACCATCACAGCGACGTGACGAGAGAAACACAAACATTCAGCTTCAACTCATCTGGCTCTGCAGAAACTACTTCAAGTGAAAGATGTTGAGTTTTAAAGTTTTAATGATCATCACGGCGATCAGGAACCGATCAGAAAACACACGTTCTTCTTAATGAAATAAAACGACTGTGTCTCAAACAAAGACCTGATCCTGTCGTCATATTTTGGAATTAGTGTTCACACAAGTAGCGTCCTGCTGATTGGTTTGATGAGATGAGTCCGCCTGTGTTATCTGGACTGAGATGTATCAGGTCACTGTCTATTTCTGTCACAGAGACCAGAGCTCCACGTCTAGACAGTCACACTGACCCAGCTCCTCCTCCTCCTCCTCCTCCTCCTGCTGCTCCTGCTGCTCCTCCTCCTCCTGCTCCTCCTGCTCCTCCTCCTCCTCCTCCTCCTCCTGCTCCTCCTCCTCCTCCTGCTCCTCCAGCTCCTCCAGCTCCTCCTCCTGCTCCTCCAGCTCCTCCTCCTGCTCCTCCTGCTCCTCCAGCTCCTCCTCCTCCTGCTCCTCCTCCTCCTGCTCCTCCTCCTCCTGCTCCTCCTGCTTCTCCTCCTCCTGGACTCACCTGAAACATTAACCTCCTCTCTGTTCAAGTAGAAGACACAACGAGAGGGAAGCGTACGGTATCTGGCGTCCTGGGAGTGAATCCAGGTTTCTGTATCGAGAGTCAGGTTGTTTTTTTTTTCTAAATTTAGCAAACTGACTTCTAACATCACAGTTTTGTCTCCATACAGGAAATGAGAGCGAGCGATGAGTCAGTGAGGCAGACAGACTGCAGTTTAATTCATTAGAGCGATGATTAAAAGCTGCATCAGGACTCAGTCGCTCCACTGCACCTTCAGTCAGCACCACCCGTCTGATGGCACGCAGGCCGACACACATCACGTCGGTTTGGTATCTATATTCAAGTTTTCACCACCTTTGTTCAACATGTCGACGCTGTAGTTTCCCTCCAGCATCATTTATATCAGCCTGGTTTAAAAAGTTAGAGTCCAGGTCGAGTGCTTTAATTATTACCTCTTTTATTTTGTAGTTTACTTCCTGTTGTGTGATGTTCCAGTTTCCACTCTTTGTCTGTTTCCTCGCTCTTCTTCTGCGACACCTGCGTCTCATTAGTCAGTCGCTCGCTGTGTTTTCCTGTCGTCTTCCTGTTTTCGTCTTGTGTGTCACACCTGTTCTCCTCCTGCCTCACCTGTGAGGCTCCCTCGTGTCTCCTCGGTTAGCACAGGGACTACTTTCTGCGCGCATGGATTTGTGGCCAGAGTTCGCTCTTCGTTCTTCACCTTCTGGCCTCTGTGTCGCTTTACATTTGCTCCATTTTTAGCTAAATATTTCACTAATGACTGACGTAAAAACAACAACATCAGCGTGTAGATCTGTTCTCTGCACGCTTCACTTGGACTTTGCTTGTCTTCGTCCTGCCAGCGGGCTCACCAGGCGGTGTTGTGACCCAGAGGAAATGCATGTGCATGTTGTTAACAGTCATCTCTCAGGAAAACAAGTTCTGTTTTTCTACTAGATGAGCCAGAATAAGTTACCTGTCAGGAGGCGACTGGTGTAAGTAAAGTAGTTCCATCTTCCCCCTCACCTCATTATTTATTAACTGTTTTGTGTCAAGCTTTATTTTGAAAGTCTTAACTGGATGATGCACATTTATTATTGATAGTTTTGAGTTCTGTGCGTCCAAAACTGACAGTAGAGCGTCATAGTCTGATGTCTGTCCTCACTTTGTCTCTCCTCCAATGAGGAGACTGTGAGGACAGACAGTGAGGAGACACTGTGAGGACAGACAGTGAGGAGACACTGTGAGGAGACACAGTGTCTCCTCACAGTGTCTCCTCACAGTGTCTCCTCTCAGTGTCTCCTCTCAGTGTCTCCTCTCAGTGTCTCCTCACAGTCTCC
>CAEMYA010000437.1:601476-642804 GCA_903131615.1 Diplodus sargus | reverse complement strand
CACAGTCTCCTCACAGTGTCTCCTCACAGTGTCTCCTCACAGTGTCTCCTCTCTGTGTCTCCTCACAGTCTCCTCACAGTGTCTCCTCACAGTGTCTCCTCACAGTCTCCTCACAGTGTCTCCTCACTGTGTCTCCTCTCAGTGTCCTCTCAGTGTCTCCTCACAGTCTCCTCACTGTGTCTCCTCACTGTGTCTCCTCTCAGTGTCCTCTCAGTGTCTCCTCTCAGTGTCTCCTCACAGTGTCTCCTCACAGTCTCCTCACTGTGTCTCCTCACTGTGTCTCCTCTCAGTGTCCTCTCAGACGTCAGGCAGCTGACCGTGTGTCTGTTTGCCTCTCAGCTGCTCTGGCACGTCGCTCGTCGTGCAGCCGAAGCCGTTAATTATTGCAGCCAGTTCACAGTTTTGATAGCAGTGCTTTGGCGCTCTGCGACATCCCAACTGTCAGTTTAATCATAGAGCCGGGTCGACGGCGCCGACCGCGCCGGGATGGGCTCTGCCTCGCCTCGTCCCCACGCTGCAAGAAATGTCTGCGGCTGCAGCAGCTGAGGCTCAAACCCGAGACTGTAACGCCACTCACGCTTGTTTATTATATGATGTCGTCACTGAAAAAAGCTTTCCTTGTTTTCGGTGAATCAGACTTGTGCAGAGAACAAGAGAGACTCGATGACACTTCCTGTCTTCCCTGTCGTTGCCCTCAGATGTGCTCAGTGGATTAAAGATGCTGTTCGGATCCCCGGACTGTTTCTTGCAGCGTGGAGGAGGTCTGGGCCTCGGGAGCCGACAAGTCGTTTCATCCGGTGGCGTTCAACCTTCGTGCTTCGTGGTTTCCAAAAACAAACCCAGCGCTGTACGGCACGACACGACGAGCAGCGTGACTCATTACCGGCAGCGAACAGCTGAGGTGATTGTGTTTGTCTGAAACAAAGCACATCGTTCCAGCTGCTGCAGGATCTAATTCATCTTTAGTATAATGTCGTCTTATGACAGAAGTCACGGATTCAGTGATTTGGATGTTTGCATGCGTCGATTAGCAGAGAGCTAAAACCGGTTTGTACATTTTAATTGATTTATAATCCAGTGGGACGTAGAGAGCGGTTCTGTTTAACTCCAGTCATCAGAACATCGGAATTTCAGTTTTGTAATTCTTAGTTTTTCTGGTGACATACAAGCTAAACTCAGTTGTACTTTGTGTTCAGTGTTAATTAGTAGATTTAAGCATGCTAACACGTTAATTAAGACGTCGCTGTGGACTCTCAGGGGGAAACGCAGGACGGCAGCGTCAAGAGACAGAAATACATGCAGTCTGATTCCCCCGCTGACGGCTCGGCTCGGCTGCAGAGAGAAGCATCTTCCTGCACGACGATCACCTGTGTGACGCTGCAGGAATATCAGGACTTAAATACAAACCAAGCTAACGAGGGGGAGGCGGAGAAACACGGTGAAGGAGGCTGGAGAACACAGGGACCAGGTCTGAGGCTCATTAGATCAGATACAGGACAGGTGAGGAGGGAAACTCAGGCTACGTCTACACGATGACGGTCTGAACAGAAGACGCAAAAGTGGCGTCACGTCTTCACTTTCTATTCCGCGTTTAGACGAGCGTTTCCGGGAGGAAATCTGCGTGCATACGGTGACGCAAAAGTGTGAGGAATTCGATTGGGTATACATGCCAGGTGGCTGTGTGGTGCTGTGATAAACTATCACACAAATAAAAAAGATAGTGGTAATTACAGATCCTTCTCTGTTCAGTAATACTATCTTTGCATATCCTGTACATTTCGTGGAAAGACTCCTGTACGTTAATTAGAGCTGCCAGAGCAGCTTGAAGGTCCAATGCATGGAAATAATCCGACATGTTTGTTTATTTCCCTGCACTGGTGCATGTATGTGACGTAAACGCGTACGCGACGTGAGCAGATCTGAGCAGAGTTTTGCGTTTTGCCAGTGTACACGGAAACGCTGCAGCGGAGCCTTTTCAACTTTTCCACTCCACGCCGTCACCGTGTAAACGAAAGGCACTTCTGATAAAATAGAAAGAAAGACACCACGAAACACAGAAAACACAGATAAAAGGAAACTGAAATGATGCTCTGGAAAGCTTTGTGATCTCTTTTAGCAACAAGCTGCTTGATCTTGTTGGACAATATGTGGAAAAGTGAATTTATAGCTTGTTTCTTCAAGAAAATTAAGTCATATGTTGAAGACGAAACAAAAATGGCTCCACGCAGCTCATCCGGCATGATCTGAGTCGTCTGAAGCGCCAACATCCCAAACTTGATTTGACATGATGTCATTAACACCCTCGACGAATGGTTGAGCTCGTATAAAACCTCTTCAGACAACGAGCACACGTTCAGCTCAGCAGCTACACTGAAGGTTGTGGAGGACGGACGGAGACATTATTTTGAACAGTCACAGTTTAAAACATCACTGTTTCTGCTGTGAAGCTCCAGGAAAGTTTGGCAGACCTTCATCATGAGCCTGGGCAGATAATAATGGGATGTTTTGGGGTAACTGTTCCTTTAAGTCTTTGCTTTGAGGAACATTGTGGCTACTTCTTCCAGCCACATTGATCTCCTACAGGTTGGTCTAAAACAGGCGCTGTAATCATTAATCAGCCTTTTCCTGCTGCTGCGTCCCTCATTTCAGGTGGTCTCACGTTCAGTTTCACAGCAGGTGATCCAGGTGATTTAACGTCCTGTTTTGCGAGCAGCTGACTGTACAGCGTGTCGTTAAGTGCTTCTTCTTCTCCTGCGGCGGCCACTCGAGGTCGCCGGGAAAGTAAAGGTACTAAAATAAGCTCAGAACATCGTGTGAGAAATCAGGCGGCGGCTCTTGATTCGCAATGAATCCTGTTTGCTTTTGTAAATTACTGTTAGTGTTCAAAGAGCGCTCGCTGTTCCTGAAGGGTTTTACACCGACACACACACACACACACACACACACACACACACGATGAACATTCCCAGTGACACATCAGAAGTGCTGTCTGGATTTCGAAGGCTCATTAATGGTCCATTTCTGTCTGCGCTGATTTGATGTGTGCCACCCGCCGCCGTGTAGTCACAGCAAATACGACATCCTGTCCTGGAGAGGGTCGAAAATAGAGGCTCATTAACTGGCTTCTCCTCCCCACACACACACACACACACACACACACACACACACGGTTATTTTAAGACGCTTCTCAGATCTTTAACACTCTCATGCTCACAGGCACACATGTGTTCCTGAACACACCCCAACGATCCGTCTCCACACAGATGTGACTCATCGTTCAGAGGAACCTTCACTTGTCAGTAACCTGACTGTAAACACACACACACACTCACACACACACACACACACACACACACACACACACTTGTGTTGACTGAAGAGTCCGTGCTGTTTAACATTTAGGCACGTTTGGTGAACGCTGACTGAATCACTTGGATCTTTACTGGCTTGTTTTTTTTTATGTTGTGTTAAGTCGTACTTGAGTAAAAGTGCAGATATCTTAAAAGTGGAAATCACCGAGACAAACGGCACTCGTGTCAAAGTCTTAATGATGTCATATTAAGACAGAACCGCAAGCTTTCCTAGAACCGGTCCCGGCCGACACCGCGGAGGAACAGCACTGCACAGGAACGCTCCCACAGCGAGCAGCCGTCACAGACGCCAAACGAAGGAGATTCCTCTGATTGTATTAGTGAAGAGAGTTCTTCGTCTGCACGTCGCGATGATTCACAACGTCTGATGATGTTTAATGTTCTTACAGAAGACGCACGAGATCCTTCTGTAACGGGAAGCTGCAGCTTCTCGATCTCCAACACAGAAACGACTACGACACTCGCCAGAACTATGGAGCATCTCCAACGCTGCTGATGACTTCCTGACTCATTTCATAACAAACCGTACAGCTCCATCAGATGAACACGGCCGCCAACAGCTCGCAAACTTAAACATTACTCGTGTTCACGTATAAATCTGTACCTGCAGATGTTTTCAACAGTAGTCGAGTCTTTAATTCTGGAGTGAATCGTGTGTTCGGCAGCAGGAGGCTGCAGACCGGCAGCGACAGACGGGGACGCTGCCGTCGCTCCGGGAGGCGACACGTTCTGTCAGCCGCGGCGTTCTGAGGGGACGGAGCTTCAGCAGCGTCAGTGTTTGGGCGAAGCTCCAAAACACACGACATGTGACACAGCGTGTGAACACTCAGCGACACCATACATCAACCTGACAGCATCCAGCCTGGGACCTGACATCTGCTGCTGCCGCCGAGCTCACAGAGGAGATAAAAGAGACGCAGCAGAAGTGTTGGTTCATTTAACGGCTTATAAAATGTTGGAATACGTTACGAGGAAATAAAAAAAGGAAAGAAATGATCCAGCTTCGTCTTTCACCGTCTTCATTTGATTTAAACGGAACCAATCAGAGCTCAATCAGACGCAGCGGTGACATGTGGACAGTCCTGCTGTTACAGCAGCGACCTGCAGGAAACCGGAGGTGAAGGTGGTGCTGATGGACATCGTTACACAGTTTAATAAATCACTCAGGAGCTCGACTCCTCCGGACGGCTCATCCATCCTCAGAGGCCCGCTGTGAAGCCTCGGAGAACAATCCATCAAACAAAAGAGAGACTTCAGGTTTACACCTGTCGAGTCGAGCCGCTGACATCCGGCCTACTTTCTCCACTTCAGACTTTTACTGGCACCAAAGAGAAAACTTGGATCCAGGTGAGACACTGAACACACACAGAATTAAACATGAGGTGCTTCAAACAGCAGATGAACACAGTCTCTCACTGCCAACGCCGAGAAACACAGCGGCGCTACGCTTCCTCCGCCGTGTTACCTGCCGTGTGCGACGCTCTAAGCAGCGTTTCAGAAGAGGAAGACGATGTCGACTTGCTCAGATTGTGTTGATTAAAACATTTCTCCTCCATTTTTGTGGTCGAGCAGTCTATGTATGTTAATCACTTAGTTGTTTCAAGTGTTTATTGCTCATAATTCTGTCTGCACAGGGTGTTTTATTTTGAAAATTGACAGATGTACTACATCGTTCCGCTGTCTGACTTCCTGTCTGGAACGGTTGGACGGGTCATACAGTGAGTTATGTACGTGAGTGATTTTCTTACGTCTACAGATGACATCATCATAATCCAGGATGGATAAAAAGATGGAAGTGTGTTGACATGAAAGTTAAATGTGAGTTTTGACGAGGACGAACGTGTTTGCTGGCGTGAATCAAACTCAGATTCTCAGCGTGTCGGTCAAACCTCCCACAGAAAGTGTCTTTGACGGAAACATCGTCAGAGTAAAGAAAGTGGAGACTGCAGAGAAGAATCTGTTCTCCAAGAGAAACTCTAATCATCCGTACGACTGAAAAATCTAATTATGAGTTTCAAGCGAGCGATTCGATCGTCAGCAAACAGCGACGAGAAACCAAATAAAAGCTCGGAAACAAATCACGACAAATTAAACTCCTCGCTCAGACTCCGAGCGACGAGACGACGCAAATGAGTTTGTCAGACGCGAATTAAAAGTTTTCTCGTGCATCTTGACTGTCTTCAAGCTCAAGTGGACAATCAGGGGGAACGTTTGTGTCCTGATCAGATTCCAGCTTTCTCTGATTACCAGCGTGATTACAGATGATGAACGCCGCCAAACAAACCAGAGACCAGCAGCCAAACCCACGACGAGCTGAGCCGGCAGATTACAGGCGGAGGGGGTGACTGGAGGAAGAGGAGGAGGAGGAGGAGGAGGAGGAAGAAAGTCCTCTGGATGACTCATCCCCTCGGGCTGCCTCTCAGATATGATGCCAGCTCAGTTGGTTATTTGCAGCAGGCTCAAACCGCCGCGTTTCCCTCCGACATGATGATTCCCAGCGCCGGCCTCAGCCTGCGTGACGGCCGACGCCACCCGAGCGCAGCGACATCTCCGCCGCGTCTTTAATCTGCACAGAGGATTAAAAACTTATATCGCCCTGAACACACCAGGCTGGTTTCTGTGTGTTTTCACTGCAGAGCCGCTTGTTTTTGAGTTGGTTATGTAATGTTTTCTAGAACGAGTACAGGACGTATTTAATGCTGCAGACACAGATACACAGTTCTGACGACGACGATACAAAGACAGTGAATTTCTGCCGGAATTGAGTCTTAATGTGGTGGTTTTACGGTAAAGGAGCCGTCCAGAGGTTTGGACGCTCGGGTCATTCTGCTGAGGTTTGCTGGTTTCAGTATTGAGGACAAATGTTTTTTTTAATCCACCATGTCTTCACAGCAAATGTAATCGTGATGGTGTGACCAGGCTTTGAAACAGTAATCAAACCATGATTGTCTGGAAAAAAGAAAAATGTTCTTGCTTCATTTTCTAGGAAGCTTCGTGGAAATAAGAACAGAGACGTTTGTTTGGTGGTGCTGGTTCCTCTGGAGGGCCCGGGTTAAACAAATACCAGAACCACGCTTAAACATAGTCCTGCCTGACTGACTCGGCGGTGTGAAGGATCCATGTTCAGATCTTTCTGAGTGACACGGTGTTTGTTCCTTCACACAATGATCCTTCTGTCTGCGGAGCGATCGCACAGATTCTCCCTGCTGCAGGCGCGTCATGTGTGGCCTCGTCGTTACAGCCCGGTTCCCACGCTGAGGCGTCTGCTGCAAGTCATATGCAGCCATGAAGTCCAGATACACACACACACACTTGTACACATGCACACAAACACAAATGAGCTCACACACACACACACACACACACTGAGACGTGTGACACACCGCCGGTATGCTGGTGGTGGTGCAGCTCATCGATGGCGGCATGTGAAGTGCAGGTAAGCGTGGCAGGAGGCTGTGTGTGTGTGTGTGTGTGTGTGTGTGTGTGTGAGAGAGTGTGTGTGTGTGTGTGTGTGTGTGTGTGTGTGTGTGTGTGATAAGGCTCCTGCAGCCTCCCTCATTTCCCAGCCTGCCTCTGATCTGTCAGATAAACCTCAAGTTTAAACCTGCTCAGCGTCCAGAGAATCACACAGAGACGCAGAGCCGAGCCGAGTCCGAGTGACGTCCAGGACACACGGGACCGGGTCCTGTAGAGATCGCGTTCACGTTCAGAACCCTCCAGAAATAAGCTGCTGCAAATTAGTGGAAGTCAGAACGCAGCATGTTTCAAACCTCTTCTCAGGAGCTTCACTGCTGCTGCACCGTGAAGCAAAGTACTACTAAGACAATGTGATAAAGTTACTGTACGTGTAAAACTGTGATTGGTGCGTGGACACATATGGCATCAAAATCTGTCATGTGAGAACATAAAAATCAATCCTCAGAATAAATGATGGCGACGTTCATTTCTGCAAATATGCTGCATTAAGTCGACTGTGAGAGCAGCTTATTACCACCCATATTTAAGTTACAGTTATTTTAAACCAAACCGAGATGTTTTCCTGGACTTACAGAAGTAGTTTTCCTGCCTAAACATGTTGTTTCCACATGAGGATGTTCGGATTAGGCACAAAAACCACTCAGCACTGACATCTTGTTAAAACTATCCAGTGGTTTCACGTTTACGGATGTTGAAATTGTCTCGATATCAGTTCAAACGAACGTCATCTGAACCTCAGAAATGTTAATATAAGACGTATGAAAGCGTATTTCTGGTTCGCAGAAACGTAAAGATGCCGCCATTTTCCTCCGCTGACTGGCCTGGAGAGATCAAGTTTTCAGGGTCTTTGTAGAAATCCAGATCGCTGTGATGTCAACGCGACTTGATATCGTCAAACCCAGAAGTCCTCTGGTCAGCCGGGTCGTCGCAGAGGTCTGGTAGCAGGATAACAACATTACGAACAGGAATTAAATTCAGGTTCCTGGCGCTGCATCCATCTGTTGATCCTCCTGTCAGATACGATCAGCTGAAGTTCACCTGGATGTTACATCACACAGCAACTGTTTCTCTAAATCTGGAGGTTCTTTATCGTCGACTCTCTCCTACAAACCGAGTTCCCCCGTCAGAATAATGAGGAGGTTTTACTCTGGGATCATGTTTGACCCAGATTCATCTCAGTCAACACCGAGACAAATAAAACCAGGCGTCTATTCTGTCTGCTCGTCTTTGTTCCGCGTCCTGATGAGTGTTAATCCTACAGGAGCATGAAGACAGGCTGTCTGCTCTTCCTCTGCCAGGCTCAGTTTCCACACACTTGATTATTTCCCCTCAGTCGGAGTTTCTAACCCGACGGGTGGAGAACAGGAGCGACCGGAGGCAGAGAGAAGCTCGTTTCTGTGTAATTATTAACCATTATTTAACTAGAGGAAGGTGACGGAGCTTTTTCCACTCGTTTTCCACCCACTCCCTCCTTCAGTCATACATTAACACTCGGCAGCGGGCCAGCACAATCAGCTCGCTCTTATTGGACCTGAATTAGACTCAATGAGCAGGAGAGAGGTTGGAAAGACTCATTTACAGGAGAAGTTCACCCAAAAAAAGGTAAATCCAATCATCTCCTCCTGATGGGAAGTCAGGTGAAGTGTCGTATTCCACAGAACGTTCCTTCTCGCAGCATTCTGATAAACAACTGAACATTCCACGTCCAGTCGACGAGCAGACGATGAACACGGTGTAAAATAATAAAATAATGAAGGAATCACATCATCAGACACACAACATGTCCTCTGAGACCTCGCAGCAGAAAACCAGCCGGGCACAGAAGTGAACCAGTGAGGTTATTACGAGGAATAACTCAAGAGATGCACAAAGAAAAGTGCGAGTGATGAAGTTTGAACCGTGTGAAGCTGCAGCTGGTGAACGACCTTCACAGCAGGCGGCTGCAGTCTGGAGACGAGGAGGAAATGTTTCTGCACATCTGACGGAGGGAAGAAGAAGAAGAAGAAGAAGAAGAAGAAGAGCAGGAGGTTCAAAACCCACCGAGGACACTCGTACGTGTGGATCATAGTACCAGATAATGTTCAATAATTTAGCGTATATGAAGTAGTAGGATCATCTATCATCTTTCAGAGTTGTTTAGCAGACGTCTTTATGGTTTTACAGGCGGATGTGATTCACGTTCGCCGCTCGTTACTTTGTGTCTGTGTGATCACTGTCTGTTGTTTCTCACCTTCGCTGTCAAAAAGAAACAGAACGTTATCGATGAAAACAGCCGAGTCACTTTCTGAAACAGCGACTCAGACTAAAGCATCCCGCAGTCTTTGGTAATGACACTGAAGGCTTTTTTAAAAAGGGGGGAATTAATTCCAGCTCAGTCGTTTTGAAGGTGAACGTCTCAGTGCGCCTGAAAGCAGAACATCAAGGCTTCAGCGTGTCAGCAGGTGATGTATCATTACCTCAATAATTCATCATTAACTGATCAATTAGCGACTGACTCATGCAGTTTCTGTTGGATGTCTCACATCCTAATGACTCTGATTTGAATGCAGGGGCTTCGAGTTGTGATTCATCCCGGTAAACTCAACCGTGGCTGATCTCAGAGCAGTTGTTCATTATTCACCGTCTGTTTGCTGCTCCGGATGACATCATCGCGGTCTCTGCGGCTCAGTGGAGCGGCGACTTCTGCAAAACCACAGACGAGCTGAAACTTATCGTTTCTTTACTTTCAGTTCTCAGTGTGACGTGGTGACGACAGACACACGGTGAAGGTGAGGACGGCCTGGTGTCGTCTGCACCAACGTGACCGGAGATATCACAGTTTCCATCTTGTGAAAAGGCTCAATGCACGAGTTAAAAATAATTTTAAATACGTGTCTCCATGTGAAAAAAGGCTTTTTAATTTTGCATCAATCCTACGAAGTGTCACGTCCAAACTTCCAGTAAAAAGATGATTTTTTCTTTCTCTCAAACTGCAGAACTGTGTTGATTTTGGCTGCACCGCCGTCCACTCAACATCCAGACATGAAAGTCATTAACATATATTATAACGTGAGCATGATGTGACAGCAAGGTGCCAACGACACGTATCAATGTGAACCAATCAGTGGTTTGCAGAAGCATTAAGTGTCGACCTTTTATCCTGCTCTCAAAAATATTTACCCCAACTCTGCTCGTGCTGTTTGGCTCATAGATAGATAGATAGATAGATAGATAGATAGATAGATAGATAGATAGATAGATAGATTTGTGTGATTTATGGCAGAAGAAGTTCTGGAAATCTCAAACTGGAGAAAAGACAAAAAGAGAGAGAGTCAAGCAGAACCGACATCCTGCTCCTGGCAGGTTGTCACGTCCAGTGGGAACAGATGACGAGAATAAAAGCTCCTGCAGAGCTGAAAACCTTCCCGTGTCCCCCTCCATTATTCAAGGTAAGGCCGTTTTTAGCTCTGCAGCTAGCCGAGGGGCGAAGGCCCGCGAAGGGACGGCAGCCTCGACACACACAGTCGGGCGATAGGCTCGGGGAAAGGACACATTCGTCCTTGGCGTGAGCGCTTGCTGTCTTGAAGCTCTGCGCGTGTGAACGGAGGGCGAGCCGTCCCTCATTTCCTGTCATCTCGTCATTGAAACCTCAAATTACGGCACAGTGGAATTGATGAGCTGTCAGGCGCGACCCTGCAGAGCTGTCAGGGGCTGACACCCTGAAATGAACAGGTCCGGGCGAAATGGCAAACAGCTTCATTTCTGAGGGCACTGCGACATTTTGACGGGCGGCGCCGGCCGACGCTCTGCAGATAATGTATGCAGCCTTTAATGTGAACCCAGGGTTTCACTCCAGATCAATACAGTTTACAGTCAACTGCTGAGTTTTTTAATTGGTTTGAAGGGAACATAAACTTCTGAAATATAAAATGACTTTGGTCTCTTTGACTTGATGAAAGTCTGCTTGATATCGTGGAACATGAAGTTTATTCTTCAGCACGTTAACAGAAGTGTGTCGGCTCCTGGACATGAATCACAGACGTGGTGGGTTGAAGTGAGCATTAATCACGCTGAGACGTGCAGAGAGACCGAGCGTCACATATAGAGAGAGAGGGGGTTATTATAATAACGTCCTACAGAGAGCGGGAGGATGTTACTCAGACTGCAAACCTGCCGTGTTACCTCGTTAGCCAGGGAGTCAGTGGTACTTTGGTTCTTCTCTGAGTTAAAAGAAGCACAACAATGGCTGTTCTGGAGTTTTGGACTGTAGACAGAGTCTGCTCAGGTGTTTTTAAGCTCTTCCCAACATGTTTATGTGTCAAACCAAACCAGCACCGTCGAGCCCTGAACACAAAACAAGATGTCCTCCTAAACCCGACCGACTGTCACTGCGATAACGTTAGTAACCGTCCAGAAGTCACGATGTGTGAAATGTTAGTCAACAAGCTTTTAGTTTGAAAATCTGACTGGACTTTGTTTTTGCGCCCTGCTCGCCTGTGGAGCCTGTCAGAGACGGTCCGACGCTTCAGGCAAACTCCAAGCTGTCGGGCTGCAGATCCTCACGAGTTATCTTGGCTGTGTTGGTCACACGTCAGCACGCAGGAGGAAACAGTCCTCACCTGATAACGAAGGTCAAACCACCGTGTGTTGATCTGTTCCTGTCTCTGGTCCAACAGGAGAGCAACCAGGTCAAGATAATATAATGTGTTCAAGCTGGACTCACCTCAGAACTGAGAGCTGTGGGATCGTCTTTAATTAAAGTTACACAAAGACAACAGTCGACTTTATGTAGATATCAATCCCAAAGTGTCCGTTTTTGCAGAGTTGCGACTGAGACTCAAAGATTAACCCATCAAATTGTTTCTGTTGGAGCCAATCTGAGTGTTTTTATTGTCTGACTCCAGGTCGGGTCACACAGTCAGGTGTTTAACACACACAGGTGTGTTTGCAGCGTGACGTCAGTGATGTCACACATCTACAACTGCGACGAGACGGGCGAAGGATAAACTGACGGAACGCAGCTCTGAAGAACATTAAACGGTTTAATTTACCAATTAGACACGACAGATTATTTGTGTAACACGAATTGTTCTGGTGATGAGCAGCAGCGGATCAGAACTCGTACAGATTACTGTGTAAAGACGTTTATCCTTCATTTGTCTTGTTCTGGTGTTTACTCAGTAGGAGCCTGTTTGGGTCTGTGTATCTGCACATGACGGGCTGAATGGTTTGGATTGAGATCGAGTGTCGTTTTTTTTTTTAATGCATAACAAGAATCAGGAGGAGGAAGCATTCAGCACCATGTCAGTGTGATCAGCCGTGGTGCTGTCGGGTCGAACAGCTCAGGATCAGTTCTGACGAGCGCTCTCGTCCTTCAGAGGTGGATGTTGTTCCTCTCCCGACTCAAACGGCGCTCGCTCGTTAAAAAGCGTCAGACGGGCGCTGCAGATGCGTCGGCTGTCGGCTGACGCTCGCTGACGTTCAGCCTCATCTGCACGCCGCTCCTCATCCTCCTGGAGCGGCTCTCCTTCTGAAGCTCCGACTCCAGCTGGGAACTGCAGCTTTACAAATTTCAATTCCCCCCCTCTATCAGTTGTGATGCCCTACTTATAAGGACAAATAAAGGGCATGTTGAATAATAGCCGGCTCTCGCTCTCGCTGGTGCTTGATAGCGTTTCAGTGCGGTTCATTTTTGAGGGGGAAGGATTTCAGTAATTCTCCTTTCCTGGGAATCAGCAGGAAAAAAAAAAAAGGAAGCTACAGTGGAGACACGGCAGGCGAAAGGAGGGTAAAAATAGACTGAATAGCAATGAGGCAACTTTCCTCCAGCCTGGAGCCATGCGTGAGTCAAAGTGGGGGGTTGCTGCTCCTCATAAGGTCCTCTCGCAGCTCCTCGCGGTTTAGGAGGGAATCATTTTACCCGATCTAATCCGAGTCCATCGAGGTCTGACAGGCCTCGGCCTCCGCTTCCCTCGGATGAGGGAAAAAGTGGGACAAGACGCTGGCTGTCAGCGGGGAATGGTGGAGCTGCACGCTCCCCTTCTCCACGATTCCGTCTGCATTTTGGGCATTTTGACGACACTCTGAATTAATCTGAGTTAATCTCGCTTTAACCAGAGTCCCCCGGGCACGACAGCGAGAAGACGTGTGGAGGATGATTGTACGAAACGCGTCTCTGGGGAGTTTCTCCTTTCATGATTAATCTGAGGTTTACTGTTTGTGATTAACATTTGAAGGCCTGCAAGCCTCAGATTAGATTCGCCATCCAGTTTATATCAGCCAGAATATCATTTACATTTCGGCTGGTGCGCTGACGTCCTTAACGAGGGCGATTTACACCGAGGGCGATAGCAGAGCCAACCCTCAGATACAGAAGAACAACATCTAAATCAGAAGTCGTGCGGCTAATAAAACACATTTTACTGCAGACAAAGTCAACTGACGGGAGAAAGGTGCATTTTTCTAATCAATGGCGTTTGTATTTCGAAACCCTCTGATGTTTAAGCTCTCCACCTCCTGATATTAAAGTCAGGTCATAAACGCTGTGACGTGTTTCGTAGAGATTGTCAACACGTACGACGTATAAAAGTGAACGTGCCTCCAGTTTATACGGCTGCTGACACCGTGTGGAAAGAGGAAAATTAATAATAACGTTCATACAACAGAAAATATGATCCAGTCAGCAGAGAAGAGTGATGATGAATGTGCTTCTCGTCACTCGGACACATCGAGGTTCGTACCAACAAAGGTTCTGACGTTTGAGATGGATTTACGTGGTGCAGAGAGAGGAGACGGCCTTCTGCTGCGTCTCCTGAAATCTTTCTCGAGTCAGTAAATGTAAACCGACAAACAGAGAGAAGCTTGAAGGGGACAAATTAAGATCTGGACTTCCTGGTCGGTTTTGACTAAAAGCTAAAGATAACGTCAGCATACCAGGAGGATCGGCCTCGACATGTCACAACATGTCACAACTGTGTGATAAGAAACGTCACCACATCTTGTATGTTTCAGGCCCTTTGGTATTGAGCTGGTCCGGTACTGCCTGGACCGGGGTAACAACACCCTGACATCAGAACTCACATGAATATAGAAAGGAGAGGATGCATTTGTCACATGTAGACACGTCGCTGAAGTTCAACTGCTCACGTTGTTTGATAATATCTCTGTAGCTTCGATGCTAACAGCTGCTACAAGAGAAGCTCGTCTTGCGTCGCCTGCATCTGTTTCTACACCTGTGAACATAAAAAACATTTAAGACGACAATCAAACTGCTGTTGAATTATCGGACGCTGCTTGAAGCGTCGCTCACGTTCCCCCCGCTGCGGGTCTTTGTGCCGAGGCTAACGCGAAGAAGCTCGCTGTCCCGAAACACCGCCAGGAAAACTAATCATTTCTAGACTCTAACCAACATGAGTCAATGTGTGTGTGTGTGTGTGTGTGTGTGTGTGTGTGTGAGGGAGTGTTGCAGCTTTGCGGGACAATGAGTTGATGACTCATTTTGCTGCTACACCAGCTGATGCCGGCTTGTTTGCCTGATGCAGTCGGTCCTGTTATAAAACAGCAGCTCGGCCTCGCAGCTTCACACCTCACACATCACCTGACAGACGGCGGAGACGCCCGACAGCTGTTCCACACGGGAAGCTTTATTATTTATTACGATGTGAGTCAATAATCTGAATAATTGTCCAGTTTCACTTACGTGGAGGACAAACGTTAGAATCTGTTCATTAAAGGTACTTCTGTGCTTTAGAAACTAGTTTTTGATTCGTTATTTACGCAAGTTTTTTTTTTTTTTAAATCTGCAGCCTCTAAAGTTCAGTTCAGTTTAATTCACTCTGACTCGTGTGAGGTTACAGAGACAAAGTTATCACTGCGGGGCCGAACATCTTGTGATTCAGACAGTTTTTCAGAATTCACAATTCAGAGACAGTTATTTTCTTTTTAAAGAAGAACCAAACTGGTCCATCCTGCTCAGAAAACGACGTCATAGATCGACTACAAAGCAGCTTTGTCACGGTTCAATTTGTGATTTCCTGTTTTATTTTGAAGTTTTGCTGTTCATTTCCTCCTTTTGTGTGATTTCCCGCCTCTTTTCCATGTTCACTTGTGTCTGATAATCACACAAAAGGAGGAAACAAACAGCAAAACTTAAAAATAAAACCAGGAAATCACAAATTGAACCGTGACAAAGCTGCTTTGTAGTGAATTTGCTCTTGTTTAAATATCGTCCGTGTTGTTCCGTGTCTTCCTGCGTCTCCTCGTTACCGATCTGTGTTTTGTTCAGCTTTTGTTTCTGGTATTTTTGCACTTCTTGTGTTTTACATTTGGGTCCTCAACCTTTTACCACAAGCTAATTACAACCCTTATTTATGGTTGTTGTTAGCTGGCGACCTTTATTGGCCATAATACTTATAACAGCAGCAAAAGAGGAAGTCAGGTGACATCGAACAGCCGAGTCTTCAAGATGCAACGTTAGCAGTTAACGTCTCTGCTGACCACACACACGTCTGAGGAAGGTGGAGGCGTCATTACAGCCAGCAAGGCTGTGAAGCGGCCGACAGCAGGTCGAGTCACGCCGCTGGATATATTTAGGGACATTTCCAATGAAGGTCACTGCAAATGAAGGGAAACCCGCAGGATTCTTACACCTACACCTGTGGCTTTTGCCTGTGCTCAGCAGCCTGCGTTTGTTTTTTCGTACCGCTGGTGTTTTTAAAAACACCTGTGTTCGTGCTGACTGAAGCTCCGCCCGTCACAGGTACGCTGCAGCGGCCATGTTGTTTCAGTGACGACGAGTGTCGTCAGAGATGTCGTCCTCTGTATCCCACACGTTCTTCTTTCTTATCATAATCTGGTGCCAACATTACCCAGAATGCAACACTGCCACAGAAAGTTTGATCAGAAACGGACACGTTTTCCACAATCCTCCCAATATTGACAGTCGGGCGTTGGCTCGTTGCCCAACTGTTGCTAGACAAAAAGGTTGGAAGGTGTCGGTCACAAGGATCATAGACCGGATCAAAACCAACACACCCTGAGTGTGTGTGTGTGTGTGTGTGTGTGTGTGTGTGTTAACATCATATGTTTGTGAAAAGTCATGAAAAAGAGGAGAGCAACATGAAATGGATGAGGAGGGAAACAATCTCAAAGAGGGGAGAAATGTTTGAAGGAGGAGGAGGGAGAGGGAGCACACACGCACGCACACGCAGCACTCAAACACCCAGATACAGAGGTGACTGTGACGTCAGACCGGAGCCCAGCTCACTCGCTCGCGCCGCCGTGCCTCTCGCTGACCAGCCTCGCGCTCTCTGCACATCCTCTCCACGCGGCTGCTGCTGCTGCTGCACGCCCTTTTAAACACCGAGCAGGAGGAGGAGGAGGAGGAGGAGAGGGGGGACCGGGAGGACTCACGCGGAGAGACGGGCTCACCGGAGGAGGAGGAGGAGCTGGTGGAGGAGGAGGAGGAGGAGGAAGGAGGCTGCGCTCTGATCCTCGCGCGCTGCACGGGGACACACGGGACATCATTTTTTGGACACTCTCCATGGAGACGGGTCGCTCTCTCCGCGCGCGGTCTCCTCCGCACAGACGAGGATTGTGACGGAGGACGGTTGTGTGTCTTGGCATCGCCCCCCCCCCCCTCCACCCTCCCTCCACCCACTCACCAGCCAGGTGTTGCATTCAAGCGCGAGCCCCTCGTGTGGATGGAGAGGCGCGAGAAGGAGGGCTGAGCTCGAGCACTCGACACTGATCCTGTCTGCGGAGCCTCTTCAGCAACAACAAGTTGACGACCGTGCGCGTCCTCTCTGGTTCCGGAGCTCTGCGGGTCTCACACACGGATTGTACTGACGGATTCTTTGTTTCCTGACCTCACTGGATCACCGGATCACCGGATCACTGGATTTGTCTTTTTTTTTTTTTGGCCCTTTTTTTTTTTTTTTTTTGTACGAACGAAACAGAAAACACGTTTTTGTTTCTTCTCTCTCCTGCAGCGCGCGCGAATAAGAAGCAGAATGGCAGAGTGAGCGGAACCAGCGGTGCCAACGACGCATGATCCATTTGTTGGGTTCCGTCCTCAGATCTCCTGCACGGCTGCTGTCTGACACCGTCTGTCTGCTGGGTTTTCCCCCGACCCCGGCTCTCCGTGCCGCCGCGGCACCCTGATGGTGCGGACGGTCGGCGCACGGTGGCTGGAACACGCCGCCCGGTGCTCGGTGACGATGCTGATGATGAAGACGAAGGCGCGCGGTTAATCCAGAAGATGCTTTTCCACTCGAGTCGGATTTATGTGCTGTTTCTTCAGTGGGATCGTTCGCGTGACGATGACCTCCAACCGCGCTTTACCCCGTGCCGTGCTCGCCGCGCCCCCGGTTCGATGCGCACGAGAGGACGTCGTCTCCCCAAAATCGCTGAGCTAACTCACAACCGGGCAGACAGCGACCACTAACCGAACCGACCGATAGGAGGAGAGAACAGTAGCGACCGCAGCAGCGGCGGCAACAAGCGGCAGCAAGTGATGGAGCTGTCGGAGGTCCGGTGCTCCAGCGCGAGCGAGGAGCTGTACACCATCAACAAGACCCCGAGCAGCAACAACAGCAACAGCAGCGGCAGCGGCGGCGGCGGCAGCGCGCGACCCAAGCGGCTGCTGTGGCAGGACGCGGTGCGGCACATCACCGAGCAGCGGTTCATCCACGAGCAGGGCGGGGGAGGCGGAGGAGGGGTGAAGGGCATCGGGCCGGACGAGCCCTACGATCCGAGCCAGGGCGCGCGGAAGCAGTCGGCGGGGCGGACGTCGGTGGGAGACCGGCACAACAACGGCGGGACCAAAGTGTTCCCGGAGCGCGCCAGCAGCGACCTGGGCTTCCTGCAGATCGACTGCGCGCCCAGCAACTCCGACTTCTTCCTGAACTGGGGCTACACGTACCGGGGCGTCATCTTCCCCACGCTGCGCAACGCCTTCAAGTCCCGCGACCTCGAGCGGCTCTACCAGCGGTACTTTCTGGGCCAGAGGCGCAAGTCGGTGGTGGTGATGAACATCCTGGACGTGGTGACCAAGCTCACCCTGCTGGTGCTGCACCTCACCCTGGCCTCCTCCCCGATGGACCCGATCAAAGGGACGCTGCTGGGCTTCTTCACGGGCATCGAGGTCGTCATTTGTGCCTTAGTGGTGGTGCGGAAGGACACCACGTCGCACAGCTACCTGCAGTACAGCGGCGTGGTCACCTGGGTGGCCATGGCCACGCAGATCCTGGCGGCAGGGCTGGGCTACGGGCTGCTGGGGGACGGGGTGGGGTACGTGCTCTTCACCCTGTTCGCCACCTACAGCATGCTGCCGCTGCCGCTCACCTGGGCCATCCTGGCCGGCCTGTTCACCTCGGGGCTCCACATCCTGGTCCAGCTGCTCATCTCCCAGAATGCACAGCTCTCTACCAACCAGGTAAGATCTCACCTGGCCTCCTCAGCCCCTCCAGCTTCCTCCTCCTCCTCCTTCCTCCCTGCACCATCATCCCCTAATCCTTCTTCTTGATTCACCTCCTCTTCTTCCCTCTTCATCTCCCTCCTCCTCCCACTAATCCTAATCCACTTCTCCTCACTTCCTTTTGTCCAGTTCCAATCCTCCTTCCATTTCTCCATCTTATTTCCTCCTTCCTTCCTCCCTAAGCCTCCTCTTCCTTCTCATCCTCCTCTCCTCCTTCTCTTCAGCTCCTCCTTTCATAAACTTCCAGACTTGTTGAAGATGTCTGACGAGCTGTTGGTGTTTCTGCTGGTTCTGATCCTAAACACTCAGTCTGTTCAGCATCTGTATCTGCAGCTGACATCATGCTTCCTGTCAGTGGGTCGGCTGCTGTTGTTGTTGTGTTGTTGTTGTTGTGGTGGAGTGTGTTAGAGCCGTGTGTGTCTCTGAGTTGTTGGATCTTGGATGTATTGTCACGAGAGGTTTCAGGTTTCAGAGTGCAGCGAGGCGGTTTGTCTGCGACACCGGCCTGATCCGACTGCTGCTGAGGTTTCAGCACCAGGAGCTGTCCAACACACACACACACACACACACACACACACACACACACCCCATCAGAGGAATGTACTGCATCTCCAAACAGGTCCAGCTCCCCCTACTGGTCGCTATTATAATCACCCATCAGATTTCTTCCTTCCTTTCTTCTTGTGTTATTCATTACGTTCAAATTAAACCACCCAGGAGATTTTTTATTGGCACACCGTGGACTTTTCCTCCAGTCGGTCTCATGACGTCAGTCCACATGATGGCTGAGGACAAAGAGGCCCGTCGTTAAAGTCTTTATCTCGTGAGCTTTGTGGTTAAAATGAGCTCGACCTGTCCGTCTGATACGGATGGGAACGTCTTTAAAGATGCAGAGTTTAGATGCTTCTGTGGATATTTGACAGTTAGACAAACAAAATAAATCAGGTTATATATCAGACAGCATGTATGTCGATACTGAACAATACGTCAGTCCGTCTCTGTCTGTGTTTTACAGACTCGTCACTGAGCTACAGGATCGATTATTATTAAGATCACGACACTTTCAGATCGTATGTAGTTCAACACGAGTGCTTTTGTGATCAGATCCTGGAGGATGAAGTGTGTTGATGTTTTATGTCTCTTTTTCCTGAGAGGATGGAGGTCAAACTGCTGCAGGTGAAGAGAACTGAGGTGGATTATTCAATACGTGACAACCTGAAGGTGATTATTCTCCTTCTGTGGAGTAAAGAAATCTCTTTTTACGTGTAACGCAGCGTTTATTCTCTCACATGAGTGTTTCAAACGACCTGGAGAGCAGAAGGTGTCTCGCTGCAGAGCGAAGGTCGTCACGCCGGCAGTCAGATGTGAATTATTATTTCCGGTGTTTTTCAGAGAGCGGTTAACGTCGTGAGAGGAGCAGCGACGAGAAGCTTTCAGGCGTCCGCGGGATAATTTATACCCGGCTGGTGTCATAACACAGAGCGGGCGGTCGGTGATTAATGGCGTATAAATCTGGACGGTACAGACACGTGACATGTGAGAGAACTAAAGGAACACAAGCTGAACAAAAACAAACGGCGCAGCAACAAATCACAGCGTGAACACGTGGCTTCAAACCTTCGCGTGACATCATCGTGGAGCTGTTCAATACTTTCATTCACAGAGTATCAATATATTTATTGATACGCCGATCATCTCAAAACGACGCTTTCAATGTTCCTTAAAGGTGATCAGTCATACGCAGCAGTAACTGCTAACTGCTGCTAACGCTAGCCTTTTTAATCATCATGGAGACTGTTTGTTTGTTAGCTCAGTTAGCCGTGCAGTTAGCTGGGAGAAAGAGGCTAGCTGGTTAGCATGCTAACTTCACAAACATAAGTGTATCAGACGTCAGCAGCACACTGACCCAGTTTCCCTAAAGAAACTTGTGTTTTTGTTCCGCATTTCCTCTCGTGTTGAACGTTTTCGTGTCCAGGCTGTCAGATTCTGTCATCGAGGCCACAGTGACGTCATCGCTGTGTGTGCTTCATGTTTAACGCTCTCGTCAGACATTTAAGTGAACATTTAGTTTCAGAAAGAAACGAGACACGTGGAGCTGCTGCGTTCGACTGTTGGGCCGTTATGATAAATATATATCTGTGTCTTTACATTTTATCCACCAAACAGTGAAGTAAAGTAAGAAAAACGACGATGAGGTGGATTGTGGATTCAGTCCGCTGTTAAAGAATGAACTCCACACAGACTGAGTGTATTGTGACTGTTCGGACTGTTGAGTCCGGCGTGTACGTTATGATACGGATGACGGCGGCTGTCTCACCGCGTCGTCCTTCACAGACCAGCGACTCGAGCTCGTTCTCACAGAGGATCTGGGTCGTCTTCATCGCGCTTGTTGACGCAGCTCACAGTCATACAGTTCATGTTCAGACGAGAAGGAAACTCCTAAAACACTCCGGACACAAACACACTCTGATCTGATGTGGGCCGGATGAACAGAACCTCGTCCCGCTGTCGGTCTGAATCCCGTCTCTGTCTCGGCTGACGCTGCGCGGCCGTGTCGATGGCTGTATGTGATGCAGCTGACTGGACGCTGCTGCACTGTGTGTCTCTTGTTGTGTAGCTCAGGGGGGATTTCCCAGCTCCCCCTCTGTCGCGTGGATCAGCTGTGTCAGTCCGCTGGGAGCCGGCGACCCGGCCAGCCTCTCAGAGGAGAGGTCGCGGGTCGACGCCGCTGCTGGATCGGAGAGCCTGACGCTTTCTGCTCTGTGGCCGGTGATTGCAGTGCTTTATGATTTGAGCAGATCAATAAAACATCTGCTCTCTGATGGATGAAACACGAGAGCAGTTCAGACGGTTTTCAGTCCTTAAAAGCTTTTTTTTCTAAATGACAGCGAGCTTTGGTCTGAAGTCGTTTTGGCTCGGTGATGAGTGACTCACGGGATGGTGAGTGAGAGGACAAACATGAAGACAACACGCTCTTTAAACACGACCTCGTGTGTGCTCGTGTGCAGATTTCTCTGCAGGTTGGATGGTTTTGTAATCTGAATCCAAATCTACTCCGCGAGCTTCAGTCCTTGGACTTTGCTCCCAGTTGTTGGACAGAAGAAACCAACAAACAGAATTTCTCTGTTTTGTTGTTTTATTGTTTGCCGAACTCAAACCTGTGCAAAGCTTCCAGGATGAATTCAGAAACCTGCTGATCTTTACAGATCCGGAGGCGACAGTCTAACGATGGCAGAGCCGTCGTCCTCCCTGGACAGTCTGTGTTAGTCTGATTTCAAAGTGGTAACGACATTAAAAACAGGAGATCGTCTTGTGAGGGGATCAAACCAGGTCACCCGTCAGCATCTTTGTGACGTCTTTGTGGTCTAGACTTCTAAATTAAAGCCTCTCTAGTCCAAAAATACATTTCCTGACCTCTAAATCACCAAATGTGAGTCCAACCTGAAGAGATCCTGCACATTCTCACCAACATGTTCATCTGGAGGATTTCTGTGTTTACACACTGATGGATCCGCGGCTTTATGTTGTGATAATTAAAGTACGATTTCTCTTAAATCTCTGATATGCAGCAGCGTCAGGAGTCGGTTAATTAGCTCCTCTCGCGCTGCGATAAGTCTGACTTTGTGTCATTACTGTAAGTATGAGCTCTCTCTATCTCTGCGGGTGGGTGGGATTATTTTAGCATCGCGTGTTTATATTTGTCGACTGGAAAAAGACCCGGAGATCAGCGACTTACATGCTCCGTGTTAATGCGGCTGCGGCGACACGCGAGCTGCGGCGCGTTCGGCCGGCCGGCCGCGGCGGGCGGAGCGAGGATTAGGACGGCTCATTCTTCACTCCTGAGGTTAGGAAGACTGCGCTCGCTGTGAAATTAAACATCCTCGAGTCAAGCGGCGCTAATCTGCCCTTATTAATTGTGTTTGCTTTAGGACGCGGTGAACATATAATATACATATTAGCTGCAGAGAGGAGAGACGCGGAGCGGAGGACGGCGATTGTCAGTTTAATTAAAGAGGGATTTATCAAACGTCTCACAATCGTAAAGTCACACAGAGGCTGGAAATGTTCCTGCTGCAGAGCAGAACGACTGGAGACTATTCCTGAACGTTACGTATGTCTTCATGTCAACACAGAGAGACTCACAAACATCACATTATAATAACAACTGAGTTTCTGCAGGGAGACAGACTGATGTGAGAGGCTGGAGGAAAACATCTCAGCCGGTCGAGGTGATGAAAACTACTCAAGAAATGTTCTGCAGCACCTTTTTCCTCGACGGAGAGGAGAGGTGATGAGCTGAAACAAAATGTCTGCTTTGTCTTAATGAGCCGTGACTGAAACGCGCCGTGTTAGCTTCTCGTCTGTCTTGAACTCATCAAGTAGAGCGCATACCTCCGCTTGGACCTGACAGACCTCGTAGCCGACATACAGCAATTATGTTGAACTTGTTGCCTCTTTATCCAGATCAACACCAGAATGTTAATGGGGTCTTATTCTGGGTCGAGACCCGTCCTCTGTTGTGGAAATCGGTCAGAAGGCTTTTGTGTAATCCTGCTGACAGACCGACCAACAAATGGACACAGGCCAGAACAGAACCTCCTCAGGGAGGTAATGATAATTCCCTGTGATTGATTGACGCGTCCTGGACCCACAAAGAGTCGGTGACATCAATACGGCTTCAAGGTTAAAAGGTTTCGGTTGGAAAGATACGGACAGAATGTATAATTCAGCTGAAAGGAAAAACAGTGAGCTGTAGTGAAGGCAGACGACCTGCGGCTTCACGTTATCTGACATTCTGTCGACTAAACGTTCTGAGTTTCCGTCGACTAAAGCGGGATAAAGCTACGAATACTAAGATATTCCTGAAACTGCCTTCATGATAAAAGTGAAGATGGTTTATTTAATTTTAAACACGCGTCATTTCCCTTTAAACGATGTGTGTTTTCTGCCCTCACAGCTGCAGAGACGGTGCGCGCTGTGTTTCGTCCCTCTCGTCTCTGAGCCTGATTGTTCCTGTCAGACTCAGAATAGCCTCCATCGATCCGGCTCCGTCTCTTCAGAGCCTCCTCGTGCCCCCGCTGGCCCCACATCCTTTGTCTCCGGCCTGTAGAAAGGCTTCGGTATTGGCCGTTGCATTTTCCTTCAGGACCGTCGCACCAGTCCGGTCACGTCGCATCCTCTCGCTCTCTGAACAATAAGCTCATATTGACCCGCTGTTTTTTCCCCCCTCCTCCTGTAAAGAGTCAGAATGGACCTGGTTCTTGTCCTCCGGTCGCAGCTGTATTGATGGCTGCCTTTGTGCAGGAGCCATTTAGCCTTTTATACTTGCTGTTAAATGAACAGCGGCGTCAGTAAATAACAGATCAGGTTGTTCTGGGCTGCGGGGGGAGAGTGTGTGTGTGTGTGTGTGTGTGTGTGTATGATAATGTGTGTGTTTTGGTGTTAGGGGACTAAGAGCGTTATAAAAACCATCAATAGCGCTGTATCTCCTTCCCTCTGTCTCACACACACACACACACACACACAGCAGGAGCTTCACGCTCGCCGATTAGCCGTTCTTCAGGCTCACCGCTGTTTCCTCTTTCAAGGTCAAACTCGGCTTACCTGGAGCGCCGGCTGCAGCGAGGAGATAGAGCAGGAAGGAGACTATTAAAAGACCAAATGTGTACATCATGAGCAGAATGCAGCACGCAGGTTCACAGATGCCTGCAGCGCAGCCTGGAAATACATTTTGTGTGTCTCAGCGTTCAAAAGGCTTCGCTGTTTGTCCCCGTCGCCGCCAGCCAATCACAATCAACCCATTGTTGAAATAACGGGTCGAGACGGTCATCACCAATCTGTCACCATTTCTATTCTATATCCAGATTCTCCCAGTGTGTTTTCTTTTCTCTCCTTCTTCTGCACAGCTAGCTTAGCATTAGCCTGCAGCTGAACACGTGTTTGAACACGATCGGCTGAACGGTTTAATTTCTTTTTTTATCGATTTGTTTGTGAAGGGAATTCACTCGAGGACAGATCTGAGAAACTGAACTTCTTAAAGAAAAAACTGAATTTCTCACTAGGGTTGTTTATTGTTCTGAGCCTGGTTCTGAACCCAAACCTGCAAAAACTCACCAGGAAGTATGTATGTGACCATTTTCAGGCCATAAAAGATCTGCTGGTCTTTACAAATCCAGAGGTGATCTGAGCCGTCAGTGGCGTCTCCAATAAGGAATGTAGCTGTTCCTTAATTATTATCCATGTTTGTGATCACTTCCTGTTTCTGACTGTAATCCTCTCGTCATCTGGACCATCAGAAACATTTCTTGGACCGCCATATTCCTAATTTTCTGTTGCTTGCTCTGTTGCTAATTGACGTGAAACTCTCCGCTACAGACATCAGATCAGACCTGAAAAAACAGGTTGATTTATCTGGCGGTCGTCGGCTTAATCAGCATCGTGTGAACAAAAAATTGTATTTCTGATTCACAGCTGCGTCTGCATGTGTGAATAAATCGCTGGTTTCATTCACAGGCAGTGATTGTATGTTTCCGTGTGCTGGATGGCTGAAGGGAAGGTTTCCTCTGGCCTCCGTCCAGCTGATCTGATCCACACCAGGAACCTGTCATCATTAATCATTTGTTCAAACACTTAATATGACCTCTGCTGCCGTTAGTGCTCATGCAACCAGGCATGTGACTGAAACAGCTGAGTGCGTTTACATCCCGCCTCCAACCAAAGGTCACATGGAGTTTCCTCTCTCGTAACCACGTTTCTCTCTCCTGAATGGATCCGTTGTATCTGATCACACTTCAGCCAAAACTAACAAACAGTCTCACGTCGAGCTTCATTTCAGGCTTTTCTTCAGTTTTCAATCGTATCATAAGCCCGGACAGGAAGTCCTCAAAGTGCCAAGAACACTTAATATCTACAATTCAGCTAAATCTATGTGTGAGGCCCAGTTCTGTTCTGTTGGGTACGCTGGATTATCCTGATTAAACCTTTAAAAAAACTAGACATTAATTGTCTGTAAGCTTAATATCCTACAGGCTCACAACCACGTGACTGACGTGTGCTGTCCTCTGTAAGAAAATGCTTTGTTAAAAACATTTAGAAAATTCCAAATTAAACAACTGTTAGCATGCTAACCCGCTAGCCTGTTCATACCGTGACACCAGTTTGTACCTCAGGAGGTGAAAGTCTGACGTCAACAACGACAGAGTAAAATCACAACATGTCAGAAAAAAGGACATTATTTTTCTCCGTCTTGTTTCTGTCTTGTCCTGAACTAAGACGAGCTGAAGTGCGTCGATAACTCTTAAAAACCAGGTCATTAAAACTCGCTACGAACTGTGTTTTCATTTCTGGTTCGACCAAATAAATCCTCAGTTCACAGCAACATGTGAGAATATTCCAGCTCGACACGCCGAATCCTAGTCAGAGCCGCTGTAAATCACCTCTGTACTGTCTCCCCTGTCTCAGAAGGCCGTTTAGCTCCACGGCTAACTTAGCTACTTGCTAAAGATGGCGGCGGCTGTAGAATGAAAGAATTATTTAGTTTCATGGGAGGAAAACAAAACACAGAAGAAAGGACTGGAATCGTTCAGGTCCTTGTTGGGCTGTTGCCTTCAGCCTGTGATCACCTGTCGCCAGGCAGAGTTCGCGAGCGCTACGACACTGAAAGGCAGCCATGTTGATCCTGACCCACTTTCTAATCCGAAGTCGTCGTGACCTTTAAAGTCCGGTTGTCGTTCACCCCGCCGCCCAGCGTCTTCACACTGACTCAGCCTGGTGGGAGGAGGGAGGCGACTCCCCTCCTTCCTCCACCCACAACCTCCTTCTCACCCTTCTCCTCTTCAACCTTTATCTCGCCGGTTTCATGCGATTGATCTTGGACAGTCTTGCTGTTACCAGACACTGCACTCAGCCCCTCTTAATATTTAATGAAGGATCAGCGCCATCAGCGCCGGCTTTTTGAGCTTTTAATGGAGAGTTTTCCAGCCACATTTGCGCGCCGTGACCTCTGAGGCATTTCCCCAAAATTGCAGCAGACGTGAAAAAGCTTTTTACCATCCTCCATTCTCCTTCGTCTGTCATGAATGAAACCCCGTAATCAGGACATAAATACGATTCATCCATTTAGAAAGCAGCGGGCGCTATCAGAGTCTAACCACCCGAACATGATTGATGCTTCCGAATGGTTAAAAGCGCGTTTTAAACATTTGGCGCTGTCGTAAAAGCTTCCCTCCAAATACAGATGAATAGTGTGTGTGAGCGTATCTGTGGTTTGCAGAACGCGGATTAAAATCAGTATTTCTGTTGAGCTTAATGTCAGCACCGCTGTGGAAATGTACATTATCACGACTGACGTTGTAGCAACGGCAATTTTATTTCCCGTAATTATCAGGTGAGCGAAGTCTCTGCTGTTCTTCTTCTTGCAGGTGAAACGATGATGTTTCCAGATGTTGTATCCGGATTACTTTGGTTACCTCCAGACTTTTCCTCCGCTGAAACTCTGTGGTTTTGTGTGAAGTGTCTGGACGACTGTGTGATGAGTTGAGCGTTCTCTGCACGCCGGAACCTCCCGGAGAGCTGATGGTGGTAACGTGTGACTGCAGCTTTACAAATGAGAATCTACCTCTGAGTTTAATGTCGGCACCGGGGGATAATATGGACGGAGCGGTTAGAGAGAGTGAGCTTTATGTTTTAGTCCCTCAGGTCGGTTTAAAAGCAAAAACAATGACGAGCTCGATCCAGCGTCTGGCTCGGTGCCACAGCACTGAGAGGGTTTTTGGCCTCGGCCGCCGTTTGTAACCGCGTTTATACCTCCGGCCTCGTCCGCGGTGAGACCAGATGAAACCGTGTGTCCGGGAGGATTACAGACCATAATAAAAGACGCCTGGCTCATTTCCTCCTCTCGCTGCTCGAGCCCACCTTGGGCTCTTAAACGTTTGGAGGAGTTTTCAGTGCCAGGAGAGTGTCCCGACCTGATAAATGAAATCCTGTGTAGTTTTACAGCACAATCAATCCTGCCGCTGCCTTCAGGGAATGTGGAAGCTATTTTCTTTTGTTGCTTTTACTGAAACGTCTTGTCTCCGAGTCCACATTGTCTGAAATGTGTCAGTTTCGATCCGGTGCGTTCAGCAGATCGACCTCCAGAGTTACCTGCAAGTCATTTCGTTTTTTCTTGCCAAACGCTGACTCAACACTCCTCCTCCTCCTCCTCTTCCTCTATTATCGTCCGGGCAGCCAGACATTCATCTTAATGAAAGCCTCGCTTTGTGTCCCGGCGACTGAACTGCTGACAGAACCTTATTACTGGTTATTGTAGCGCTGCTGGTAAATATAAGAAGGCTGAACGCTCTGACGTGAACTCTCGACCATAAATTCCACAAAGTCCTTTTTCTTTTTTTAGACTCCGGCTGCGTCACGCCGGCACAAATGTGCCTCGTCAGGATCCTCGCGACGCATTTCTGCTGAACGGTCAAAAGATTCTGATCGAGGATTTGATTCAGAACAAACAAACCAGGTAGAAAGAAGAAGAAGAAACCAGGTCAAACTGAAAGTGTTGTGAAAGATATAATGAAACATTAACTGTACGTCTTGTTTCTGCTGCCGTAATCAACGAGTCGATCGATGAAAACAATCAAAATATTTCATCTTCTGTGTTTTGAGGATTTGCTGCTTTTCTTTATCTGATGATAGAATAACAGAATATCTTCAGGTTTTTGGCTGCCGGTTGCTCGGAGACAGATCACAGTTCTCAGACTGGACTTACAAAGTTTTGGTCCACAAGTCTGAAGAGGTTTTGTGCAGAAACTTAGAAGGATGAGACAGCGTGGAGAGCTTTAAACCGTTTGAACAGGATCTTAACATGAATTTGTCTGCTGGACGTCTTCTGCTGCTCTGTGTTGTCGTCCTCTCCGTCCTGCTGCTTCATTAATCAGGAGAAGCTTTGGCCCGAGGTCGCGTCAGGAGGTCAAAGGCCTCAGCAGCTCCGTCTTAATGGACAGCGTGTTGACACGTCTGACCCTGAGACCTCTGCCATCAGGTCTCCAGAGGTCACGCAGCAAACAGAATAATGAGCAGAAAGAGAGGAACAGCTGACTGAGGGTGACACCGGACTGAGCCGGGACATTTCTCTCTCCTCACACGTTTGTTTGTTGAGCTCCGTCCAGTTTTCTGAAGTTTCTCCTGCTGTAAAACAATCACATTATATTTATAAGAGTAGAAATGAGCAGTGACGTGTTGATGCACTCAGGTAAATCTTCCCGCTCGCTGCCTGTAGTCTTGGTCTCACGGCGTCTGTGGCGTTGACATGCAGATTTGTCGGCGCCACATTCAGAATCTCCCGGTCCAACTCGTCCTGAAGGAGATCTGGTGACTGTGGAGGTCTTCTTCTTCTTCCTTCTGTTTTCTTCTTCTTCTTCTTCCTTCTGTCCTCTTCTTCTACTTCTTCTTCTTCTTCATCTCTCTGTTTTCTTCTTCTTCTTCTTCCTTCTGTCGTCTTTTCTGTCTTCTTGCATTTGTCTTCATCCTCCTCGTCTTCCCTCTCTTGTCTTCTTCACCTTCTTTTCTTTCTTCTTCTTCCCTCTGTTTTCTTCTTCTTCCTCCATCTGTCTTCATCATCCTCATCTTCCTTCTTTCCTCTTCATCTCCTTCGTCTTCTTCACCTTCTTTTCTTTCTTCTTCTTCTTCTTCTTCTTCTTCCCTGTTTTCTTCTTCCTCCATCTGTCTTCATCCTCCTCATCTTCCTTCTTTCCTCTTCATCACCTTCTTTTCTTTCTTTCTTTCTTTCTTTCTTTCTTCCTTCTTCTTCTTCTTCTTCCTCCTCTTGCTCTCTCCTCTGTTTGAAGGAAGTAGTGAACCTGGATTTTATTCCTAAACCTCTGCAAGCAGTTTGTGGGGCTTTTATTTTGAAAGTATGACAGGACGTAGCGTGTGTGTTTTTGCTAGCCTGATGATCTCAGGGAGGTCGGACAGAGCGGCTTCCTGAAAACAGGATGTTTCTCTGCGAGCATCGTTTTCCAACGAGGTGATGTTCGGTGAACGTCCTCGTCTGGACCGCAGCGTCCAGATTAAAGCGCGTTTGATACGCAACAACATTTGTCCTGTTTGAGTCTGAGGACATATTGAGTGAGGCTTTAAGCTTAAAGTGCGGGTGATTTACGGCTTATTCTTCACATTGAGGATGATTTCAGACGGGATTACCTCCCAGCTGTAATCTATTCATAGCAGCGGGCGCCAGCCAGCAGCGTTCACCGCTCTCCTGCGGGGGTCAGCATTTAAATGAGATTACTTTTGGATTACTGTTATCTGTTTGAAATGTGGAAAAACAGCAGGTACTCGGAAAAAATGAACGGACGCCGTCTGTATTCGACCCGCGTAGTGAGAATGTTTGACCACGAGGACTTCATGGCGTGTCAGCGTCCTCCTCTTTATTTTGTTTGCTATCACCGGTCCATTAAAACGTGGCCGGACGTCCGTATTAAATTATCATCCTGACGTTATTTCTTTTCAGTTGCTATAAACTGGAAGAAGTCGGAAGCTTCCTGGAGGAGCACGACTCCAAACGGAGCAGTGTGGCTCTGGCCCGGCTCGCCGTGGATCTGCCTGGGAGCTGAGTGCAGGTTGACACCGCGGCGTTACACAACAACGACTATCCGTCACGTCTGACGAGAGTCTGGCGGCAGGAAAAGCATTAGCTTTTAGAGTGTTTTAGCAGAAACATGGACATCATGACAGCCAAATGTTTCATAACCAGGCAGGAAGACGAGCTGGTTGGGATGGATTATCGTGAACTGCCCTTTAATGGATGTGTAATGTTGGATTTTAATATTCTTAAAGGTAAATATAAGGGATCAGCTTTGATTCTGGACATTTAGATGTATCTTCTCATCAGGTCTTCAGGTTTGTGTGACGAGGCCGAGCAGCTCTGACTTCGTATCGCTCTCTGCTGCAGTCTGAACTCCTCGAGCCGTCTCAGGACAAACTGGACCGAACAGCACATGTTCTGCAGGCGTGTAGCTGCTTGCTCTGTGTGTGTGTTTGTGTGTGTGTGTCTCCGGGGACGACGGGTCTCCGGCAGCTTCAGTATCTCAGACCGTCTCTCTGCCGCCGCAGGCTGTTGTGCTCAAGCTGCTACCTCTCCTCGGGGATCCGTCACCGGACAGATCCGGGGAATAACATCATCCGCCTCTGCAGAACAAACACGCCTGTGACTCTGATAGAAGTCCTGCTGCTTTTAAAAAAACGTCTCAGTTTGTGTGTCAAGGTGACGAAGATCTTTGGCAGAAAGTAAAAACTTAAATTTCCTCTCAAACTTTTACGTGATCACTGTGTCTTTGCTGCTTCTCTCTGTCATGTGTGGCAGCAAATAAAGATGTTTGAAGACGTCACTTTGTTCTCTGGAAAACTGTGATGAGCAGTTTTTACTTTATTGATTAAACGATTAATTGTGAGAATAATGTTTTGATGCAGCGCCTCTGGCTCTGTTTAGTCCAAAGAAATTCAGTTTACTGTCATCAAAGAGGAAAAACACCTGACAGCAAATCACATTCGAGGAGCTGGAATCAGAGAATTTGGACTTTTGTCCTGAAGGAATCATGCAAACTAATTAGTTGCTAATCAAAAAAATATAATATCTCTATTATGTTTAAATTGCGTGTTTCCCAGAATGTTGTTCTGAATACACGCTCTTCATTCAGCTGTGCTGAAATCTCCTCCAGTCACATTAACAAAAGCAAACTGATGCATGACGAGTCAGATTTTTATATAAAAGCTGAGATTTCCCCGATCTAAAGAGTGAAAGCGGCTCATGTACGAGGATCTGATCAGTTATATCAGTGAATCAGCCGTCCAAGAATGTAAATAAAGTGTGAAACCTTTGAAAGGAGTGCAGCCTGTTTACAGCCACACAGCTGATGGAGCTCAGCACAATGGCTGCTCTCTGCCGCTCGCTGCGAGGACAAAACAAGACGTTACGTCCAGAAGGTGACATTAAAGAGACGAGCGCGCTGCCGAGCTGCAGGCCGAGCTGCGGGGAAATGTCAGGAGAAGCTTCGCCGCCGGCCGCGACGGGGGGAAGTGCACGGATGGTTCTTCTTCTGCTGGATGTAGAGAAGGTTTGAGGTCAGAGGTCGCCGTTATGAAACCACTGCTGGGATCTGATAACTGAGGCTCCTTTACTGATTCACTTACTGAAAGCACAGACGGTGTGTGGAATTATTGATGACCAATAGATTGAATCACTGGTAGAGAACTGGCTTGTGGGAAATCTGCAAAGGTGTTTAATTGTGTAGTCATATTCAGCCGGAGCTGGTGAGGTCAGTCGTCACGCGGTACGTAGTTTAGCAGGATCAACATCACGATGTTAGCGTGGACCAGCAGCACGAACGTTAGCAGCTGAAGTTCTGGTTACATGTTGAGGAGCTGCAGAGTTGATTCATGATCTGGACATCAGATGGACCTGGTCTCTGTTCTCTTTCTCTTCATATCTACTGCAGCACATCTCGGGTTGTGTGATGTCAGAGTGTTACCTGCGGTAGATGACCGTCAGCTCTTCGCAGCAGTACAAAGCCCGGCCCGCTGCCGACGCTGCACGCTGCTTCTTTGCACGTTTAATTGCACGTCAGCTGAATTATTGTAAACAAACTTTGTGATCGGGTCCGTCAGAATAAGAATTCCTCCTCTGCAGCCCACGCAGTGACCCGGATCTTCTTCATCGGGCTGCTTCTGAACATATTGGTGAACGTCTCAGTTTTCATGGCTGTTTGCTTGAAATGAGCTGCTGTAACACACACACACACACACACACACACACACACACAAACACACACACACACATCCTCCAGCAGACGTTGTTCCAATTTACACGTTCAGCCCGAGAAACCAGCCTGGCTGTGATGGTGGTGGTGAGACGAGCTGTCTGCAGACTGGAAGTGTCTGTGATGTGTGGAATCAGCCGCTGATGTCTTCGTGTATCATCCACACGCTGTAACTCAGCCTCTCTCTGCTTCAGACCGTCAGCAGCTCCAACACATCATCTCACACGTCACTGCAGACGAACATGCTCGTCGTTTCACTGTATTTTCACTGTATTTTACATTTTGTGGTGAACAGGATGGGAATTGTTTTTGCACCGAACAGGAAGAGGTTCAAGTTTCCGACGATGAGAGAAAACGTTCAGTTTAGGGTTTCTTAACTTTTAAGGCTTCAGCAAGTTTTAACGCAGATTTCAAAGATGTTGGACAAGAGCAGGAATTTCTTTAAATAAATATTCTGACCTACATTTCAGCGGCCGATTACTTCAGTAGCTTCTTGTAACTCCTGAGGGAGGAAAATTACACTGAAATAACAAGAACCTCAGCACAATCGACTGTTTGTCTGTGATTGTGGTTGTAAAAGACGTGCCTGCAGCATTTAGAAACACTTCTACAGCTCGTTGAAACGCTGAAACTCTGGATGAGCGGTGAATTGGTCAGAAGCGTCTCCTGACGGTCATGTGTCTTGACTTCCCCCTCCCTCCCTCCAAACACCAGTCGAGCTGCGTTCCCCGTCCCGAGACGAGAGCTCCAAAACTGTCGGTGACAATCGTCTCTGCAGAGTGACATCAGACATTGTCATGGCAACGAGTCGCATATATGGGTCACATGCCACGGGAATCACATTTGGAGCGGAGATCGGTGGAACTGAAAAGTAGGGAGTGAAAATATCAGATCTGTGTCGCAGGAGGGAGGACAGACAGTCTGAACTGGGACAGTCGGGAGGAGAGCGGACGGAGTTTATCGTCCTCTGCAGAGTCACGTAGACGAAATGTTGAGTGAATCCTGTCGGGATCGATGTGTTTCCCCCAAGCTGAAAACGTTACAATAGCCGATTAAAACACTGACGTTCAGTCTGCAGAGCTCTGCAGTGTTTTCTCTAACGTCCTGTGGTGGACGCAGACCTCTAATCAACCCCTTCCAATCATCTCAGCCCGTCTGCTACGACCTCCGCACACTCGACTGATGAACAGATTCTTCCACGAGGCTTCGACGTCGTTATAATTGCTCGAGCTATTAGCGAGCTGGTCGCACTGGAGCGACATTTACAGCTGAGGTGCGCTCGTGACAGCTAGCCGCCTGTTTCTGTGTGATCGTGGGTTAACTACACACCTTCCTGTCGGCCCGGTGAGAGCAGCGGGTCAGACAGTGTCGGTGCGGTCGGGTTCCAGAGAGATTCAACTGTCTGCTGCTGCTGGTTTCTGCAGTCTCACCAACCCGGCTTCAGTCGCGTCCCACGTGGTTCTTATAGAGTTCTGCAGTTTGTCTATAGAAGTGTCAGTCTGCTTCTCTTCCTGCCCAAATTAATGGAGAATACTGAATGTAAATGTAACAGCAGCTTTATAGACATTTTGTCCACCTGAGAGATGTAATAACTGTAAAAGCTGCTGGTGTTTGAACGTTTCCTGCTCATTTAAAAAGACGGATTGGACCCGCTGGTGGTTCTGTAGACCGACTTGGAAGGAAAACCCGTTTGACTCTGTTAATTACTGAAACCTAATGCTGTGTAAAGCTTGTGTTGGCAGAGTGTCAGCGTTCAGCCGGTCCGGTCCAGGTTGTAAAGGAGATTTATGATGTTTAGATGAAGCGAGAACAGAGCGAGCTGGGAGGAACGCTGACCGTCTGTCTGCAGCCAAAACACCGTTTGTTTTTCAGCCAGTCCGCGTGCAAACATCACAGGGATATTGCACCCGGTTATGAATTATTAACCGAGGCCGTCTGTGTCATGTTAAATTTAAAGTATAATATCTTTGGACGGCCTGCGTCGACTGTGGAACATCTTCATCCGGTCGTCTGCAGATATTCGAGCTAGTGAAGCCGAGTTAATCATTCTCCGTCCTCGCCGCCGCCGCCTCCTCCTCCTCGGAGCCACGGGATAAATCCCTGCACTTGGCAGCGGCGTGTTTTCAGCAGAGACCAGCGCTGGCAGCGGGGAAGCTTCAGCTCTGCTGCTCCTCGCCAGCTGCTCCTCTAACATGTTTTCATACAGCTGTCGTCTGAGAGCAGGTTCAGCTGAAGCGGCCCGACAGCCTTCAGACCGCCGCTGCCCCCCGACTCCATCGTCTGCCGTACATATTGTGTAAAGTCTCTGTGAGTGTAACGTGAGTTCAAGCAGGAAGGTAACAGATAGCTCTGAAATATTGATGCTGGGTGGGTGCGATCTGGCCGTCTGCCGCTCTGTCTGAATAATTTTGTTGCATTAAATCGTGACACTCGCTCGTTCTCCTGCTGATGTGACGAGCTGGAAGTTCTCACACTCAGTCGTCCTCCTGCGACCTCGTGACGACGCAGGAGGAAACACTCGTCAGGTTTATCATCGTGTCCTCACAGATACGTTCCTGTTTACACCATCAAAGTCTGAGCGATGTCTTGAGTTGTTTTGTTTTGTCACTCCAAAAGTTTAATAAGAAAAAAAACAGAGACGATCTATATTTGAGAGGCTGAACGTCATTTGTACAGTTTGCTATTAATCACGTATCAAAATAGACGAAGACAAATCAATCAGTCGGCGAGTCGCTGTAGCTCTGAACGTGAGGTTGTGACGTTCAAAATTCAAATAAATGATCGCAGTGGATTTAATTCTTATAGTAAAGAAAAGAGAGCAACATGCTACAGAGCTGCAGCTCCGGAGAGACGAAGCGTGAAATACAGTAAAAACATTAAAAAACAAAATCATCGTCATTGTGTTGCTGCTTCACGTGCTTCTATTCTTTCTTCCAGGTTTTATTCTTACTGAGATGTTGCTATGTTTCAGTTCTGATCTCCGTCTTGACGACAGATTTGCAGCTACGAACACTGTCACGCTGTCACGCTGTCACGCTGTCACGCTGCTCCTCAGCCTCGACTCAAACTGAAAACATTATGATCATTATTACTATTATTAACCCTGCCTCGTTATTTTCCATGTGGCTGTTTGTAAGCCGTGCCTCCTCCCGGCCCGCCGCTCTTAATGAGACCTTGTTAAAAACATCCACATCACTGGCATTTTGCTTTAATGAGCGCACCAGCCGCCTCCACGCCGAAGCCCTTCGTGACGAGCCGGCGCGACTCTTTTTCCAAAACAACATGGACGCCGCCGCGGCTACCGCAGCTGCTGCGGCTGATGGAGGTTTTAATGTTCCGGTCTCTGCTGGGAGGCGGAGCCGAGCCGCCCTCAGGGAGCTCCACTTAGAAATTGAATCAGTGCTGATGGCGTCCTGGGAGAGATTCACCGCGAGACACAATAACACAGCGTAATGCACCGGAGGCTCCTCAGCACTGAGATACAGTGAGGAGCCTCGGGGGAGAGTGTGTGTGTGTGTGTGTGTGTGTGTAGGTGTGTGTGTAGTTTAGACAATCCTACATATATTCAGCTTTGAATTTGAAACACACACAAAGGTTTTTCTTCTTTATATCAACATGAAGCGTTTCACTTTTCCACCTACGCTGCGTTAACAACCTCCTCCTCCTCCCTCTCCTCCTCCTCCTCTTCCTCCTCCTCCTCCTCCTCCTCCTCTTCCTCTTCCTCCTCCTCCTCCTCCTCCTCTTCCTCTTCCTCCTCCTCCACCGCCGCCGTCAGGAGGAAGAAACTGTTTCATTAAAGGATAACGCCGCCAATTTTAAGCAAGACAGTGTTTTTTTTGGAGTAGTTTCGAGGCTGCATGTAATCTGGTTAAGCGCCTCCAGTGATTCAGTCACTCGGCAGCTGCGTGGCATTGTGGGTAATGTAGGCACAACCACACCGGTTTGGATCAGGCAGTCGAGGAGAACCGCCTTTATAAAAACTGGCCTCGCTCTCCACAAAGCGACGGAGCCGTCGCGGCAGCAGACGTCAGAGAATCTCCTCGTCGTGCTCTTGAAACGTGCAGCAGGTTTCACCGGCTGTGTGAGGTTTTTATCAGCTGTGACACGATTCTGCCTCCAGTACGAGAGCAATAACACTTTCCCCCCCTAAAAAAAGAAAGAAAGAGGGAGAGACACAGTAGACGGGGAGCAATGAAACAGGCCTGAAGTTATTTAATCACGTCACTTTGATTTACAGCGAGCCTCGCGCTAATGAGACTGCGACGACTGGAGGCCGAGCCGTAAAAGGAGCGTTTAAACTCACATCTCTGTGTTTAGATTCTGCAGACGAAACCTGTGAGACAAACACGGAACAAAAGGTTGTTAATTAAAGCGGAGGGAGCACGCCGACATACTGAATCCTGGAATAATAAACCCGCCTTGGCATTTATGTATTTTTGGAAAACGGGATGTTTTATAAGCGTTTGCCGATGAGTCACAGTGTGTTTGTCATCCCGACAGCTCGGTCCGCCTCAAACTTCTTCCGGATAGATTATTTTAGTTTTGTGGATCCCTGCGAGACCGATGAGACGTTAGAGAGTTAATAAAACGTTTAGAATCAGCAGCAGTTGTCTTTGATCGTGCAGTTTGGGTTCTGGTTTGACGTTGGTGTGATGTTTAATCGTGATGCTGAAGCTGTCGAGCGTCTGATTGTTTTTTCCGGGCATGTCCGCCGCGGAGGAATCCCCGGGGCTGAGCCAGAACTCTCCGGAGGGATTATAGATCTCATCTGTCCGGGGGGGGGGGGATGCCTCGGGATCCCCAGGAGGAGCTGGAAAACATCGCTGGTTAGAGGCACAACTGGAAAATCCTGCTTATCCTGCTGCTGAATGTTTGCAGAGCAGCAAGTGAAGCACAGAACGTATCGTCCACCGACCAAATATTCAGAATCAATATGTTGATGTTTTTGAGAATGAAGCATATTTTCATCTTCTATCGCCGACTGAGTATCTGAGTGACGGAGGCGTTGGAGCATCTGACGTGAAACTAGTCTGAATCTAACAGATCGTTATTGTCTTTGAGCCGCACGTCGATCCTTTTATAGCTTCTTTTTGTTCTTTCCTTGTGTTTTGGGCGCCCTCGTTAACCTCAGTCCTCCCTTTTCTGTGTCAGTACTCGACTCCCGTTTCACTTCGTAGTAAAACACATGAAACACACAAATATATCAAACCACAATCTGAAGTAATCAAAGTAAAAACCCGGCTCTGTCACCTTGAGGCCTTTCATCGTGTCACTTAATGCCGCCTGGTTATCAAACCGTGTCTCTGCGGGTCAGAGGACACGTTTTAAAAGCCAGAAATCTCATCACCTGGTTCAGGTAATCATGACTTATCGATCGACGACCTTATCAGCCGGCTGCAGATACAGTACGGCTGGTTGTCTGCCGCTCTGTGTGTGCGGCAATAAAAACTGTCCTCGGTGACCTTTTGCTGGAGACACTAAAGATGGAAGCAGATACTCAGGACGTGTCCAGACCTGTCTGTTACTGTAATTACTCCCTGTGTGTGTGTGTGTGTGTGTGTGTGCCAACCTGTTTAAACACTTGCATCATGTAAAAGCTCCAGCAGGCAGCAGGAAGCCGGCCGGGCTGCTGCTGAGGTGGAGGTGGAGGTTGGGTGGAGGTGGTGGTGAAATCCCCCGTGCAGCTGAGGAGGACGCTGGTGTTGCAGAGTGTTACATCAGCTTTGCGATGCTTTAACGGGCCGAGCTGCTCTTTACTTCACTTCACAGCTGATGATGAAAACCTTCAGACTGAGTCACTGCAGCGTGACGGAGACTCACTTCTGCTCTCCAAGACCTCAAACACACTTTATCATACAGCCGGTGGAGTCACTTTGGTCCATAGACACTGTTGACACACACACACACGCGTTGGTATGATTTAGATTCTGAGGATTTGTTTTACAACCGGGCGGTCGATCAGGTGTCCCGGAGGAGCGGAGAGGTTTCAGGGTTCGGTCCTGTGTTGGCGATCAGTGACCTGGTTCGGTCTTTTGTCTCTGGTCTGCTCTGGTTTCAGATGTTCTCGTCTCTTTTCAGTGGACGTCTCGGCTCGTTGGCTTCTTATTGGTGTCACACTGACCTCTGACATTCATTTTTAATCTCATCTTGACGGGGGCCGAGTGGTTCCCACAGGTTCTGTGTGTTTATCTGAAGCCTCGTTCCTTCCCTGTCAGATCTTGATACTGAGCAGTAGGAACGTAAGACCTCCGTTCTTTATGTGTTTTCATCAGCAGCAGTGAAACTCCAACACACTAGCTGCTTTGAGACACCGAGTGAACTACATCATCCGATATTTATGGTCTGAACAACTCACCAAAGCTGCTTTTAATCTCTTATAACCCAAAATATCTCCTAACTCTGGCGTCACTCCAGCCGTTTGCAGGACTTTCATCTTTACTTCATGTCCACATCCGTCTGATCTGTCCCGTCAAATCCCTCAGCAGTGATTTGGGATTTGAGCGATTACTCTTGACAGAGTCTCCGGTTGAAGAGGTCCAGTTCGACCCGCTCACAGTTCGACCTGGCCGTGTTAACGTACAGCACCATCAGTGGATGAATGATGCACTTCACTGGCAAACACATCGAACAGACGACTCAAAGATACAAACACGTAATGAACTCAGTGACATCCTGCAGCGCCGCGATGACTCGTCAGACAACACGCGCCGTCCGTTCAGGTTGCGTCACGTCAACAGAGCCGCAGGATGTTGTGCTTTATGTAAATGAGTCTGTACGTCTTGAGGTAATGAACCGTGAGGTCGCCAGGATATTCAGTTCTGCTGGTTTCCCTGCCCGTCTCCCAGCAGTGTGGTTCTGTAAATGTTGTGATTCAGTACTAGAACCCGACATGTTCTCGCTGATAATCGAGCTTTACCTGTCTGTGTGTGTGTGTGTGTGTGTGTTTCAGGTAGCAGCTCAGGCGGTGTTGTTCATGTGTATGAACACCGCGGGGATCTTCATCAGCTACCTGTCGGACCGGGCTCAGCGCCAGGCCTTTCTGGAGACGCGGCGCTGCATCGAGGCTCGGCTGCGGCTCGAGACAGAAAACCAGAGACAGGTGAGTCCACGACGTGTTGCGGCGGCGCTGCTCGCCACGTACCACATCGATCCACACAGAAACTAAACTAGATTTTCTGCAGGAGAGAGTATATCCAGCTGGGCTCCACAGCCAGGTAGAACATCGTGATTCTGTGTGTGATGGTTGAGTTCTGGTTGAGCTTGAACCTGCACGCTGTGATTGGTCAAAATACAACAAGTAATTACAGGACGATGTACGACGTTGTTCGGCGCTCAGAGCTCCGCGTGGACACAGTCAGTCTGATAAAAGAAGCAAAGCATTGATGGATCTCAGCTGACAGGCCGAATGTTAGCAGCTCGGCTAATGAGCCCGCTGAGAGGAGAATAACATGGACGCTGCATCGATCCACCGCTGTCACGCAAACTGTGCATCAGTGCAGCGGACACACACACACACACACACACACACACACACAGTGACAGTGTTGTTGACGCAGTGGAGTGGACGGTCGGTCTCTGAGAAGCCACTGAAAGCTTTTACGCTGTCGTGTTTCCTGGAAGGGTTCGGGCTCTGATGAGCTCTGCGATGGTTGTAATGGAGCGAGGCGCGGCCGCGCCCCGAGCACACCGCCTTAATGTGAACCAATCAGGGCCGGGCAGTTCTGTCAACATGCTGAAGGAACACAGAGACACGTTTCCGTCCACAACACAAGATGGACCCACGTCAGTGCGGTGCGAGGACAGGATGTGGACAATCAGTGCGAGGAGAGAGAAAAGGCTGCAGAATTAAAAGCCGCGCTGATCGATATTTTCATATTGGAACGGATAACGTGACTCCGTGTGCTGTGAAAGTGTCTCAGCCGCTTTCAGCTCTTTGTTTTAGATTCAAACGTCCTGCTTCCCCTTCAGAGCGTCGTCTAAATGCACACAATGGGAATCAAACAAAACCATCCTCGGGGCAGTTATGATTCTTTAAAGAAACTGATCTTCACTGGTTCAGTGCAGACGCAGATATCGCACTTAAAAACTCTTTCATTGCCGACTTTAAACCAAAAACCTGCAAGAAAGGAGAGTAAAACCAGGAGGAAGGAACCTTAAACACAAGATATGAAGATGGAGGTTGTCAGCAGGCTGCTGGAGGGCTTCAGCTCTCGGTTAAAATCAAGCTGCGCTAATGACTTTCAAAGCTAATGTGACACTGAGTCCGCTGGCTCTCAGCTGTCCAAACCAGAGACCATGTCCAGTGGAGCAAACGCTCGCTGCAGCCCGTTAACTGTCCACACTGCAAGAAATGTCCAGCCGAGCAGGTCGCTGGCTGCTGCAGAGGAGGCAGTGAGATCATCTCAGGAGATCCGTGAGAAAGAAAACCTGTCTGGTTCCTTTTTTTAAAAAAAATAAAAGTAATCAGATGGAAACAAAATACAGAAACGACTGATTCTGACAGGAGACGTTAGATGTTTCCAAAATACAATAAAACCAGAAGTAAAAAGTAATTTCCATGCCAGCTCATCCTCTCAGCGGGCTGTCAGAGGCCGCATGAATCACTTCTGTTCTAACAAAGATTTAAATATGATTATTAGAGGAATCAGAAGTTTCCAGTGAACGCAGCTCCGGTTTGATCGACGCGGCAACGTCCCCCGTCTGAGACGAGCGAGACTAAACAACCTGAACTCGCCGGAGGTTCAAACTCTTCGTCTGAATTGAGGACGACTCTGTAAGAATCCACATTTCTTGCAGTGAGTCTCCAGCACCAAACCCCCCCGGAGCGCTCCGTTACCATGCAGCGGCTCGAGTATTAGCAACGCTCCACTGAAAAATGTGTCCGTCTAGACCTTAATTTGTGGACGCGCTGCTCCGCTTTCCGGCGCAGATAGCAGGTCAGCGCCACACAGAGCCGGGCCGGGCCGGGCCGCAGACCAACACCTGCTGTCCTGCAGCACACTGAGCGCGCTCAGAACCACAACACCTGCACCTGCACTGTGACACGGTCAGAAACTGTGTGTGTGTGTGTGTGTGTACAGCACAGAGGTGGATTTAATCATGGCCACAAAGGAGTGATGTGATTTATCTTTATTCAATTAATGACTGTCCAACGTAAAGGTAGTGAAGGTGTGTGTGTGTGTGTGTGTGTGTGTGTGTGTGTGTGTGTGTGTGTGATGTC
>CAEMYA010000437.1:590413-600814 GCA_903131615.1 Diplodus sargus | reverse complement strand
ATGCCAGCTCATCCTCTCAGCGGGCTGTCAGAGGCCGCGTGAATCACTTCTGTTCAAACAAAGATTTAAATATGATTATTAGAGGAATCAGAAGTTTCCAGCTCTGGTTTGATCGACGCGGGAACGTCCCCCGTCTGAGACGAGCGAGACTAAACAACCTGAACTCGCCGGAGGTTCAAACTCTGCGTCTGAATTGAGGACGACTCTGTAAGAATCCACATTTCTTGCAGTGAGTCTCCAGCACCAAACCCCCCCGGAGCGCTCCGTTACCATGCAGCGGCTCGAGTATTAGCAACGCTCCACTGAGATATTTGTCCGTCTAGACCTTAATTTGTGGACGCGCTGCTCCGCTTTCCGGCGCAGATAGCAGGTCAGCGCCACGCAGAGCCGAGCCGGGCCGGGCCGCAGACCAACACCTGCTGTCCTGCAGCACACTGAGCGCGCTCAGAACCACAACACCTGCACTGTGACACGGTCAGAAACTGTGTGTGTGTGTGTGTGTACAGCACAGAGGTGGATTTAATCATGGCCACAAAGGAGTGATGTGATTTATCTTTATTCAATTAACGACTGTCCAACGTAAAGGTAGTAAAGGTGTGTGTGTGTTTAATCGGTGTGTGTGTGTGTGTGCGTGTGTGTGTGTGTGTGATGTCACAGCATCCTCCATTTATTCAGCGTGACAATAATGAAGGAGACGTGTGTTTGTTTTAGCAAAGAGTGAATGAAACAGGATGCTCCATCTCTCTCTCTCTCTCTCTCCCTCTCTCTCTCGCTCTCTGCTGTCCTGTCAGTGTCTCTCGCCCGCCTCACCCCTCTCCCCTCTCTCTCCTCCTCCCCCCTCCCTCTCTGCTTGTGCTGGAGGTCTGAAGAGGCTCTCCACAGCTCTCAGACAGCATCATGCAGCTTCACTGAGTTCACAGGAGGTTTATGAAACAGCACATTTAGTCACATGAAGCGTGACGTCTGCAGACGACAGGTGAGGCGTTCTCGCCCTCCCGTCAGCCCGTTTACTCCGTTACAACCAATCGTGTGTCAGGACCGTGTTTATGAGCGCCGTTCTTCCGACACCCGGCTCGTGTCGAGCACCAGAGACCAGCTGGCTTTTTGAGCGTCGGCAGGATTTCATGCGCAGAGAAACTTGAGTTTTGCTCGTATTGTGCTGGGTATCTGAAGGAGGCAGTTGCTTGGCACCGGCGCAGATCCCCGAGGCCAGAAAAATACTGAGGGACGCTGCGTGGCTCCCACTCCAAATCTGTTTCTGCTTTTGCCAAGTGGCACTGCGTCAGCGCAGAGAAACCACGAGACAAACCGGGTTGTTTGTGCTGCTTCTGTGGGCCTGCAGGCTCTGTGGGATCCTGTTGAGGAGCTTAGGCTGGCCCAGTCAGACTCATCTTTTAAATCATTTCTTACAGACAGAACTTTATGTAATTTGTTTGGACAAGATTATTTCCACTCGCATTCGCCTGCTTAATACTCAGTTTGACTTGTGTCTCCATTTAATTCCTCTTTGCTCTCAATCTTTTCTTATTCACTTCATATAAAATACTTGTTGTGTTCGACTCTGCTGCAAAAAGCAGCTCACGTTTCAAATCATTTGTTTCATTACTTACACTGTTTGCACATTTATCCCTATAAATCCTTTAGACTGGTGAACTGGAAAACTTCTTGTTAAAGTCATTGAGTGTTTTAATGTGAGACGTGTTTCTCTCCCTCACAGGAGCGACTGGTGTTATCAGTCCTGCCACGTTTTGTAGTTTTGGAAATGATCAACGACATGACAAATGTAGAGGACGAACACCTCCAGCATCAGTTTCACAGAATCTACATCCACCGCTACGAGAATGTCAGGTGAGGCCACACGTCTGGTTGTAATGCAGTTCTGTAGCGGTGACTTAATGGATGTTGGGTGGGTGGTGGGTGGTGTTACGGGTGGAGGCGTGTTTGTGAAAAGCTTTCCGAGGCCTCTGAGGACGCCGGACGTGTCGTGAGTCTGGAAAGATGAAATCTAAGTTACAGTCGTCGCTGATAATCCTGTCAGATTGTAGCAGAGAAAACGTCTTCACTGGCTGTAAATGTTCAGATTATATCATCACATGAAGTGCATTGAATATTCTGGATGGTGTGAACGAACTGACCTGGATATTAAAGTGACATTTCCGTATTTTATTCAGCATTCTTTTCGCAGATGTCAAAGGCTTCACCAACCTCTCCACGACGCTGTCGGCGCAGGAGCTGGTGCGAATGTTGAATGAACTCTTTGCACGCTTCGACCGCCTCGCACACGTAAGTGACTCGGCTCTCGACCCCACGTGACGTACGTTTATGTGGTGAACGCTCAGTTTAAAGTACTTTCCATTACCGAAGGAGCCATCAGGCTCCGAAGCTGTCTCCTGTGGTCACTTCTGATTCATGCCGCTTTCAGTTGCCTCCACGTTTTTGTGGCTAAAACAATAAAAGACGTCATCTTCTTCCACCGCTCCTGTTGCATAATCCAGCTCTCGCTGTCTGAAACCTGCCAAGGCTTCACATTTCCACCATACGCTGTTTCTGTAGTCATATTGTTGTTGGACTGAGCGTTGGGAACAGACTGAGCTCACAAGTCTTTGTTGTCAGTATCTACCAAAACCAACACGAGCAGTCCAGAAACGTGAGCTGTTGATGAGCCGACTGCGCTCCAGTCAGAGTTCTGTTAAAGAGACAGTTCACCCCAAAATCCAGCACAGATTTGTCCTCTCAGCTGTGGTAGATTCTGTTTTTTCTCTCCAGTATAATGAACCTAAAGCTCTTCCAGATATCATGACACAGATACTCAAGATGATCCACTGACCTTGTTGTGAGCAGTTTCATGTAGGAACTATTTTCTGCACGTGGACGCGAGGCGAGCTAACCATGCTAAGTCAAAATAGCTAATTTTACAACACGGCTGATGAGGATGAGATTCGTGTTTCCATCATCCCGTCTGTGAGGAGATGCAGCTTGGTTCTGCACGGTGATACGTCACTGCTCACAACAAAGTCTGTGGATTATCTGGACTCACCGGGTCGGGTCACGTTCACTTTGAGCACCACGAGCAGCATCTCTTCTGCTGGTATCTTACAAACTCGCGCTTTAAACAGTCCGGATGGAAGAACAGCGCCACAGGTGAGAGGAACGATATGAATTCTTAACGTCAGAACCGATCCAGCAGAATCAGACGTCGCCTTTTTTATTCCACACATCACTGGAGGCAGTTTATCAGATTACATGCAGCTTCCTCCGGAGCCACAAAAGGCTTTTTTAGTAGTTTTTGCAGTCGGACTCTCCGACTCCTGTAAACACTTTAATGTGCGTTAACGTTTGAATGTTCGGCTGCTGCAGACGCTGAAGGTTTCATATCAAAAGGAGTCGCTTCGTATGACGACTTAGATTCAAGTTGTGTTTCAGTCTTCACGGCTCATGATCAGATTCAGATAGAAGACTTTTCTTCTTCCTCTGTGTCTGTTAGAAGAATAAATCTTCAGAACCAGGCGGTGGACCCAGAAGTGGCTCCTCCGATCTGGCTGATTGTGTTTTTTGGCTTCTCAGCGCTGCCAGAGCTCGTGGAACAACAAACAAGAAAAAGAAAAACTCCAGAGTAAATATTTCATTCAGAGTGAATCACAGATTCAGTCTGTCGGACTGAATGTTTGTCTGCTATCAGATTCTCAGACCGTCGCGCTCCTTCCAGTCAGGATTTCACAATCAGCTCGTTGGTGCAGAACCGACCTCGCGTGGAAATTGATTTTCTTGTTTTCATTCCCCGCTTATATTTCTCTTCATTCAGATCACAAAAGCTTCACCATGTTCCACTGTTGTGTGGTTAATTAAATGAATTTTCCTCGGCGTTGTGCTCGCTGCTGTAAACCGATGTGATTGGTTGTTTTTCAGGAGCACCACTGTCTACGAATAAAGATCCTGGGAGACTGTTACTACTGCGTGTCGGGCCTACCGGAGCCCAGACAGGACCACGCCCACTGCTGCGTGGAGATGGGCCTCAGCATGATCAAAACCATCAGGTACCGACTTCCTCCACCAGGTTTCAGTGATTGGACAACGACTGCTGGATAGATTAATTAGTTCATGGAACGACTGGGATTAAAAGTGCGATAATACTGGAAGTATTAATACAAAATACAACAACATACTAAATGTGTACTAAGTTCTTCAGAACATGGGGTTCTGATTGATTTTGGTTTAGATAACTTGAGTCAAGCTGTCGGCTTATTTTACAGTTTTTTTGCACCTCAGTTGGGATAAAAACCACAAATTGTGTCTTCTTGTGTTGTTTCCTCGGTTTAACAGACTTTGTTTTGGTCACTAAATGTCTGTTAATCGGTATTTTCAGCAGTAAGGTTTGTAGAAGGTTGTTTGTAGGACCTGAGTGTGGACACAGTGTATTATAGTTGCTCCAGTAGCTGAAGCTCTGGTGAGTGGATCACGGAGGATCCACAGCGGACTGAACGGAGCTGGACCTCGAAGGTAGTTCAGTCACTGGAGAGGTGGAGGAGAGACACAGTGAGGTGGAAGTCACAGCTGGGAGACCGAGAACCACATCAAGGAAGAAGAAGTAATCAGGCAGCTAGTGGAGCAAAGAGCAGAACGTTTGAGCTGGTGCTGATGATCCGATGAGCTGCAGGTCGTCAGCACATCAGCCAGATTCTGCAGAGCACCAAAACACAAATCATGAAGCTTGAGCAAACAGTTTGAAGTCCGTCCTGTGTGCACTGGGCCCGCGGACGTACAGATTCCAAACAGTGGATTCCTTTGATATCATAGAAAACTTCTGCAGTAATGTTGTGTGTTTCTAGGACCTGTAAGTGTAACTGAGCAGACTGAAAGTGAAAGTGATTCCGAAGCTAAAGATTAAGTGTTGAGTCTGTGTGATTAATCCTGATCAGCTCGTCACCTCACACAGAAACTCTGCTTCACATGAGAGCTCTAAAACAAAAGAACAAAAAAAAACTAAATCAAAGATGAAAATGTTCCCGCGCTGCTCCTGCTGCTTCAGTACAAACAAGAAGTGTACGGTGGAGCTTTAAGTTGCTAACGTTCGCTGAGTCTTTCTTTGTAAGCTGTCACTTCCTGTTGGATGTCGAGGACAACACCTGATACTGAAGAAAATGTCGCCATGTGGATTTATAGACATTTATGTGACTTATTCATACCACCATCACTGGAGTGTGTTCAGGATCGACTGCAGTCAGTTTAGAGTCGAGTTTTGATGCTGTTTCAGAGCTTTAAATACACTTTTGGAGCACTTATACGTGACCTGAGTTTATTCTGTTGACTTTACTTCTGCAGCAGATCTTTGCTGCACACACGTGTAATCACATCAGCAGCACACCTGAGCTGTTTCCTTCTAACTTTAAAGGAATCTTCTAGAGAAAACAAGCCTCTTTCACCCCGAGGCGTCGGACAACAGCGTCGTTATCTCCACATTTCTTGTATCTGGTTTCTCGCTGCGCTGCGTTCGCCTGCGCTGTGATCTGAAAGAAGCTTCCCTGCAATATTTGCATTTGCAAGAGAATCAGCCCCCGGCTGTGTTTCTACAGAACATCAGTAACATGCAATTACAAGGTCCAACCATATCACACATCCCTGCACAGCTGACACGGGGGGAAAAATATTTTCTGTGATGATATCGTCTTTTTGAAATTACACAACAGGGATTTGCAGATTTCGTAAGCGCGTGAATCGCGACACATAACTGAGTGTGTAATCGTCAGTTTCTGTAAAAAATGAGGTATGAAGCATAAATAAAGTCTGTGCAGCGAGTTGTGAAGAGGCACGCGGAGGCTGCGGTTTGTGCTGTTAGAGCTCAGAGCGATTTCATTTTGATTATCTTCTTTGTGGCTGCAACACTTTGGCCTCGTCACATCACAGTCAGCGTGACAGAGAGGGAGGGGAGGGCGCTGATGTTTGGAGGGGAAGGAGGGATTAGCGACGGATAAGCTGTGAGATTTGTGCTGTATACTATTAAGTCAATATGGTGAGCTGCCTACAGACGACCACTTTGTGCTGCAGAGTGCAGCTCGGTGCTCGAACGCGAATCAAAAGAGCTGAACATGAAGGCGTCTGCAGGTGTCGATGTCAGTGTCTGCTTACCGGTCAGACAATGAAACAATCCAGAACGGCTCCTTCAAGCATCAGATGTCCAAACACCAAACACACAATTTATGATAAAGCTGCAGTTCTATAAACACAATTCTACACACACAATGTGATAGTTTGCTATTCTGTTCTGACACAAACTCCACTGAAAACAGGACAAAGACAACATGTTCTTAATCTTTCACAACATCAACTTCATTCATTTTTGTGAATACGTGCTTATCTTGAATTTGATGGCGGCGTCGTGCTTCAGACAAGTTGCAACAGGAGCAACAGGAGACTGGAGAAATTCTGCAAAACCCCGTGTTCAGACAGGTCCACCGGCTGGTTGGTAACAGGTGATCGTATCGTAGTAAACTCGCGGATGAGATGAATGATGTGGTTGCTAACAGCAGATCGGCGGAGCGTCACACGCGGTTGTTTTCTTACTGACCTCAGGACTGCAGCTCTTCTGTAAGAGAGAACCATGTTCATGATCCGCTGAGGCTCGTCACTTACACATATTAAATCTCGTATTGACTCTTTTACGAGCTCTTGAGCAGATATACTGACATCACAACCAGGAGTCGCCACTTTGAGCTGCTGCTCTCAGGACCGGGAAGAAAGAAAACCATCTACAGATGATCGTTTGTCCCTGATGCCATAAAATATCTGAATCTGTAGATCTGCCTCAGCACACACACACCTTCATATCTTCAGTGTTTCCTCCTCCAGTCTGAGTCATCTTACCATCAGTGATTCTAAAGCATTGTTTTTCTGTTCACTGTTCACACAGCGTGGGGTTTTATGTTCACAGTTCCACGATAATCCACTCGATAGTTGTTGAGATGTTTCAGTCTGCAGCAAAGTGGTGGAACGACCATTTCTCAGCTTTGATCTGAACGTAAGACCGTAAATAAGGCAGGAAGCATTCGGGATGCGTCTCGTGCTGTCTGTTGTTGTTATCTGGTCTGTTACAACGTTCCACTTCAGATAGAAATCAAAGACGCCTGCTGGAAGTGTTAATGTGGTCTATAGGTGCGTTTTAAAAAACCTTTGAATCCTGCTGATATTGACAGAAAGACAGACTCGTACCTCAGGAGTGTCTTGTATTGTTTGTAGACTGTGTGCTGCAGTGAGAATCAGGATTAATACACAAACTTCACATTTTGACCTGAATTATTGCTGTTGATAAATGAGGCACCGTCGTAATTAACCCGCCTCTTGTAAACATGAACATTGTCATCAGAAGAATAAGAATCTGATGAGGAATAAACAGAACATCCAGTGATTACACGAACACAAAGGAGGCTGTTAACCTGCGTGTGTGATAGTAGACGAGCGTCGTGCTGGAGGAGAAATAATCTGATGCCATAACGAGCGTCCGTCTGTCCGTCTGAGCTCTGAGTCACTCGGACACCAAAGCGTTTGCTGAAGCAGACAAAGCTTTGGAGCGAAAAGGGAAAATGTTGGCTGCTCCTGGCCTTTGATTCGGGCTGATTTTCCACAACGATGACAACAGACACTCATCATGGATGTTTGCTGGCGCAGAGACCGAGGGACGACAAACTCTGAGCGGAGGTCACGTCCAGTTTACAACGCTCAGCTGATCTGATCTGTCGTAGCAGTCAGACCAGGAGGAACTCCGTCCAGGAGCCCAGAGACCAGGAAACCCACGCTGAGGTGTACGGAGAGGAAACTAAACACTCTCTGGCGATCGCAGAGTGATCCACCTTCACACTGCTGGATTCTATTACTGCCACAAGGCAGGTTTATTTGTAAAGCGCAATTCAGACACAAGGAAACTCAAAGTGCTTTACAGGAGCAGACGATTTACATTAAAAGACATTAAAAATTAAAGACATAAAGAGACAAACAGTAAAAGAAGTATATGCTAAACTAGAAAAGGTTTAAAAGAGACGAGACTGTAGAATGAAAGTCATCGTGCAGTTCAAAGACTTGAAATTGCTTCAGTTAAAACAGAAAAGTCTTCCGTCTTTAAAGCACACCTGCAGTTTTCAGGCAGTTTGTTCCAGATATGTGGTTCATAGTAACTGAATGCTGCTGCTCCATGTTTAGTTCTGACTCGAGGGACTAAAGTGGACCTGAACCTGAAGATCTCAGAGGTCTGGATGGTTCCTAACGTGGCAGCAGATCAGAAGCGTATTTTGGCCCGAAACCATTTATTAGGGCTTTATAAACCAACAGCAGGGTTTTGAGATCTAATCTTTGATAGACAGTGTTTTTCTCGCACTGTTCAAGTCTCGGCGTGCTTTAAACAAACACGTCCGTACGGCTGTTTGTCAATCTGCATCAATGAAAGCAGAAACCTGAGTCATTCTAATGAAACCGCCATCATCAGGTCAGATGTTGTTGTTGTTGTTGAGAAGTGTCACATCGCAAATCACTGAGTACCTGCTGCTCTCTGTCTGAAGTGATATGTGGTGTTTTTAATGGACACATTTCAGCCTCTTTTATATTCTATTCTTCCTCTTTATTGATGATAAACAACAAGAATTTCACTCGCTGAACTGGTACGAATGCTCAAAAACAGGTGAATGATCTGGGAGACGTGCGTCTTTCCTCACTACCTGCAAGCTAATTTCCCGTTAGCTTGATTAGCTTCATTCCAGCTTCTTACTGTCATTTCTCCTTTGAATTGAATAATGTTAGCGAGCCAAAAGCTGTCTATTAACACCGGCTGCATAGTGCTGTCATGACGTGGTTCTTGACTGTTTGGCTGTAGTCGTGTTTCTGATCCGGAGCGCGGCGCTGACCTCCACATCAGGTGACAAACCTCCCTGCAGAGTCAGTCAGGTATCTCATCACCGTCAGGACTAACTGCAGTTTGTCTGCAGCCCCGGGTGTCGTTCAGCAGTCGACCCACTTTAAGCACCTGTCACAAACTCCCAGGATGCCTTTCACCTCACATTCATCACTGCCGTTACGAAGCATGAAATGAGTCCGGGAGGCAGGGACGGGCGTGACGGCGCCGTCTGCTCCTCGCAGACCTTTTATCAGCCTCAGCGCGTCCTGTGTTCATTGTGTTCTGGGATAATAAAGTATGAAATGAGAAGCAGGTTTATTAACGGCTGCGAAAAAAGTCTGCTGAAAATGTTTTGCACCTCTGTGTCGGGCTCGCTGATACGCGTGAAGTGTATTGTTCCGCTCGTTTCGTGGTGGATTTGTGAACAATGTTTGTCCGTCAGCGTTATCTGTTTATCTGCTCACCTGAAGGTCAGTTTCATGTATATTCATGGCTGTATTAATGTGCACAGACATGGTTTTCTACACGCTGACCCAAAATCACCCCTGGAGTAAATTTCCTCCTTTTAATTCAAGCGCACAAAACCAAAAGTGAAGCCTGCCGTATAGATCTTTGCATGTTTATGATCTTTCCAGCAGCCTTTGTTTTCATTCTTCTGTTCAATAAGTGATGAGAATGATCTCACAGGTGTCAGTCAGGTAAACCACTCAACTTGACTCCTTGTGTTTCTTCCAGATACGTGCGATCACGTACGAAACACGACATCGACATGCGTATCGGGATTCACTCAGGCTCGGTGCTGTGCGGCGTGTTGGGACTCAGGAAGTGGCAGTTCGACGTCTGGTCCTGGGACGTGGACATCGCCAACAAGCTGGAGTCTGGAGGGATCCCGGGGTGAGTAACGACGAAAGGTTTAAAGCGAAACTGTCGCCAAAATCCAACCTAGGCTTTTTTTGTGAATGTACCCGAGTCAAACCTTTGTGTAAAAGTGGCTCTTTTAAGTTTGACCGTATTTTTGTTTTCGTGTCAAACTCATTTTCAATGGGAGTGCTACGGGCACTTTTACAATAGCATCAAAATCTCTATGTTTAAAACAGTAAGAAGTCTCGACACAACATGAAACTTTGCTCGTAGTATCACCAGGGTCTCTACACATGAACACGAGCACTGAGAACATTGTTTGTGTGCACAGAGTTACTAAAAAGAAGGTTTCTGAGAAACTCACATTAGCAGCAGCTTGTTCCGCTCGCCGCCGTCCTGCCAGTGGAGAAGTATCGATCTCAGAATGTGACGTAACCTGGAGGACAGTTAAGGTGGAACGCTCCTAAAGCTTCCATACAAACGCAGGATAATTTGTTGTTTTGTCGTCAACAATATTGACCTTGAAGTTGAAAAAGGAGCCTCATATAAGAAACAATACTAAAAATCAAAAGCTGGAAAAGTCACGTGAGATCTGGCGTGGATAGTTGTTGCTGGAAGACAGAAGTTCCACCTTAACTGTCCTGCAGGTTACGTCACATTCTGAG
>CAEMYA010000437.1:556956-574061 GCA_903131615.1 Diplodus sargus | reverse complement strand
CTCCACTTCTGCGACAGCAGCAGCAGCTAAAAAAGAAAAAAAAGATGAATTAAACATCCCCGACATCTGCCGGCGCCCACAGGGAGGCCTCTCCTCAGACAACGGCGACTGATGGAGCCATCAGAAACGTCACGGAGGGGAAAAACTTCCATCATGTTATTTTTTTAGCTCACACAATATGCAGCTGATTGATGGACTCAATAAGGGAGAAACATGTTTATAGCTCCGAGCCGCGGCCGAGGCTCGTAGCGCTGGATGTATATGTAACAGCCCGACTTCCTCCAGAGGGGACGAACGGCTCGTTTTTAGATACGATGAGATTTATTGACTTTTCTGGGACAAAACCAGACTGGAATATTAGATCAGACGCACAGAATACTGCTCAGTTCAGCACTTTAGGTTCAATAGAACCAGAGAAATTAAACTAATATCTACAAAACAAAACAAAAACTAGACGAGCAACACATGAAGCTGAACTTCAGCACTGGACGGATCTGGTGATATTAATCTTTTCTTTGTTTTGTCTCCAGTATTTCGTGTTCACGGGCGTCCTGGCGATGGTGACGTGTGCCGTGTTCCTGCGGCTGAACTCGGTGTTGAAGCTGGCGGTGCTGCTGGTGATGATCGCCATCTACTCGCTGCTGACGGAAGCTTTCTACACCTCGCTGTTCGTCCGCTACGACACCGTGCACCACAACACAGAGTGAGTGCTTCTACAACCGTACATCGTAGCTCGTTTGGATGCTTGGTCGCGGTCGTCTTTACCACCGATCTCAGAGAGAACCTGGGGTCAGAGGATCATTCATGTGATTTGGAGCGAGGCCATTTAATGTGTAGAAGTGATCAATACAATTTACAAAATCAATACAGAATAAAACAGACAGCCAGTGTGAGTATTCACTTTTCTCTGAGCCAGTTAAAATTCACCATCCATGACCTTGGACTGCGAAGGGACGTCTGACTGATGAAGTGCTTTTTCGATGATAAGATAAGACAAACGTTATTGATCCCACACCTGCTTGTGACAGTAGTTTATTGTAAACGTCCAGGTGAACGTGGGCTTTATAACCTGAGATATAAAAGCACAGATTGCATTAAATATTTCGCTGAGAGTCGATCAGCCGCTGAGACTTCGACGGAAAAGTAATGTTCATATTAACAAAGAACACGTGTTAAAGTAAAGACACGTACCGTCTCCAAAGCACGTCGGAGAGACACGCTGACCTTATTTCTAGACATAAATGTGGCAAATGTGAGAAAACTAATCACGCAGGTGTTGTCAGCGGTTGCACGGTGACCTTTACAGTGAGGATGTATGAAGGCACCTTGAGAATATAACCTGGTAATAAGAAGAAGGAGCACTTTAAGCCCTGGAAGCCGAGGTTTCCATACAGAGTCAGATCGATTTCTGTAAAGTCCTCTGGGACACGAGAGAGAAGGTCGAGATGGAAAGACCTCCGAGGAACACGGACCCGAATCAAGTCTTTAAATAAAACAGCAGTGTTTGATTTGTTCCTGATTAAGTCGAGTTTGTGAAGCGATGTGTTTTGATACCAAAGACCGTCCGAGCTGTTGATCCTCAGATCCTGCAGAACTTCTGGTTCTGTTCCAGTCTGAGCTGAAAACAGAGAGTCATGGAGGTTCTGCAGGAAGATTAGGCGAGAAGACATCAGCGTCATCTGCAAAAAACTTTACTTTCTAAGGCCACTTCCCTCAGTTATTGGCCTCCGAGGTCATTTTCATGATATGAAATATTTTATTGTAGTTTCGTTTTAGTCTTTAACAACAATTTAATGCCAGATTCTGTTTTGTGAAGCCATGTTTATGTGGTCAGAACTCCGGAAACATAACCCAACACAATAAAACACATCACTTTAAAAGTAAAGCACTGCGTGCACGTTTAAAGCCCAAAAACAAAAAACTATGATGTTACTTTGACTTGTTATTGGTACTTTGAGATGATCGTGTGGGTAAAAACTCCTTCAGTAACATCTTCTCTGCTGCTGCTCCAACAGAAACTTCCTGGGGACCAAAGAGACGTCTCTACTCCTGATGGCCATGTTCCTCCTCGCTGTGTTTTATCACGGCCAGCAGGTGAGAAACACACGACCCCCAAAGACTCGAACCTCCAAACGCAACCGAGAAACTGATCGTCTGAGCGCGAGCAGAACTCAACCACAGAGGTGTCGGATCAGGAACCTTTATCAGCTGTTCTGGAAAGCGAGTTATCTTGTTGTTACTGTGCGGAGAAATATTTCTCTTCACTTTAAGGAGATTGGAGTCGTGTCAGATCTTGATGAAATGTGAGAGATGAACTTTGACACGATCACACCAGCAGAGGTCGCTGTGTTGTCGATCGCTGCATGTTTATAAATGATGTGAAGCTGTTGGAGGGAACAAAAATTAGTCTTTTGTTTAAATGCTGCTGCAACTTTATGTTCTGCAGGTCCAGTTTTATGTTGTGACAGCGCTGTGCTCGTGGTTTGGGTCGTGTTTTTGGCTTAAAGCAGCTGGTTCTGTCGCCACCAACACGTCTGGAAAATATCCTGAAGCTTAAGATGATTATCCTGATTTAATTGGTCATTTTGAGGCCATCAGCTTCCAGTTCTTCCTCTTGGTATTGAAGGGAAAAATCCCAGAAATCGATTTCTTAACAGCAAAGTGTCTGTAAGTCTTGATGCTGCTCCTCGAGCTCCCGCTGTGGATCGGGATGAACGTCTACAGTGACTTGAAATAAAGGAATAAGAAAGGAGAAAACACTCTCTCTGCTTTAAGAGGCCGCGAGCCAACAGAAACTGTAATCAGCCTTTTATAAACACTCAGCAGAAGCATTTCATCCGTAACGATCAGCAGGAAACCCTCCTGTCGGCCGTCGCGTCTGTGCAATATTGGACCTGAGTGACTCTTCTTCAGACAATGAAAAGCAGAAACACCACTCGGTTCACACGTCTGACACATTATACGAGGCATTGTGGTGAAGATGCGGTGGGAGTCAGCAGCCTGGAGGAAACTGGTCTCAGCGCTGCTTTCATGCTCTCTCTATGGAAACCTTTGATCACGCAATTCAGCGGCGCCGCGCCGGTCAGAGATGGAGGACGCGCCGCCGTAATTGAAGGTCCTTTGTAGCCCCGTAAATGTGGAAAGCAGCCGCATTTGAAGTCATCCAGTGGCATATTGATTTTGTCGGGGTCAGCTCCAGCACTTGTTTGGCAGAGCACAGACAATGACAGCTCCCAGCGTGAGGCGAGCGGCGCTCTCCGCCCTGAAAGCTGCTCGCGTGAGAGAGCGTATAAAAAGACTGTTTGCTGTTTGAAGGGAGGTCCAGCGAGCTCGATGTGATCCGGCTCTCTGTCGAGTGTTAATGATCGGATGTGCCAGGTTTCAACGCAGCGTGAACTCGGTCAGGCCACCGGAGACACACAAACAAACACTTGTTGTTGTTGTTGTTGTTTTTAAAGCTCTCGTCTTGTTTTCATGCCTCCAAATCATGAGTGTAAAACTCAACGTACGTGTTTGGACCCATGTTTGTTCTGTTGTCGATATAAAGACCTAAAGTTTCTGTAAAATAATACATCATATATGCAAAGGAACGATATTAAAACTCTTTATTTTGCCTCCAGCCAAGAAGCTGATAAACTATAACTATAAACTATAAACCAAGTTTCTGTCGCTTCACTGTTTCTCACCTAAAACCTTTTCAGAAACACATTTTTCGCGTCCTGTTCAACTGTGATGTAAAAAGGAAAAAGAGTCACGAAAAATAGATGTTTACAGACTATACTGTCCGTTCACAGACGAGGTCATATTTTAAAGTTTTATTGACATTTTGCCGACTTCCTTCCTTTGAAAAGACGACAGGAAACTAAATAAAAATGTCACCTTGAATAAACTTGTTGATTTCTGTGGTTTGAAATGAAATAAATAGATATCTAAAGCAAATAAACAACCCGACAAAATAATTTTTAGACGTTCTAATGCAGAAATGACATCTTTACTTGTGCATCAGTCCGTCTGGACTGGACACGATCGTCCTCGTGCGGCAGCATCGAGCAGCCATCGCCGTTTTTTTCAGGAGGAGATGATGTTTGACGCTCGGAGCAAAGATCCGACAGAAACACGCAGCGGAGGAGGAAAACATATCACCGAACTAAACGGCGGAATAATGAAGCAGCTCCATCATTCGGCTCGTGGAAGGAGAACAAGGTTGTTCGCTCCTTTTGTAGCTGAAAACTCAGCGGCGCCTCTTTTGTGGAGAAACACACAGAGGGAGTAAAAACATTAGTTAGAGCTGCTTTCAGAGGAGACGTTTAAGTGATTTGATTGTGTCGGGGAGAAGAGCCAATTAGAGCGGCGAGGAGATGGAGGAGAATCTTTTTATTCTTCTCTCTTTCATTACCAGAAGCTCATTCGGGCTCTCGTGTGCTGCTTGTTAGATGTGAGCGTCACGTATAAACGTCCTGACAATAACACACAAAACAGCCTCGACATTTCCCTTTTAAATGACGTGTAAGTGTACGAAGCATTATGTGAGCCTGGAGAAACCATCCGCGGGAAGATTACAGGGACACAGAACTCCTTAAGTGTGTGATTGTGCATTAACTGTGAGTAATAACAGATGATTTATTGATGGAAGCAGGTTTTAGACCCAGTGTCAGCTTCCTTCAGAGGAAACTGAGCTGCGGTCTGTCAGATGATAAACTAATGACCGCAGAGCGCTGAGGCCGGATGAGGGTTTCCTTCATGAGCACAGCTTCCTAATTACATCATCAAGCTTTTCATTACAAGGCTGCAAACTAGACTCTTATTTTGAAATAACGTCATAGCCGAACAACCAAACAGTTCTTTCTTCATTCTGTCCTGGCTGGGTTGAGGTAGAAGTATTAGACTGTCATGTCCTTGTCCATGTTATCTCCCCCCCGAAAGAATCCGGTGGCTTTATACTTAAACTAAAATGTTGACGCTCAGTCTTGAACAGTGGTCTCTGGCTTGGCAGCCTTCTCGCCCAGCTGTCAATCTCCAGCATGAATGTTAGCTAAGTATGTTCCTGCAAACTGCAGATTTATGATGTGTTTTAACTTCACGTTTGTTTAGGACTTGTCGTTGTGTTTGTGCTCTAGTGGCACAAAAAAAACAGCTGGTAGTGTTAGAAAAACATCTTGGTTTGGATTAAAATACACGTTTTGGTCGCTACGATCACGGATGAAGACGGTCCAACTTCCGTAGAAAAACAGTGAGTAAGGGTCGCCAATAAAAAGCCTGGAGATGTCTTGAAAAATGCATATTATGCTGCTTTCATCATTTCTTATCTGAAGCGTTACGTTGTCCGTCACTGACGTCTCGAACGCACCGAAACAGTAACAGAAGAGAAAACAACGACCGCGTCCAGAATTCCTTCCTTACGTACGCGGCACCACCAGATGCTGATGATAACGCGTCATCACTTCCCGCGCAGGTGTTCAGCACGTTCTCCTGGGTCTTACGCTCAGATCAAAGCCGAGCCGGATCTCAGCGGGTTGAAGCGGGATGTTTGAGCGTTGGAAAAGAAGTGTGAGATAAAAAATGTCCAGAGTAACCAGTAAAGCTGACTGGAAAAGTAGAAAGTCTGTGTGAGTTCTTATTGCTCTCCACGTCTGCACCCGTGAGAACATTTCCTCCAGACTTTTGATTTTGTCTAAATCCTTTCTGTTTGATATGCTCATATATTTTAACCCTGGTAGAACTGAACATAAAGTGTTCATCAGAGAGGATTTTCTCTCTTCTCTGAGGGTCAACAGGCCGGTTGTTACCCGGCTTCACACCGCTGAGGTCACGCCGGTTAACGCCGGTTAACGCCTGAGCGACTCGTTATTTCAGCGGCCGCCGTCTCATTACGCCGCCGCCTAACCAGCGCCGCAGGCTGGGTGCCTTCTTAATTAGAAAAACAGAAATGAGATTGAAGTTTTGTACTCGCTCATATGATTAAAAGACTAATTGATACCAGGATTAATCACCAAACTGTTTCCACCAATCGCCAGAGAGAGACGCTTAAATCCTCACAGGCTTATCTGCCTGCCCCCAAAATTAATTTTCAATATCAGGATCCCCCCAAACCGTCTCCTCGTAAACAGAACTGTACCGACTTTTGTTCGGCTCTAATGTATTCAAATGACTCTGCATTAATTGTGCATTCTGGAAAGCAATTTGCGTTGCCTGTTGAAATCCTTTTGCTGCTCTTCAGATTGATCGCACGCTCTTCTGTTCCATAATTGATCCAACCTATAACGGATTTTTTAATTAAACCACGGCTCGGCCCTTCCATCACCTAAATGATATAAACAACTGCTCTCTCCCCTCTTTGGTTCAATTTATAAGCAATTAACAAAGTCTGAGTCCTTCCTGGAGACGAGTGAGGCTCGAGGACTCGCACCAGATGTTTGGAGAAAATGGAAAATAATGGAGAATAGCAGCAGTTATTAGTTTGTGTGAGAAGTGATATCAGGCAGCGTGATCGGGGTCAGGAGGAGTCTGTGTGAATAATGCAGATGTTCAGCTCTTCAGCAGACTCTCAGGTTTATTTTGAGGAGTATTTCTCTGAAACATCAATTATTTATGAGCATCGATCGGAGTTACAGTTGTGAGACTCAAAACATCTCAGCTGAAGCGTTTCTTCTTCAGGTTTGATTGACAGCTGCCCGGCGAGAAAAACTGTAAAACACAAAGTAATTAAAGCAGCAAGAGTCGTTGAAATAAAGAACCGTTTACGGAGTGTACAGATGTGAAGTGACTGTCAGAACCGGGTGGTTTTTGGGGAGATTCAGAAGTATTTGGAATAAATAGCTCAATCCTTCTATGTTCTGGCAACAAAACCCGATCTAGATCTGATCTTTTCCAGCCTTAACCAAGCCCAGGATTGTCACATAAAAGGTAATTGATTAGGTTGAGGATGATCAGCTGTCGGTACAATCCTATGACCTTGTTTGTCTTCCCTCCGTCCTCAGCTGGAGTACACGGCCCGGCTCGACTTCCTGTGGCGCGTCCAGGCCAAAGAGGAGATCAACGAGATGAAGGAGCTGCGAGAACACAACGAGAACATGCTGAGGAACATCCTGCCCAGCCACGTGGCCCGACACTTCCTGGAGAAGGACCGGGACAACGAGGTCGGCACGGAAACCAACACACACACACACACACACACACACACACACACACACACATAAATATCTGAATATTTACAGCAGATGTCCAAGAAACAAACTGAGATACAAACATCAGAGTAAATATTCGGTTTGATTTCTGGGAATTCTGACACTCAAGTTCAAAATTCACATCGTCCCTTTTACTGTGTTTGGTTTTTAAAATGTTTCTCTTCACACTTTGAGGATACGACTCTGTAGTTTGTGTTGGTGAGTCACATCTCAACCAACACCTGAACCCAAAGAAACGGACGTGGTCCGGTTTCTGTCCTCCTCTGTGACAGTAATCTGAATATATTTGGGTCGTGGACAAAACCAGACACACGAGGACGACATCTTGACTTTTGGGAAAAACACTGATTGACGTTTTATAGTTCTAAAACTAATCGATTAATCAGAGAAATAATCAACAGTTTGATCAACGATGAAAACAATTGTTTGGTGCAGTTTATGAAAAAACACTTCATTAGGAGAAAAACGTGTTCGCACAGTGACAGTGAGTTCGGGTGAAGCAGGAAGTGGTTCTGATGGTCAAAAGTGTCGCTGTAAATTTTGTGATACCAACAGAAACAATGGTTAAAAGCAGAACCGCTGATCCGAACAAAGACAGATATTTTCAGTAACCGACAGGCCAAAATCTGAACACAACAGTTGCTGTGAATTTCAGTGTTCAGCTGCACATTTTTCATCCCAAACCTGCTGTGAAATTAGTCCTCTGCTTTCAGTATAATTTGCTCCCTGAGCCTCGGCGAAGAAAAGGCTCGGTAATCGCTGTTCAAACAACTGTACAGAGAGGCGGGAGGGAGGAGGTTCATTCAGCTGTGCGTTTGATTTGATTTTAATAACATGTTGTCAGTCAGCGGCAGAGAACACATTGAGTTGTCTCTCCGTCGCAGCGGTGACTCAGCTGCCCCGACTGCACAGAGTCAAACTTTGCAAAGTTTTCTCTCTTTGTTCACCTTATCGCTGCTGCCCTTTCTCTTTTGTGCCGTTAACGAGCAGAGCGGCTCTATTCAGGGGACAGAAACACACAAACCTGACAGCTCCTGTGTGTGTCGGACGACGTTTCAGCCCCTTAATGTTGAATTTCATGACCTGTTTTTCAGATCAGGACAGAATTGAACAGAAAACATCTTGGATGTGTTTGTTTCACTTGTTGGATAATATGCGGCAAACATAAATGTTGCTGATGTACGTTTGACAAAGCTGTGTTAGTTTCAGGGATAGATGATGTTTAACTGTCCGACATCTCATCAGAAAAGGTGGATGGAAAAGTTGAGACTTCTCGTTAAAAACATCAGGTTTTGTTCCCACAAACCAGACTGGAAAATGTTCTGACACCTCGTTAAAAACACCAAAACGTCTCGTCAGAAATATCTGATTTTGTCGGCATAAACGCGGCTGGAAACGTCTCGAGGTTTCCTTAAAACAACACTTGTTTTGTTGCGAACATGACTGCAAAATGTCCCGACGTGTTATTGTTGTTGACGGTCCGGTTGGGTTTAGGAAAAGTTTAGAATACCTGGTTTTGTTGCTGGAAAATATCAAGACGTCTGTCACGATCTGATGGGAATCAACCTGAAAGACGAGAGAACTTTGTGCTGAATCGAACAAAGACAAAAATTTAAATAAACTATCTTTAAAGGAAATAAAATACTTGACTTCCTTTAACATTTAATTCTGCCGCCTTCTGCTGAACCAACCCGATAGCGACCGCTGGTTCTGGTCGGCCGAGCGGACAGTTATTGCTCGCCGGAGTCAAATCTCTGTATCGTCCTGGACGGTTCCGTCAGGATCCAATCTTCCGTTCATCCCGGCAGAAGGCGAGCGGTGGATGAATTATGAATGTCAGGAGAGGAGAGCTGATATCGTTCTGCTGCCGCGTCTGCTCCTAATTAAAAAGGACGTGATTAAAAATGCATCCATTAGGATCGTCCGGGTCCTAATCACTCGTTACATTATTAATCAGGCTGTTTATTGTTCCGCGGTTTAGATCCTGGAGAACCGGGTCGTTAATGGGCTGACGAGGTGTTGATGATGCTCTGAATTAATCAGGCGTCAGAAAGCCGAGTGTCGTTTATATCAACGCTTTCATTTTAAAGCTTGATTAGTATTCATGCGATTCGGAGCGGGTTGCAGGTTTCAGCGCTTTGCTCGAGGACTCTTGAGCAGCTGCAGCTTGAGGTTAATTTGAAGTTCGGACAGTTCTGACTTCTGCGTATGTTTACCTGGCTTGACTTCTTGTTGAGGTGTGTTCTGATATTAATCCCAAAAGTTTCCAACAATGTTCAAACCAGAGAAGTTTTCCAAAGCTTTCATCTGGTCGTCTGCAGTCGGGCTGATCAACAGGAGGGAAGAGAAATCTTCTTTTTAATCCCACAAGTTACAAAGTCGTCTCTGAGCTCTGCTCCCTCCGGATCAGAACCTGATGAGACTCCAGGTGTTTATTCCTCCTGGAGGTTTGGATCTGCACCGACTCGCTCCTCTGGAACTTCTACCACCCAAACCACAGCGATTCTAAAATGTTTTCCTGACTACATCTTGAGAACTTATTGAACAGTTCATTATCTTATGAATTATGTGAAACAATTGTCACCAGAAATCAAATCTACGATGAGTTCACACCTCTGTGTGTCCATCCATCTACAGCATGTAGTGTAGAAACATTTCCTTTAGTTTGTTTAAAAAGCTTCATTTTCAGGATGAAACCTGCGACGACGCCGACTGAAGAGAAGAACCAACAAATTCAATTAGTGCGACTTTCACCAACTCTGACTTTGAAGCTGTGACATTTGACTGAGCTCATTAAGTGTGTGTGGTGTCAGCGAGGATGTCACCGTGGAGTCAAAGGGTTATTTTCATAAGAGCGTAATTACATTAAAAAGGCATAAAGCAGCATACAGAGAGAGCGACGGAGGAGGAGGAGGAGGAGGAGGAGAGAGAGAAGCCCGGCTGCTCCTTAATTATTAAAATGAAATGTTGAACTCTGGCTGGTCACCATGTTTATCAGCCAATTATTCAAATATTTCCATAATGACGTGATGAATCGCTCCGTGTGACATTAGTATGTGAGGACAAGCTGCTTCATGTCAGCAGGCGGCTGAGCTGCTCGCTCGTGTGTCCACAGCGCCTCCCGGTGGCCAGACGGCGCGCTGCAGCTGCAGCGTCACAAACCTCTGAAGTCTGAACACTAAGAGGGACTTTAAGTCTTAATGATTGTTTTTGTGATCTAGATTATTATTTGATATTCCTGAGAAAAAGGAGCTGCTCTGCTTCAGTGTGTGACACGATTCACCCGGATTAAAATCAAACGATCCGACTAGAGACTGAAAAACAAAAGCCCAATCATAAAAAAATCAACCAATATATGTTTTTTTATTCACATTTAGGCATCAACAGAATTCAAAACTGAAAAACTTGACTCTTTATTAACTTTATTACCTTGATTTATTAAAAGTATTTTGAACATAATAAGTGAAATAAGAAGAATAAAACAATGAAACATGTTTTAAGATGGTACAGGAATCATTTTTTGCGTTGGCTCTGTCCTCACAGGAGCTGTACTCGCAGTCCTACGACGCCGTGGGCGTGATGTTCGCATCCATCCCGGGCTTCGCCGACTTCTATTCCCAGACCGAGATGAACAACCAGGGAGTGGAGTGCCTGAGGCTGCTCAACGAAATCATCGCTGACTTTGACGAGGTGAGACTGCAGCGGAGAGACGCACCCGCTTCAACTTTCAGACGTCGTCTCAGACGTCCTCCGGTTTTAAATTAAAGCATCCATCTTCTCCCCCAGAACACTTCAGAACAGATTAATGCAGAGGCTGAGAACATCAGCTCACCTCTGCAGGTGATCAGAAGGCTTTTATCTCAGACAGAAGACACCAAACGCTCAGCATACAAAATATTACGAGCACCGTCCTTCACGGTGAATCCGGGTCAGGAGTTACAGAAGCTGTGTGGTAGCAGGAGAGTGTCGACCGTCAGGAGTCCTCCTGAAAACATGCCCGTCAAGTTCAACGCAGAACAAATATGATTTTTTTTCCTGGATTTCTTGCACAAGCTAGAAAACCTGCACGTGTGATAGTTTCATGTTTCATGAAGTCTCATTCTTCACAGACGTATGTGAATAAAAAACACACACAAACTAAAGAAACACTTTTGTGGACCCGACAAAGACACGCGGCTTCTATTCTTTATGTTTTTAGTTTCTTATTAAAGACTGAAACTGAATACTACAATAATAATATTGTAGATTATCATCCACGGACATTTTGCACCGTATGCCACCTCAGAAATCATCAGGCTCCTCAAGTTCAAACATCTTGACTGACGTTAAGACTCGACAGCATGCTAACGTTTGCTGCTAACGTTTGCTGCTAACGTTAGCAGGTTCTGCTGACGCCTCAGTGCTTCTGTAGCCACACATTCGGTTTCCTGTCATCAGCTTCAGTTTCAGGTTTTAATAAGAAACTAGAAACATGAAGAATAGAAGCCGTGTGTCTTTGTTGGGTCCACAAATGTTTTTCTTTCGTTGCATTTTGGCGCAAGTTTCTCTTTAACTTCCCGACTTCCTCTGACAAATCAAGACTCGACACTTCTGCATTATGTAGGTCAGGAGTGAAGTTTTAAATTCAGGATATCTTCAAATTAATTCTTTATTTTTACTGGAAAAATATCTCTTACACCGCTTCAACAGAAATGTTTAAAGAAACTTTAGAATAAGCAGCAGAAAGAGCTTCAGGTTCAGCTGCAGTGAGCGCTCGTGGCACATCGTGGCTCCCTGTGGACCGACTGAAGTCTGGAGGAACTCGTGTTCCTGACAGAGCCTCCGAAGTGAGAAGATATCAAAGACAGACAGACAGTCAGACAGACAGACAGTCAGACAGACAGCTGCCTCGGGCCACTCTCCTCACTTTTTTCCCCACACATGAAGAAGTCACGTGTCGTCTCTCCAGCAGGGATCTGGTCCTGAGAGAGACGCAGAGTCGGGCGGCAGTGAGCGATGACGAGCAGAGAAAGAGTTGAAGATTTATTTCTTTCGTTCTGTGTCTCAGAACAGTCGCAGGGACAGAAAAGTTACTCTCTCTCTCTGAATCTCTGTGCCACAGCTGCTCGGTGAGGATCGCTTCCAGGACATCGAGAAGATCAAGACGATCGGCAGCACCTACATGGCCGTCTCCGGTCTGTCGCCGGAGAAACAGGTGAGATCCTCCAGGTGTCATTAACTCAGCGCTCTGTCTGCATGCTGACCTGCAGGACTGTGAGCACCATGAGGGAGATAACGTGGAGCAAACACACACACAGAAAGGTCTTAGATTTAACTGGAGCTTGTTTATGGTCCTCTAAACATCTCAGCAGACCTGATGATGGTTTTTGTTTGGCTTTGACATTTTGGATTTCTACCTGCTGACTTGCAGTGGATTGTACCACCTGCTGAACAGGGTGTGGAGGCTCCTTAATTAATTATTACTGATTGAGAGCAGCTCGGGGCGTTCACCTCACAGCCAATCAGGGGGCGATGACGCCTTTTTGTGAAGGCTGAAAAGAGGACGGGAACCACGTCAGTCTGGTTCTGTCCTGGTTCCACTGCAGACGTCATCCTCACAGACTGTCAGACAGAATCTATCATCTCAGAATCATCTCGACTCAGTGTTATCTGAGAACCCTCGACACCCTTAATAGCCTCTGACTGACTGCTGGTACAAAGGAAGAAATGCATTTCCGTTACAGATCATGCGATCACATCCTGGTTATAAAGGAATGAATGAATCCTTTATTTATTCAGGGAATGACGCCCTGAGTGCAAAGTACATGAATACACACACATAATATGATCATAAATCACTATTACATTGCACAGTAGGCACTTGAAACTATCTAAAGAAATAAAATGATTTAGTACAAGACCTGAAAACCAGTTCAGTCCTTACAGTGGGAATGTTTCAAATCAAGGACTCTAGAGAACGAGTTTAAGTTACAAGTTCTAAATGAGATAAAACTGAAAACACATCCACATGGTAACAGGTAAAAAAAAGTGTCCTGAACAAGTTTTTTTTCTACATTTTAAAGTAAAACAAGCTCTGTTACGATAAATTAATGATAATTAACTCTTTAGTTTTTTTAGTTAGTTCAGAAATATGAATTTTAAAAGACAGCTTATCGTCTATCCAGATGCCCAGATATGTGTCCCATTCATGTAGAGGAACTACTGTTTATAAGAGAAGAAGGAGAATATCTTGTGATTAACATGCATTTTGTCTTTTGGGGATTACGTAGTAATTTGAGGTCAGTCAGAGCTCGTAATGTGATAATCAGACTGCAGGTTTTTAATAGCTAGACTGAATAGATGATAGTGTCATCGGCATTCAGATGAATTGTGCTATTTGCAATTCCAATACAAAGATAATTAATATATGGGGTAAATAAAATCGGGCCTGACATGGATCCTTGAGGAACTCCTTTTAATACACTTAAAGAGTCTGACTGATAACCACAATCAGCTCGGGCGGCTTGGAATCTGTCTGACTTCCTATCAGAACCAATTAATAAACGGTTTTGAGGCGATTTAGAAGTAACGAGTCGTCCACTGTGTCAAATGTCTCAGAGAGGTCCATAAAAACAGCAACACAGAGAGTTTATTATCTAAAGCTGTGACAATATTGTTGAAGACTTTAGTTGTTGCTGTCAAAGTGTCGTATGCAGATCTGAAGATTTAAAATGTTAAAAGTAGATAAAAACGTGTTTAATTGACTGTTAACAAGCTGCTTTAGTATTTTAGCCAAACGAGGCAGTTTAGAGATCATGCAATAATTATTAAAGTCATCCACATCTGTGCAGCGGAGAAACAAGAGCAGTTTACACACAGCTGGAATAATTTCAGTTATTAGAGTTAAATTAAAAATATGCCTCAAAGCATCAGTTATTACAGGAGCAGCTGGTAGAAGATGTGGATCCAACTGATCAGCACCGGTCGACTCTGTCAACACGTGAAGTTTAAACTCCAGCACCAACAGCAAACCTTCCACAGCGTGTTCATTAATATTAATGTAATCCAATTAATTCCGGCCTCTTGAGAGGCTGAATTTGATTAATATTCTTGTCCATATTAGTGGAGATCAACCGGGTCAAAGTGCCGGTCCTCCCTCAGGTCCTCCCTGAGAGCAGGTGACGGCTGGAAAAGGTTCTGAAACACGCTGGACCGTCTCCAGGGAAACCGACCAGGACCAGAACTTAGTTTTAGTTTTACCACTAATTGTCTGCAAACCTCATGAAATTGTTTTCGTGTATTCTTTCTGTCGCTGCTCTGGAATTATTCTTTTTTGCGTGCTGGTCCGTCTTTCAGGAACAACACAGTGATTTACAATAAACAGACTTTCAATGAAAAGGCAGAAAAACAGACCAAAAAGTTTTACATCCGACCCAATCACCAATATTAATGTTCAGATGAATCTGTTGAGACTAATATTCGATTGTGTGTTGTGACAACGCTGTGCTTATGTTCTGGTGAGGTCAGAGTTGCGTTTGGTTTGGAGACGATCAAGTTCTGGTTCTGTCGCCGCAAAAAGCTGGAAATAAAAACTAACTTGTGTGAGGAAAGCTGGTCAAAATGAACCTGGACATTGGACCTCAGTGTATTCTGGTGAATCACAAAGCAGCTGCCCAGCCACTTTTTCATTAAATTACGTTCTCAGAAATCAGAAGCGGACAGTTTGACGCTCAGCGACACTCAGAGGTGAGGAGGGTTTTACCCGGCTCTCCTGCTGAGCCTCGTTTAGCTCCGGAGCTGCTGCGCTTCACCTGCGTGACGCTCCGAGGAGGCGTAAATCCACATCCATCACATCAGAGGTGACCTCATGAATACAATAAGTGAGAAGGACTCAATAAATGTCGTGGCAGGCCGAGACGTTGAAGTCAAAGCGTCAGTAAACCTGAAGATGTAGAATCCTCCGTCACGCAGCACTTGTGTCCGCCGTGTCTCTCTCGATTCGTTCTGACGCTCAGCTGACTCACTCACTCCCTCTTCCTCTCTCCCTCTTCTTCTCTCCCTCTTCTTCTCTCCCGCTCTGCCTCCCACAGCAATGTGAAGATAAATGGGGTCACCTGTGTGCGTTGGCCGACTTCGCCATCGCCCTCAACGAGAGCATCCAGGAGATCAACAAGCACTCGTTCAACAACTTCGAGCTGAGGATCGGTAAGAGCAGCGCGTCACTCGGGGAAACATTCATTCTTTTCTTACCTCCATTATCTTTTTATTCATGTTTCTATCTCCTCTACCAGCTGTCTTCTGCTGCCACTAACAACTAGAGCATCGTCATTACTGCTCCATCATTTCCTTTATCACTTCAGTATCTGCTCAGCTGATCCCCCAGTTAGTCTAATTTGACTTTAATCGCCAATAAACAAACTAAATCTCAGAGTCTTGGTTTGTCTGTCCTCTGGTTTGGCCCAAATAATTCAGAGTAAGATGTGAAAATATGATGCCTAACTGATCACCTGTGTGTCTGCGGCAGGTATGGCGCACGGCTCGGTGGTGGCGGGAGTGATCGGCGCCAAGAAGCCTCAGTACGACATCTGGGGGAAGACGGTGAACCTGTCCAGCCGGATGGACAGCACGGGCGTCAGCGGCAAGATCCAGGTCCCCGAGGACACCTACCTGATCCTGAAGGAGCGCGGCTTCGCCTTCGAGTACCGCGGGGAGATCTACGTGAAGGGCATCAGCGAGCAGGAGGGCAAGATCCGAACGCACTTCCTGCTGGGCCGCGTGCAGCCCAACCCGCTCATCATGCAGCCGCGCAAAATCACCGGCCAGTACTCGCTGGCGGCGGTGGTGCTCGGCCTGGTGCAGTCGCTCAACAGGCAGAAGCAGAAGCAGATCCTCAACGAGAACAACAACTCGGGCATCATGAAGGGCCACCACCACTACAACCGCAGGACGTTGTTAGCGCCCGGGGGCTCCGAGGTGGGAGGGGGGCATCACACGGAGGTGGCTGATAAGACTGAGCTGTCCTGAAGAGCAGACCGGAGCTTCAGTTCCACACGGATCCGTCAGAGGCGGAGCTGCTCCGCAGGCCGAGTGATCCCAGTGGTTGAGTTACAGTTCAGTGGGAGCAGCTGAGGAGCACCGAGCCACATCCAGCAGAGACGGGGGGGCAGGTGGAGGCTCTGATTTATGTATTTTACTCTTCGGTTGTGATTACTGACGGCTGCTGGGAGAACAGCAGACCAATCAGAGCTCTGAGGCGGGACAGATAACGGGCGCCATGTTTCTGCAGAATCGCCTCCAAACATTTAATGAGTGTCGGCTGAATTAAATCCATTATTACAAGTTTAACCTTCTGATCTTGAGTTGTTCATCGCTGCAGGTCTATGAAGAGACGGTGTCAGAGGCTGTAGAGGCAGAACTCTCAGATCCAATCAGCTCGGGTCCATTTCATGACAGCAGGTTCTGAGAGATCACATCCTAACAGACCTCCTGACAACAAGTCTCAGTCTGCCAGGATCACTATTTATATATCATCCCAGAAATTAATCTGAGCTATATTATTGTGTAGTATCGTAGGCGGCGGTGCAGCGGCGCTGGTGCCTCAGCGAGGAGGTGCTGGGTCCGAGACCCGGCTGGGTTGGAGACCCGGCTGGGTCCGAGACCCGGCTGGGGTCTGTGTGGGTTCTCTGCAGCGTCCTGCTACAGTCCAGTGATGCATGTGAGGTTAATCAGTGACTCTAAATTGCCCGTAAGTGAATGTCAGGTGAATTTGTCCATATTTGTCAGCCGTGTGATGATCCGCCGACCTGTCGCTGATGTCAGTGAGCGTCCTGGACGTAGAGCAGGTGTCAGGCGTGGCCCAGGTGAAGGAGCAGGTGTCAGGCGTGGCCCAGGTGAAGGAGCAGGTGTCAGGCGTGGCCCAGGTGAAGGAGCAGGTGTCAGGCG
>CAEMYA010000437.1:539847-556852 GCA_903131615.1 Diplodus sargus | reverse complement strand
CAGGTGTCAGGCGTGGTTCAGGTGAAGGAGCAGGTGTCAGGCGTGGCCCAGGTGAAGGAGCAGGTGTCAGGCGTGGTTCAGGTGAAGGAGCAGGTGTCAGGCGTGGCTCAGGTGAAGGAGGAGGTTCAACAAGTTTGTTCGTGTTTTGGTGAGAAACACTGAATGTAAACAGAAACTTTGTTGTTCGTTTACAAGAAAACTCCACGGGGCGGCTTCACGCCTCCGGCCGGCGACGGGTCTGGACCTGAACTGCAGTCGGACGCTAAAGTCACGTTCTTCTCTGGCTCCTCCCACTCCGGTCTAACTCAACCAATGAGGTCACGTCTGCCTCCTGAAACAGCTCAGCTTCTGATGAGTGTTTGCAGAACTGGAACTCCACTTATTCCTGATGAGGAGGAGGAGGTGGAGGAGGTGTTGGGGTAGGGAGGGAGGGACTGGACCGGACCGGACCGGATCGGACCGCTGCGTCCTGTTTCCCTCCACCCTCATCTGTTCGGTGTCTGTTCGACGATCCCCTCGGACTGTCTGACGTTCCTCCTGTCGTTTCCACTTCCCCTTTTTATGTCGCCCGCCCGGCCACCGACCCGCCCCGAACCCAGAACCCCCGCCCCGCTCTGACCCTCGCCCGGTGTCGATGTTTCTTTTTTGTATTTCTTTTATATATGAGAACACAATAAAGGGGTCTAATTTTTTATATAAGCCACGTGTCTGGTTGCCGTTATTTGTCTAAAGGTATCATTTCTGACAATCATTAATTCCTGAATGTTGTGTTATTTTATCTTATCAGGATATTTCTGGGATCGATTTATCAGCCTGAACACATTCACACAGTCTGTACATGACCTGATCAATCATGTGTTTATAACTCTTGACCAAGATATGAACAGTTTAACAATAAACTTCAGTGGGAATTTAATAATTAAACATTAGACAAATACACACTGACATCACTTCTGTGGATGTCTGTGGATCTTTGTCATTCTTCAGGACTTCCTTCAGTGTTCCTGAGCATCCTGACTCCTTTTTTCTTATACATCGTATAAAAATACTACAATTTAAACAGAAAACTTCTCACCAGGCTGATGAGCGTTATTTGCACTTGGATGCAGAGGAAAAAAAACTTGCAGCTCTCATTTCCACACAGTGTGTGTGTGTGTGTGTTAGCAGATCAAGTTTTTCACATTTCTGAGCTGTGAGCGAATCATTCTGCTGTCACGTTTCCTCACAGTTTTTTAAAAACAAATCAGTCCAAAACATCAAAAACAACAACGAGATCTCAGTGTTTGAGCTCAGTGTTCATCACAAAGCGGCTCAACAGGTGAAGAGTTTAATCCAGAACCAGATCAGATGTAGCTGCTGCCAGATAAGAGGCCGTTCTGCTTCCTCCTGCTGCAGCCCCACAGGTGTTTCCTCTCACAGGTAATTAGAACTCCGTCTTCTGGTTAAGAAGGTTTTGATGAATGACGTCGTCAGACGAGCGTGGAGAGACGGAGGCTGCTGCAGATGAAACCCGGCACCGGCTGGATGGTCCCACACCATCTGGACTCTGGGTGACTGGGCCGATGGTTGATGATCAGTGTCAGACCCGATCATCTGTACTGTTCAGCTGCAGACACACACACACTCACACACACACACACACACACACACACACACACACACACACACACACACACTCAGGAACAGTTTTTTAAGATTGTGTTTAATTGAGCCGTCAAACATATTGCAGGTCTACTAAAAGGCTCAGCTGGTGCCACAGTGAAAGAGGAGTGAGCGTTTGGGTCTGAGGAACACCGTCAGAACCACCTATAGATCATCTGGATCAGGTTTGTGTGGGTGTTTCAACCTCTGACGATCAGCAGGAACGAGAAACAGATGCAGAAGAAAGCATAAATCAACTAATATAATATATATAGATTAATGCACCCAGCAGGACAGTTAGAGAGCAGAAACTGTTAATGTCAGTGCAAACCGCCCGCAATGTGGACAAACGTCCACTAGATGTCAGAGGACGCTCAGTCAGAACCCGGCGAGGTTCTTCTGTGACTGAGGAGGAAGATCTCATCCCATCTGTTGTCATGGTGCTGGATGAAGGATCGGACCCGAGAGCGTCGGGAGGAAGAGTTCTGTGACGGAGGCGACACAGACAGTCGGGTTCTGTCAGACAATAAATGATGATAAACAACGTTTACATTTACAGTTTGAACTTTTATTAATCACACATGTACAATAAGCACAAACTAACACAGTGAAGCTGCTGCAGCACGTCATGGCTCAGTTTCAGACCACGAAGGTTTCAGCTGCTCTGCATTTTGGTCTTTTTATACATTATTATATGTTTAATCCGAGTAACTCCTCGTCTTACTCACAATTTCTGAGTTCCTTTGTGAAGAATCAAAATATAATTGTTATAATTTATTGTGATGTGTTGTGTAAAATCCATCAGTCAGTCTGAAGTTTGCGCCACAGACCTGATGAACCTGCTGAACTGTGGATTTGGGCGACTCGTCCGTACCTGAAGACTCGCAGCCCGACGAGGAACGACACGAGCCGACGAGCTGACGCTCAAACATGGCGGATGAAGTTGGCCCGACATACAACCACACTGTGTGCGCGCCACGCTGAGCTGTAGATGCTCATGTCTTCACCGGCTCGTATTTCATTGTGGATTTCGTCGTGCATTCAGCAGGTGGCGTCCAGTCTGCTGCTTCATGATGGAGGTCAGAGAGAGCAAACCAAGACCACAGCTGAAGGTTCATCCTCAGGTTTCTGTTTCTACCTGTGCTCTTCCATGTTTCTCTCTGTCTGCTCGGCCTCCCCTCAGCAGAGAGAACACGCCCACGTTTATTATCTTAGAGTCGGATTTCAGAGCAACACAGAATTTCTACCATCCTGTGAATTTGATGTATTGTCATTTTACTGTGTGTGAAAGTTGCAGATCAGAGCTTTAAATGTCCTCCCACTCCTCTCGTCTGCCTCACGTAGGCGTCTCTCCATAGAGACATCACGGATGAATACATCAGTAAATCAAAGCGAACGACTCTGAGAGCGGCCGGTCACCACGACGGCGACGGACACAAGCGTTGTGCGCTCGGGAAGGATTGATTGCGTTTCCCTCGTTCCCCTCCCTCGCATGGATTTTCTGTTAGACGCGAAGGAGGAAGAAGAAGAAGAGAGAGGAGGAGGAAACAACGGGAGGAGAGGCAGGGATGTGGAGAATGGAGTTGCCATGGCGACCATTGGCATGTTGGGGGTGCAGTGTGTGTGTATGTGTGTGTGTGTGTGTTAGCAGATCAAGTTTTTCACATATCTGAGCTGTGAGCGAATCATTCTGCTGTCACGTTTCCTCACGGTTTTTAAAAAAAAAATCAGTCAGAAGCATCAAAAACAACAACGAGATCTCAGTGTTTGAGCTCAGCGTTCGTTCATCACAAAGCGGCTCAACAGGTGAAGAGTTTAATCCAGAACCAGATCAGATGTAGCTGCTGCCAGATAAGAGGCCGTTCTGCTTCCTCCTGCTGCAGCCCCACAGGTGTTTCCTCTCACAGGTAATTAGATCTCAGCTCACGGCTGCGATTACGTGATGTCGCCAAACTGCACCGACCAATAAGAACGACCGGGCTGCTGCTTCTCCACCTAAACAGCTGCAGCTGATGTAAGAAGCCAGACATCAAGACAGTGCAACATGAAAGAAGGAGCTTTAAGCTCCACCAACAGAACCGCGGTGCTGCCCCTCACCTGGACTGGACCCACATGTGGACTCAGGATGTGGACTCAGTTCTCGCCCACCCTCCATCCTGACCAGCTGCCTCAGACTGACACGTGGTACTTAAATGTCGAGCTTCCTACACGCTGGACGTTATCCTGCCAGCAATTACTCCTCACGTCCCCTCAAACTGTAATTACAACGACTAATTAGTAGTATAGAAATGTAATTTTCTGTGGGAGAGACGGCCGGTGAGTTACGTACCACCAACTCTTCATTCCTCCAATGTATGTTCTGTGAGACGTGAGTGTTTCTTCTACCGTCTCGTCTGTTTCAGGTCGTCTGACAGGCTGAACGTTTGAGATATTTTAGCTTTTTTATTGAATTTCTGTCATTTTCAACAATGCAAAGATCTCAAGAATATTGCTGGCTTCTTATACGATGATTAAAAATATTCTTTGTCTGTTCTTTGATTCATATTTTAGGTTAAATGTTTATTTTTCTCAAAAGGCACTAAAGGAATAAATTCAAGGGTGAGTTGGATAAAAAGCAGCAGTGATGAGAATAAAAACAAGACGGGTAAACTGTGTTTAATTTAGTAAATATAATAGATTTGAATTAATAAGTATTCTTCAATAACAGACTCATATCAGAACCATCACTGGACGGGAAGACACATTACCTTCTGCAGACGTGCAGACATCAGTGTTCTCTTGATGCCGTTTATCCTCGACGTCTCTGATCATTACACTGTAACAAGAAGCTGTCAGTCACGTTGCATCAGCCGCTCTGATGAAGCAGAATCAACGCGAGGCGTGCAGGAGCAGACCGCAACAACCCGCCGGGCTCTAATGGGTTTTATTATCCGGGCAGCGCCGGCCTCAGGGGGTCGGAGGTCGAAGTGGAGGCCGAGCTCGCTTCATCTCTGCTCCCAGAGGACGCCGACCCGGCTGACCACAAACACAACTCTGCCAAATCCAGTTTTTTTTCGAATGACTGGTTAAAATACCCAACAGACACTCAGAGAACTGTAGTAGAGATGAACAACAAGAGATCACAACGATAATCAGGGTTTAATTTGTTGCTCATCTTCTAAAAGCTATAAAAGAGCGGAGAGAGTTGAACGTGGTTCTCTGACGGGAGGTGCAGGAGTCAGTGTGGAGTGAAACTGATGATCTATGGATCCTTTCATCATCAGCTGCTTCCGCTGAGATCATTAATGATCGATCAACATTGAGGTACGGAACATTAAGTCTCTCTCCGGTTGCATCAGTCCAGTCTGAAGGAGGTATTTGTCTTCTGGTTTCCATTAAATAAACTGAACAACTGGATTGAGGAGAATCTAACCACGTAGCGGCTGCCAGCGACCTGTGATGTCACCACAGATCCTGCTACTAACTCACTGTATTACTCTGTTACTGTTTGAAGTAATATATTACTGCATCACTTCTGTAGGCTCACACTGTTGATCCTGCACGCCTTAAAATTAATAATACATTTCCACAAGATGCATTGAAGCACCTGAACAGTGGTGGCAGTGTGTGACTGTGCTTTTTAAAATGGCCTCCATGAATAAATCTTTTGAGCAGCGTGACCTTTCCTCAGGACAAACATATTGAGTCGTGGCGGTTTACAGTACGAGTCGGGCTGAGGATGACATCACGGCTGGAGTCTGTTCATAGATCCAACATCATTCCTGAAACAGCAGCCTGGCCGAGCGGCGACCAGACTCACACACTCTACTGCTGGAATGTAAAACACTGTTTCAGTGACACACTCCCCCGGTTTCCTCCTCCCTGTCACACACACACACACACACACACACACACAGCAGAGAGCCTGTGGCATCACAGCTGAGCTCAGATTATTACCTCAGAGCTCTCGAGCCTTTTGTCTGCATCAAATGAAGCAACCAAGTTGAACCCAGAGACGAGCATTTATTCACAGCTATTAAAAGTCTCCATTCAGCTCCAGCAAAACCAAAAACACAAGACAGTGAAGAGGAGGTCCGGTGGGCTCGGTTCCTGATTAAACTGTGTATTTGGGAGATGACGATCGGGCCGGTTGGACGGACGTCTGTGTGAACGATGTGACGGTTTAGATCAGATCCTGCATCTGGAGGTGAGAACACGTAAGAGTACTCGAGTAGAGAGAGAACAGTTTTCTGAAGCTGCTTGAATGTGAATCAGACGTCCCCTTCACCATGGCAACCGCCTCCTTCCCGCCGGTGATGCTCCTGAGTTGACCACAAAGAGTCCACCGCCATCTGGACTAACAGGCGGAGGGAGAAGCAACACACACACACACACACACACACACTCACATGCATGCATAACTAGACACACGCTGTCACAGATAAACACATGCATGCATGAAAAGGATGTCAATGTGCCAACAAGCAAACACACAACTCGAAAAGTCGACTCACAAACCTCGATTAAACAAAACTACAGAAACAGTATTCACGTCACGTGTCAAACACACATCGACATTGTGATGATACGCGTCGCGTCCTGATTGTGTTCTGAGCCTCGTCAGGATGTGAAGGTGGTGGTTGCGACCTGGCAGCCAGTGACCACTGTTCAAGACTGTCTCAACACTTGTCAGCCTGAAGCCGCTGGTTAAAAAAACACTACCGGGTATTTTAAGCCTAATGCTACGTTTACACGATGACGGTCTGAACAGAAGACGCAAAAGTGGCGTCGCGTCTTCACTTTCTATTCCGCGTTTCGACAAGCGTTTTCGGGAGGAAATCTGCGCGCGTACGATGACACAAAAGTGTGTGGAATTCGATTGGGTATACATGCCAGGTGGCCGTGTGGTGATGGAGGTAATTACAGATCCTTCTCTGTTCAGTAATGCTATCTGTCCATTTCGTGGAAAGACTCGAAGGTCCGATGCATGGAAATAATCCGACATGTTTGTTTATTTCCTTGCACTGGCGCATGTATGTGACGTAAACGCGACGTGAGCAGATCTGAGCAGAGTTTTGCGTTTTGACAGTGTGCACGGAAACGCTGCAGCGGAGCGTATTCAACTTTTCCACTCCACGCCGTCACCGTGTAAACGAAAGGTACTTCCGATTAAATATTTTGTTGTTTCTACCCGCAAGCATCCTCGTGTAAACAGGGTCTAAAACATAATCCCTTTCCTAAACCTGCACATGAGGTCAGAGGAAGGATCCTTAAATTGTTTCAATGTGAAGAATATGAAAAATGAATCCACTTCACCTCAAATATTCAGAGAAAGAGAGAGAGATGGAGCTGTTATTCACGCTGGGTGCTCTTTGTGTTTACCGTCCATGCATGGAGATGGAGATGGAGATGGAGGTGGTGGTGGTGGTGGTGGAGGGGGGAGGGGGTCATGGTCGCTGACACAAGCGTCCCTACACTCCCCCCCCTCCCCCTCCCCAGAAATGAGCGCCCTACATTCAACCATCAAACCCACTGTTACATAAAACCACCAGCGCCACACAAGCCCGGCTTGCTGCCTGTTGCTAGGCAACAAGCCCCGGAGCCCCATCGTCGAGTCTCGCTGGGCCGCGGCTGTACCTGAAAGTGCTCAAATGGGTCAGCGAGGACAAAAGAGAAGAGACAAACCGGGCAAAAAAAAAAAAAAAAAGCAGCGACAGTGAAGCACTTCCCTCGGCCTGCACTCAGGACGATGTGTGTGATGAGGCTTGTTTGTCAGCCGAGGAACAGCAGGAAGGAAGAGCATCGGTGCAGAGGAACAACAGGCGGGGACCAGGTTCTGTCAGAACGGTCCAAACGGGAAGAGGAGACGGCCTGTCTGAACCAACACATAAGAGAGGAGGAAACAGTCGACGGGTGATAAGATTTCTTCAGAGAGATAATCAAGTGTTTTGATGATGAAAAGGAGCGAACGCGTCACTCCAGAAGCTTCCGTAGGTGTTCGGCTGGCTCCAGATCAGATGACCTTGTTGCTGTCCAGAGAAGTTTCCAACAGTTTCCAGAGGAACCGTTGAGAAAAGAATGCAAAACAACCTGCAGAATACGTCCTTCACACTTCAGTTCACAGCTTCAGCTATTCCTTTGATTCCAGCTGTGAAACGACTTCTGGAGAAACTTGCTTCCATGTTGGTAGAAACAGAGAAACAGAGAGCTCAACATACAAACCAGCCACTGTCATACGTGGAAACATGTAAATCTGCCGTGTTTGCTGATTTATTCAGTGTTATTCCCCGATAGTTTAACACCATCGTCAGTGTTTTTGTTCTGTTCTGTTTTGCGACGCTTCCAGTGAATTCTGGTCGTGATAATCATTTTTCTTTGTTCTTTCTCTTGTTAAACTACTGCGATATCACTAGTTTTGTGATTCAACTCCTACATATCAAACTGGCGACAGCAGACAGCAATTTTAACAGGTGTGTCAGCAGGTGAAGGAACCATTTATCAAACTCCTCCCCCATTCGGCCGCTGTCCAATCAGCTAAGCCCATAGCCGGTCTTAACATAGAGGAATAGGTAGGTGGTTGCTTGGGCCCCCCCCAACCTCCAAAAAGAAAAATATGAAATTTATCATCATGAACACTTCAAAAAGGTGGTAATTTTTATTAATATGTAATTCATTCTTTAGAAAAACGTTTAAGTATTAGTTAAAATGTCAAATTCATGGGTATCTGTCTCACATACACCCCCTACTTTCACAGTTAAATGGACTAGTCCGTGACGGACTGCAACAGATGAACACAAACGACACTCCAGTCCAGCTGGTGGCGGTAATGCGCCGTTTGTTTACTTCTTCTTCTTCTTCTTCTGTGTGGTTTATTGGCGGTTGGCAAACAGACACGAAGTAAAAGCTAAACTGAAGCGCAGCGACCCGAGCGGTTCGAATAAACGGAAAACGAAAACGCGGAGAAATATACAGCAAAGCTGACAAACTGTTTTCCCACCGCTGTTACCATGGAAACAGTCAACAACGTCCACAGTGTTGGAGCAGCAGCTAACGTTAGCTGTGAAGTATCTGACGTTGACACAGACGAGGTGGAGGAGTTTGTCCAGTGACAGCGATGATGATGACGATGGTGGGGTTCTGGTGAGTCAACCCGGTTCTGCCAGTTAGAACCCTGCACTGCATGAAAAGTTGGATTTTCGTCAGTATGCGGCGCTGTAGAGTGTCGTGGAATTTCAGGTTTGCGACAGTTAACGGCAAACACAGAAAACTGCCGTAAATTGTCAGAAATTGACGTGGGCCTTGCTTGGTAGTTGTCCCCCCATGACCCCCCTCCCCCTGTTTCTAATGGAGGCTTTAACATGTAAATGAAAATGCTGTGAGCTAACAAATGCTAATCAGGGTAGCAGGGGGAGTTTTACCTCAGGTGACATTTTTCTAAAAGGTATTAACTTCATTTTAAGAAAATCTCTGTTTAAATAAATCAGGCTCAGTATAGCCTAATTATAGACTCTTACATTTTAGCTTGAATTGATTTATTTAATGAAAGTATGCTGGATTAATTACTGAGTTTGTCATTAGCAATGGCCAATGTTATGTAAAAAAGATTATTTATTCTTTTTTTTCTCTCTCCTGGGAACAAATAAAGATAAAACGCCAGTTGTTAAGAAATTAAAATGTGCACGACATATTTTGAGATAAATATTAAAAATGTATAAATAATTTCTGTTTAAAAATGTGTGACATTAAAATATAATTTCAGGTGTGTACACACACACACAGTGATCAATAGTGACAGATCTGCTAACCAATCATGAGTGATTTTCCTTGTTAAAGTAGTGGTTTCATCCAATACCGAGTTGCCAGTCCTGGTTTCGCTGCTGCTCATAGGCTAATTGGAGCCGTTCGCACCTCTGCGAGCTCCACATACGTCATGATTCGTTTCCGTCAGTATGTGGCACAGACGAACGCGACCTTCGCAGGCTGTAAAGTGTCATTAACTGCCGAAAGGACAGTTGTTTTCTTATTCTCCATCATGGGTGACTGTTAGCTTGTGTATTACACTTCGTGTGTTCTTTGTTCTCTGTCTTCATTTTGGAGTAAAGAAGTGTATGCAGGGTTTAGGGCCCCCAAATTGTTAAATCCGGCGCTGGCTAAGCCACCATAAGCAGGTACAGCAGGTGTGTCAGGCTTGTGTGCACGTCAGACTCCTTCAGAAATATCCATATTCGTTTAGACGAGAGCTTGTTGGACACATTGTGCTCAACATTTTAGCCTCTTTGGAGTTCTGGGTCACCGAGACTTTTCACAACCTCAGGTCGCTGTTTCTCTGTGTAACGAGCGTTCAGTTCACCTGCTGCAGTCATTAAGAGCAGCATGACTCAGAAGAGAGTGGATTAAGAAATGAACCTCGTTGAGGATGAGAGCTGATCGGCTCAGCGTGCGATAGCTGTGCTGTGTTTACAGACGAGGTTCAGCCTCACCTGTTCACGATCAGAAGTGTCATTTTAAAGCAAACACATTCCCTTCCCTCACTCTTTATCCCAGCTCACTGTTGTATTCGAGAACACATCCTTCATTTTTTAAACCTCTCACAGACAAAAGGTTTCTAACAGGTGAGGGTAAAGTCTCCGAGCGGTGACGTCGCTTCAGACGGATGATGAGAGTCGATCGTTCACAGTTCACGTCCTCCCTCGCAGACTGAGGCCGTCCAGAGTTCACATTAATATTCTGCATCAGCCTGCAAACTCAATTATTCTGTGTACGCGGTGGCAAATCCAGCATTAAATCCTGTAAAGGATCTGAATGGATAGTGAAGCCTCAGCTGAAGCTCTGACACTCACACTCACACACACACACACACACACACACACACAGTCCTCTTTTCATCTTAATTGCTGTAAATGATGCAGATGTTAGTGGAAATGTACAGCTATCATTCATCACACTGCGCTGGTGTTAGGAAGCGTTGATGTTACACTGAGTCTGGACGTCAGGATCCGTATGAAGACGCAGCTAACGTTAGCTCGACGTCCTTCTGTCTGTGGCGTAACAACTACTATTCTTGCACTTGAGCCGATCGTCCACTCTCTTCCCGACACTCACGAGTTTAAAATGTATCTGCACAAATACCAAAACCAGAGTCTGGTTCTGCTTGAGGTTCCTCCTTGCTCCATGGGAGAAATGTTTGGACCTGCTCAGTTTGGAAAGATGACTTCTGTTGTGAATTGTCGCTGTACAAATAAAGATCGACGGGAGCTGATGTGACGGATTAACGAACTGAAAACATCTTAACCACGGCGGTTTGTTGCACACAGTATTTTTTTTTAGCCTTTACTCAATATTCCCACTGAGCTGTTCACTGGCAGATGTAATATTACTGTTTACATGCAGTCGTGCATCAACACCGTCCAAAAACTCAGTGATATTGAGCTCTTTCATGGTGTGTAAAGCAGGTGTGTGTCTCAGTTTAATGAGCTGTTGTCTGGTTTGTTCACGTCATCGTTAGTTTTCGCTGTCTTTGTGTTTCCTGTGTTGTTGTATTGATGTGTGTGAGTGTTTCTCTTCACACCTGCGCTGCATCTCCTTCGTTAGCTCGGCTCTGCTCGCACTGATTCTCCACCTCACTCACCTCACCTGTGTTTCTCCTCCTCAGCCCCTCGTTAGCTTAGATCGTATCGAGTCCAGGCTTCGAGTTCAGTCTCTATCTGTTGTGCTGCCGTTATCCTGAATAAACTCCATCCACTGATCTTCCTGCCTGTCGTGGTCCAGCTGCTCCGCTGACGAACCAAAGCTGCAGTTGTTGTTCTGGACAGATCGAAGACTGAGGGATTGAAAAAGTGTTTGTTTATGAAGTTGTCTTGTTCACACAACAGTCCATGAAGCTGAAGCCAGTTATATTATAGAATGTATATTAGTTATATTGTCTTTATAGTTTATCTTTCCTCGTGCACACAATCTAAAAAGAACAGTTGTGATTTTAAAATGAATGAAAGCAAAGCCACGCGCATCTGCAACACACACACACACACACACACACACGTATGCTTCCTGTCTAACAAACCCCTCATGTGTGATCTCCAGTCGCTCTTTTAACTCCTGCTCACCCACAGATCTCTACACTGCCTCTGAATTATTAATGTGCTCCTTCATCAATGTTTGATTCCACATTTTAACGATTCACTGTCTGTCCTCGGCTCGCGCTCATGATACACTCGCTTCCTCTGAAACGCACACAGCTCCGTCTCATCCCGTCCCGGGCCGAGATGAGCAGGAGCAGAGGGACGACACGACCCTGTGGGACCGCCGGGTTCAGGTTCTGTTTGATGGACTCGGCCACATCGAGTGATGTTGTTGCTTCTCTGCTGTCACACACCTGTGATGAATTAAGGGGTGAGTGGTACAAACACACCTGTAGGCCAACAGCCAACAGGGAGTTATTTTAAACTGGCAGTAAAACTTCAGATGCAGACAGTGAAGTTAAATAAGTAACGTAGACATCTTTGCACTTGGAAACGAAGAGGATTTAATGTTCATCATCCATCAGTGAGCTGCTGATTAATGACTTGATAGACTTGCACAGATCCGTTTATCTCATCAGAGTAAACAGAATATTCTCCAGATTTTAGTTTCCGTTCTTTCATCCTGCAGGAAGATTTGAAACTTTTACTGTAAGAGTTTTTTTTTTTTACCTGAAGCGACTTCTCTCTGTTCCTACTTCTCTCCGCCTCTGACTGACGAAAAACAACACAGCAGCCTCATTAATTTCATGCCAAAAATAACCTCCACTTAAGATCTGGTGACAACAGTCCCACCTCAGTCTATCATCGCACCAGCCGACTTGAAAAGCGCCGGAAATAGTTCGACTCTCTATGAATTTCTGGCACTTCTCAGCCTATAAACCTCTTAAACAGAAGCAGTCGGAGGCGAGTAGCACCCTCCATCCCAGGAGAGACACTCGAGGGAGAATTTTGAATCTAGGACAGTCGATAGCGCTCCGGTTGACTGACGCAGGCAATTGTACAGCAATCTGCTGTAATCACTGAGCTTAACTATCTATAATTCAGGAGAGTGAGGGCCGGATGATTCAAAGGACAGGCAGACTTTCTGTAAAGCAGGAAATAATTCATTGGATGCTCGTCGGAGAGCAGCCGCATCTGAAAACAGCGTTCGGCAACAGAAGAGCCGCGTTAAATTAGACCGGGAGGAAATGATGCATCATGGTCGTTTAACGGCACGCTGAAGGCATCAAGCTGCAGAACGAGACTTTAAAACATCACCAACATAATCACAGCAGATATTCATCAGCAGGTTGATTAATATTCACCACTTCACTTTAGCCACAAGCTAACAAGCAACACCACGCCGAGGGTCAGAGGTCAGCCTCTGAGTGAAGTCAGCACTCAGCAGAGACTCTGGTTCTGGTTCTGGTTACCCCTCCAGCTCCAGTCAGCAGTCAGCAGGACAGAACCTGCTGCAGTCAGGCTGATCAACAGGAGGGAAGAGAAATCACCGTTTTAATCTCTGAACGTCTCCGGATCAGCACAGAATCTGATGAAACTCCAGGTGTTTATTCCTCCAGACGGTCTGGATCTGCACCGACTCTCTCCTCCACAGTTGACCAGCCCACTTCAGCGGCACATCCTCATCCTCAGTGATCATTTCAGGATCAAGTATCTCTTTCATTCGAGTAAATATTGCGACGTCTGTTCCTTGATCTCGTTCTGCAGCCGAGCAGGTTGTGTATTTACTGGGTCCGTTGGTTCATTGGTTGGTCTTTCAGCTGGATTACACACAAACTACTGAACAGATCTCCACAGATCTTGGATGGAGGATGGGTCTGAGCCTAGAATAGATCATTTTTGGTTCAGATCCAAAAGTTTATTTCTCACTTTCTTTTCACACAGGGACAAAAATATCAGCTTCACTTGTTTTTATGTTGTACGTTTCAGCATCGAGCTGCTGCTGCGCAGTGAAACACTGCAGCTTTGACAGTAAACAGAGTCAGAAAAACACTTTGCTCAGCTGATATCAATGTGGACAAAAGCTTAAACCTCTTAAAAGCATTCGAGGAAACAGGTTCTGCTCGTCTGAGCTGTCCAACACGTCTTTACAATACAAATCAGACTCCACTTAGCCGAACATCGATTCACTCCACTTAAACACACAGCACTCCCCGCACGGCCGATACTCCCTCAGATCTAAGATAAGATACAATAAAAGGAACTTTATTGATCTCTGAGGATGGAAGTGGGTCAGCGCGGCAGACAGCAAGCACAGAACAGAAACACAAATCCAATAGAAAGTCTACAGCAGCTCGTCAGGGCCGTAGAAACCCACAGTGTTGGACAGATGATTGACTTTAACAGCAACATTTAAAAAACATTTCAGGACTTCGACAACGTGTCAGACGCAGTTCTGCAGTTTGACTCAACCACAGATACTGTGTGAGTCTGCAGAAGCCCAGACTGACTTTAGAAAACAGATCCAACTTTCACAGCGGAACGACGTATATAAAACAAACAAAAAGCAGTTTAGCACAACCCATAATGACGTTTCTCTTTGGGGACGTAATTACAACAGCAGCAAAGGAGGAACTCGGGTAAAGTGATGTAAAGAGCGACAAGGTCGTCACAGGGAGGAGGACGGGATGCACATGGTTCATTTAAATGTTTCCTGAACTAACCAACCCAAAACTTTAATAGCAATCCAACAATGTGTGTTACAAGCTTCGTGTTAAAGCTCGAAACTGTGTGAGAAGATTTACAGCTAACTTGACTCGATCGCTAAAACCTGAGCTGCTGGAGAAAGTAGAGCTGCTGTATTTGTGCGGTCCGTCCGTCCGATCACATGAAGCTTCGAGGGAATTTCATTAAAGTTGGTACGATTAAAACCAAGCTGTGATGGCCTAGACACACACACAGCGTTTGTAAATTAATGGCACATGAAGGCGCAAAAATTGAAGCTGTTGAGACAATCTGAAAAATGCATTTAATAAAAAAATCACCGACATGCAGATTTCTGAGTCTGCTGGTTGTGTGTGTGCAGCTTGGGCCGGCGTCTCGTTATCGAAAGGTCAGCTCAGAGGTTGGACTCACTGTGACATCATAATCAAACGCCACAGCTCTGCAACAGGAACTCCAGGACTGATGCACGGAGCCAAACGTTCATGGAAGCGTCGGATTCACCCTGTATTTGGCTCCAGAGACGTCGGTGTCGGAGAGGAAGCGTTTTTTGTTTTTATTTGCTGTAGACGAGGAAAACAACAGCAGAATTAGTTTGTGAAATGAAAGCTGGTTCTGTCAGCGCTGCTGTCGCTCCTCCAACACGAGCAGATCCTATTTTTATCTGAACTTTGAAGCAGCATAAAAAAAAGTTGTCGTCCACTAATAAAAACCCATTTTGCACACAAACCAACAGTCCTGTGTTTTCGACGAGCAGCGCGAGAGAAGATCAAAGATTTATTCTTTTTTAATCAAAACCCACTCAGCCCGTCTGCAGCTTCTCTCCGACGCAGAAGTACTGCTGTTGTTGCTTAGCAACCATTACACCCATGAAAGTATAATGAACAAAAGTGAGAAGATGCTGTAATCTTTGTGCCTCCTGCAACGAGGCCGACTGAAAATAACTCTCACTTCACCGACTGCGACTGAAGTTCAGGATTCTGAGGCTTCAGAAGTGGAAGCGTTGATGGATCGATAGAGGCAAAATGCAACAAAGTGCAATGGAAACGGACTCTGTGAATAAATCATGACTTATATGAATGTGACTAAACATTCAGTGAAGCTGCAGCTCCACCACAGAGATCTGATGTTTCAGTCTGCTGCTCGTCTGCAGCGATGAGACGACTGTAACGCGTTACACAGAAACGCTGTGTTGTGTTTTCTTAATCGACTTTCACCTCGTGATGTTTGACTTGACGCTCATTTAATTAGTTTAATTAGTCCGACCAGAGAACTGGCTCCACCTACTTCTTGTTTATACGAGCAGCAGTCAGTGGAAACAAGCGTTCTTTAAATTGGACCAATTGTCTTGAATTTCTGTTAAAATGTCAGGCTCGTTTGTATGGAAACCAAACTTAATTATATGAACAACAGTATATATAAATATTGGTACTGTTGATAAAAAGGCTGTCCAAGTCTTTTTTTCTTTCGCTGCTGATAAAAGCTGCTTTTCTAGCGATAATTTCATGCAATTAAAAATTATGTCTCTTTAAAAATGTGCCCCCTAAATAAGATTCTGACCCATGACATCCGTTTTAATTCACTTCCTGGTGAACATCACGGTTTCTGCTGCTGCGTTCAGACAGAGCCGGATCTTCTGGAGGAGTAAACACCTGGAGTCACATCAGATTCTGCTCTGATGTGGAGAAGTTTACCGACCTGAGTTTTAACCATATAATCGAGCAGTTTGGGGTGAAAAAACACGAAAGACTAAAACTTGCTTCGCTGACATGACTGAGGCTGAGACGTTCATGTTTAAAGTTTTACTCTCGTTACGTTGTGTCCTTCTTCTCTCCCTGACGCTCTCCTGGAAGTTGTTACTTTGAGTAAACTAAGTTGGTTTTGGACAGAAATCTGTCGTATCTATAACTGATATAACTCGCTGACCAAATTCTGGAACTATCTCTTGACAAACAACAGTTGGTGCAGGGACTGTGTGTGGGTCGTCACAGCGAGGTTGCCAGGTTTGGTGCAGTCGTGCCTGTAACGGAGACCAAAACTCACTGACGGTATCTGACAACCCACCGTGGAGAAGCATGGGAGGCTTCACATTTGTTGTGTGAGGATTAAACAGCTGAGATATTTAGTAGGTTTGTGTGTTTATCACTCTGGACGGAGCTGCTGTTTTTCACTCTGTAGGCTAAGCTAGGCTAACCACGCCCAGCTCCTGATACGCAGATGACTTGAGTGAGTACACGGTTGATATGTGTGTGTCTGTGTGTGTGTGTGTGTGTGTTATGATCCAGTGTGTACCGACTCAGACTTGGATTGACATGGCAGACACGGGGCCCTGGGGAAGGACAAGCTGCTAGACTCGGCTGTGGGTGGAGGGGCTGATGGTGGGATGATGGTGTTTGGCTTGTCGGGGATCAACCCACATCCAAGGAACAGCCTCACATCACCCCCTGCACACACACACACACACACACACACACACAGCCACTGTCTCACACACACCTAACACAATGTGACAAGTGTGCCTCCGAACGCCCCCCGCCGCCCCACAAACAGAGATTTTCTCAGTATCTGTCTTCTTGTGTGTTTGTAGCCGTGCTAGCAGAGCAGCTTCAGGGGCGACAGCAGATATCTGAGGCTCTGAACCTTCTTCCAGCTCGCCTCCTCAAGTCAGACGGCATTTTCTGTCTAAAAGGCTAAAACCTGATACC
>CAEMYA010000437.1:528209-538555 GCA_903131615.1 Diplodus sargus | reverse complement strand
GCAGTTCTTTATCCCAGACTGTGTGTGTGTGTGTGTGTGTGTGTGTGTGTGTGTGTGTGTGTTTCTGATAGCTGTATTCTCACAGTGAAATGTGGGTCGAGATTCGTCTTTTTGTGTTGAGGAGGTGTGATCCACCTTTTGAGCCAATACGTGCAGATGACAACGGATTAAAGGTGAAAACACATTTCTGTAATGTCACGCACGACTCAGTCAGGAGCCGGAACAAGAAGGCGGGTCCACACGGTGACTCTGTTCAGTCCGGTTATGTTTACAGATAAAAACCTGGAGTCGGGTTTGGACCAGATGTTGATTTGGCTTAAAAAACCTGATTTTGTCACCAGCATCCTCCGCCCGTCCATCTGAGAGTCAGTTCGTACACATGAAACGCGACTCACATTGTATAAATGTCGACACGTATGTACAATCCAATAAGTTCTGACAGGAAGGGTCGGTTACCGTTGTGTATATTCACAGATATTTGGTTGATTCACGTCTCTGCACGTGAACACGGCTGTCTCATCACCGTGCGCAGGTTCAAAGGGTCCGTTTGTTTCTGCACCGACATACATCGACCGAGCGTGACTCTGAGCCGCTGCTGCGTCGCCTCCGAGAGGGCCAAATTACCAAGTATACGGTTGCCATGACGATCTATCTAGCCAATGAACGCCGTTGACTCCACTGAGAGGCGAGCGGCATCGGCAGCTGTAACAAAACAAAAAAAAGAAAAAGAAAAGAAAAAAGGCAGGTGGCCGCGGACAAGAGACGTGGAGGGTGGAGGAGGGTGGAGGGGTTGAGATGAAAATTACAGCAATCACAAAGCTCCAGCCCTCTGTTTCCCACACAGCGCCTGACGGATGCTCAGACCCCACACTGAGCCGAGAGGTGGATAAAAAAAGACGGAGGGAGCGGGAGGAGGCTCAGCTGACGGAGTGAGCGGGTCACATGTTGCACTCGGTCGCTGAATGAAGACACAGTTGGACTTTTCTTTATTCTCTGCAGGTTTACTTATACGTCGGTTTAAGATTCTGTGTAGAATTACTCACCGTAATGAAGGCTGTCTACACAAAAACATGTTTCTATACTACTAATGTTAGAGAGCCACCAAATAATACACACAGCAACATACTGAAGTGGCTTCAGGCTGCGAGGATATTGAGTTTGTGTCTCACTCTCTGAAGAGGAGTGATCATCTGCAAGTTACAGGAGAAATTAAAAGATCAAAACTGGTAAATTAGAGTTAAAGTCGGAGCGAGCAGCAGAACAATCTCTCTCCAGAATCACTCACTGGACCGTGACTGAGGTTCAGACGTGGCTCGGTGATCCAAACATGAAGAACGTAAGAGAACAAACTAACACGGACTGAGAGAGACCTGATCGATTGTGGTGCATTTGTGGTCAAAGATTTTATTTCTTCAAACACATACAGGTCCCGTAAAGGTGGGCGGAGCCTGCTCAGACCCGTTCCAGCTGACCAATCAGAACATACTGAGAATCTTAAAGAGACAGGCAGTGAAATAGAGCCATTCAACAGATGTGCTGAAGCACTGGACCGCACAATAATGTGTTTTTTAAACATTAAAGCATTTTCAAAATAAAAGCACAAACCCAAAAGTTAGTATAATTAACTGGCAAAGAAAACAAATAATAAATAAGCCTGTTGGCTCATGTTTCTGTGACCTGATAAAAGATTGCAGATTATATCGATCTTCATATTGTTGTTGTCTTGGTTTGTGCTCCGCCGGCTGAGCTGAGCGCTGCTGGTGTACCGGAGGCGCTTAGCAAGGATGGAATGAGTCGGCTGAGATGTTAAAGAGGTGAAGACTCTGAGCGCTCCGCCGTTCTCTCACCTCCCTCGAGGAAGAGCATCCCGGTGCAAACGGCGATGATGAATGAGATCTCATACTGGCTGCAGAAATAATATTATCACCATCATTTACCGTCAGCCTGCAGCATCATTTAGACTGCAACACAGTTATTTGGTATGCAGGTACAGACACTGTGGATATGCAGCTAAATGATGTGAATATATATTGGATTTGGTCCTGGTGTCCTGCCTGTATCGATGCTGTGTGAGCGTTTTATTTTGTGCTTTATTGACCAGTCTGCAGCAGCAGAGCGACAAATCCCTGCACACTTGTTCTACCTCTGAAAATGAAATGGTTTTTAATTATTCAGTCGAGAGTCTGAATGTGGAGCGGACCAGTGCAGGGACGGCTTCAGTCGAGCTTCAAGGCTTCTGGCTTCAAACGGGAAAATAAGGCTGGTGGGTTCAGAGAGACGTGGACGTGTGACTGCACTTACAGACATCAGAGTTCAGTCACAGTTCTGTTTCCTCCTGAAGCCATGATGGATAAAAAGACTGAGAGGTGTTTGACTTAAAAACGTGTTCGATTCTCTTCTTCTTCATCAACGCACAACAAAATGATTCAGGCAGTTTTTCCATTAACCTGCAGCGGTGATTGAGCTTATTGTGGTCGAATAAATCAGTGAAAAACCTGTAAAATCTCCCTGAAATGAGTTTGAGTCTGCCGATGAGAAATGTTTGTGGAACCAAAACCCAAACCGATCTGTGAGAAGTGACTCTACGGTCCAGTAATGACCGGCTTCCTCGGTGCTCATTAACACGACAACATCCGGATGGAGGAGCGTTCGTCGACGTGCCTGCAGCCTCGCTGTGTTCCACAGAGTCACGTACCTGTGTGTTTAAAACGTTGATAAATGTCTTCCTGCTGATCCGACTGCTGAATTGTACAGAACTCCCTCCTCTTCATCGGACCTGCCAGTCGTTGTAACTGTCTGCCAAACTTGTGATATCTAAATTTGGAAAGCGGCGAGAGGACGACGGGTTCGTAGGCTGTGAAGAAAACGACAGCTTCGACGGGACCAGCAGCGAGTTCTCCAGCGCCATTTGATGAGCTGCTTCAAAATCGCTCCTTTCAAGGGATGAAAGAAAACGTGCACGCAACAACAGAAGGATAGCAGAACCAACAGAGATCAGACTGAGTTTCATCTCTGTGGCCTTTTGCTCTTTCTAACCCTCAAGACTGAATGTAGTCATTACAACCCAAAGTATGATCGTTTACTAAACCGAACCGAGTGTTTGTTGTAACTACATCTAGCTAAACTGCAGCTGTTTGAACTAATAACAGTCCAAAGCTTATAATATGTCAATTTGTACCCGGTTGCATATCACATATTATTGCTTACTGAACCACCGTCATGTGCTGCCGTGTCTGACGAGTTGGACGTGTCGGCTGATAATTACAGTCTCCAGGATGTGATGTCAGCAGTTCACACTCCTGCAGACCACAGATACGTCCCAGGTTGATACGTGTGCCAAACGTGTCATGTCAAAGTCATATTACATGCTTATTAGTTGACTTTTACATCAGCAGGTGGGCTCGACGGGGGCGGATTATTACAGCCAACAAGGCTGCCGGAGCAGTTTGAGTCACAACACTGGATATTTTCAGGGACGCCTGCAGACACATCTGTTTTTTAAGAAGAGCTGCAGTGATTATGAGCCTACGGGATGTCGGACCATCTCCATCCGTGATCGTGGCGACCAAAACAGGTATTTTAATCTAAACCGTGATGTTTTCTAACCCTAAACAAACAGTCTAACCAGAGCCAACAGCGCTGAGACGAGAGAGAAATAAAGCTGAAACGTAAAGAAACGTCCAGTTTGAACGTATCTGTGGTTTTGCAGAAACGTTCTCACTGTTGCTAACGTTTGTTCTTCAGATTGGGTTGTTGACAGATTCAACACGTCAAAGCGTCAGATCCAGTTTCCTCCTCCAGCTTCTCCAACCTTAACAAAGCACAACCATAAAAAAACATTTATCATTCCTGAGTTTACATGAACAGATACGTAAAACAAACGCTGAATATTCTGACAGCGAACGTTCTGAACATTTTGATTCGACATCGATGTGAACATTTCCTGTTGATTCCGATCTGATGAGTTACATCTCAAAGTGTCGCTGCGACACAAACCGAGACGTGCGTGAAGGTTTTTACTCTGGAGAGAGAACTGTGGGTGAAGTGTGGTGTGTTTAATGTCCCTCCAGCTGCTCCTCCGGGCGACGCTGCCGATGCGAGCGTGGTTGTGTAAAGGGTTAAACAGCACAGTACAAGATGTGCTTACTGTATCTGTGTGTGTGTGTGTGAAGCTTCACACTGCATACATATTCAGCCCTGTGATTATGTATCTCATGTACATATGCCGTCCTATGTTCCTGCCTCTCTCTGTGTCTCCACATGCTCCATCTATCAGCTGCTTCCCCCACACGGATGCAGGGGTGGGGTTGGGTGGAGGGTGGTGGGGTGCTCTGCAGTGGCTGCACTCGTGCCTGTTGCTAGGCGAGAGTCTGCACCGCGGCCGCCTCCACAGCCAATCCTGACGATGCAGGAAGCTCCCGGGCCAATGAGGCGGCCGAGCGAGGCGGTGGGCCGACGCTCGGGTTCTTCATGGGAGTTTCTTCGACTGATTTCTCAATGGGGTTGTTGTGTGTCGGACATCAAAGCAGGTAACTGGAGTTATTTCCAGCCCTCCTGCTCTCCGTCTCAGCGGCAGAGCGTCGGCTCTTTGTCGTGGGCAGTTAGCGGCGACTCCTCTTCACCAGGGAGCTCTCAGGAGTAATTAACGGGATCATTAATTCTGTGGTTTAAACGCTTCTGTCGTCGTTGTTCTCCTGCTGTCACCTGTCACTTCTTTCAGTCCGTTTGATTTTCTGGTTAAAAATCATCCTTCAAAAAGTGAATGTGATCATGAAAATGTCTTAATTTTACAGTTAATGCTCAGTTCATTGATGTTAAACTAAAGGTACTTAATTTGGCAGGGACCATTAGCATCTTATTATCCACCCTAATTAAAAAAATAAAGGAGGTTTGACATTTTTTTCTGTGTTCATTACATTTCCACATATTAGAGAGTAATCAGCCAAAGACCGAGCGATGTTACATTTTTCTTCTGACAACTTCGGGGATATTTTAAGGAAAAGACACCCACAGACGACGCTGAAGGAAACAATAGGTTGTTTTTTTACATTCAGGAAGAAATCTGTGCTTGAAAGAAAATGAAAAAGACTCATATCTGCAGCAGCAGCTCCAGAAATAGACCAGAGTGACATGCAGAGTGTAGTTTAATCAAGGTGACATCAGGCTGCATGCAGCCGCTAGTCAGAGATTCTTCATTTATTGATGAATATTTGGTACATAAAATATCAGAAAATGGGTAATAATGTGTGCCGAGCGGTGACGGAATAAATGTAATATAAAAATGTTTGTAAGGGAACTGAAATAAATCAGGTAGAATAAAGTTAAAGTGTTAGAATATCACAGTTTTATGTTGAAACTCCAACACTGATTTCTATATTTACAGTTACTGGCTGTGATCAATAGTGTTGTTTTTAAAACCCACCAGCATTTAGAGCTCAATAGTTTGGTTACATCATCGTAAAGCGATCCAGACTGTGACCTGTCGCTGGTTCTGTTGGTTCTGGAAACACTGATATGTTGTTTTGCGATTTCATCCCGTCTCATGATTTCTGTCTCAACCTGCTTCTGAAACCAGGAGCTGGATGGAACCAGCGGACCGCCCAAAAGGGATTCTGGGAATTGTAGTAACAACAGAGATTGGTACACAACGATCCGCCTGATAATAAATAACAGCAGGAACAAACCGAACATCATGAATTTACATGTGTAACTCTGCGTGGGTGGAGTTCGCTTCATGTTCAACATTTCAATTCCGTTTCATCATCGGCAGGTTTTCAGGAGCGTTCGTGTTCCGGAGCTTCCTCAAAGACGGGAGGACGCGTCCCGTAATCACGTCCGACAGCCATCTCTCCTCGTGTTCCTCCATCTACCGTCCTCGCTCCTTCGGCGGCAAACAGGCACTTGAGCTAAACCCGCTTTAAATATTCAACATATTATGTAAGATTACGCAAGAACGAGGGAGACCGGGGAAACATGAGGCGATCATGGGAAGCACTGAATATTTCAAGAATGCCCTCACGCTTCACTTGCTCTAAGAAGAAGCTGAAGATGATCGCAGATGCACATTTCCTCACCACTGTTCACGTCCGGCCTGCTGACTGAGCCGCTGTATGTAGCGTGACGTGCAGCGTGTAGACAGGAAGTCTGGCTGTCAGGTGTCACAAAGACAAATCCACGTTTCTGTCTCATGTTTGGTACAAAGACTGGAGAATATTCAGTTTAATGGGAGCAGCAGGAACACAAGCCCACAATCAGATGTTAAAACATATTACATGTGTTTTATTATACACATATTGTGGCGGCAAAGAAAATGCTGATACACAAGATAACGAGAAAATGTATCTTCACGATCATGAAGAGGTGATGAAGTCAACTCAAGCCGTCTTCATCACAGAAACAACCACATGTCGACTGTGAACGCAGCTGATTACGACCCATAGCTACGTTTCTTTCTGGAGGGCGACCTCTAGTGGCCGTAGGGATTATTACGGCAGCAAAGGAGGAACTCAGGGGAGGTTGTTTAAAGAGTAACGAGGCTTTAATGGAAGGAGGTCGAGGTCGGATCAGCCAGGACACACCATCAGTTAACTGATGTTAGAAAGTAAACTAGTTATTCTGAGCCAAACCAAGATGTTTCCTAAACCTAACTAAGTACTTCTGTTCACTGCAAGAGTACAGTGAAGGTTGGTTCACTGTTGCTAGGACACCACAACATATATTGTTTTTGTATATAGGAATATTTTTGGGCCTCTTCATCAGTTTAGGTGTTTGTGTTGGTAAATCGTCCGCTGTGGGAAGAAATCACTAGTCCATCTTTACGACTTCATCTCCGTTACGTTACGTAGTGAACGGACCACTTCCTGCTTCCACTCTGACGTACAGAACTGTACCTACAGTTTCTCGATTTCATTCGATTCATCTATAAACTGAAGGACGCAGTATGAAGTGCTCTTACTCTACAGCCCACAGACTGAAGCTTTCAGACATTAAACACTATCATTTATAAAGTGCCATAATTAGCTTTACATCCACGCTGTCAATCACGCTGTAATAAGTTGGTGTCACTCTCTCGGATGGTTGGCGGTCCCATTCTGGACGGCAGCTCTTCATCTCTCACATTAATTCAGACTCTTTCATTACAGCTAAATGGCACTTTATGAAATTAAATCGTTCATTTCCATAATGCTATGTGATCATTCTAGGAACGACTCCTGCAGTGGCTGTAATATAAAGACGATCCGAGCTGCAGAGGGGCCGTCGTTTCCTCTTAAATAAAGATACCTGTCGTTTATTCTGCTCGCCAACAGCTGGCAACACCTCCACCGACGACAGCTGTCAAATATTCAGTATGCATTAATGCACGGTTTGTACTTTTAAACTGGATGAAGCTTTAAACAGCTTCAGAGATTTGGCCTGGTCACTCAAGGACGGCGGTTTTACAATAATTCATGGTACCCAGAGGACGAATCTTCAACAAAGTCTTAAGAGGAAACAAAGCACTTCTTCAACCAGCACATTTCTACATTTTGCAGAGACCCTCACAGCTTTTTAACCTGACTTGCCATCAGTCAGTCTGTATTTAGAGTACAACAGTGAAACGTCCCAGTGAGCCAGCTGCCGTGTGTCCAGGAGATTTTCCATTTCAGTTCAGATTGTCGTGTTTTGTTCTGTACCTTCAGGACCCGTAATACACCAGAGCCCTCCACGTTCAGCCGAACAGCAACACGACGGAGATAAATCAAGTTCTCATTTCTAAAGTGTTACATTAAATCCCTCTCTGTGTCCCCTGAGCCTGGAACACAAATGTCTGGTGACAAACACGCGAACAGATCCTCCCTGACAGCCGCCGAGCAGAGATGCCGGCAGATTCTGCACATTTGGCCCGAAGCCCCCCTGATCGAGAGTATCCACGCGTCAGGAGGATCTGACTGATCTTCCGTAAAGCCTCGCCTCCGTCTAGCTCCCCCCCCATCCTCCCTCTCTCTCTGATCCTCCCCCACATCGCCTGGCTTTGAAAGTGGAGAGAGATGGAGGCTGGGTAAGGACCTGCTCAAAGTCAGCAAGCTAAATGACACGGACGCTTTGAAAGCGTCGCTCGCACAGTTCCTCGCTCCGGCTTCAAAGGACAGTCGCATCGGAGGGGAAGAGAAAGAGGAAGCGAGTGAGAGACGGAGAGGGACGGACGGAGAGCTTCTCCGTGGAAGAGCAGAAACAACTGCAGCGTCTCGACGCACTCTGTCCTCTGGTCAGGCCTGCTGGGAGACTCACATTAAAAACACGATGTCTTCCATCATCTCTAAACTGAGACACATACGGACTGATTGGTGTGTTTTAAGCGACACGTTCTCCATCACAACTCATCAGATTTAGAAGTTTGGTCGAAGGCCTTCAGCTGCAGAACATGAGGCTCGACCTGCTTCTCCAGCGACGAGCTGCACCCGTTCATGTACAGTACATGTATTGTTTAAATGTTGATATGACACATGTGACACGCAAAGCATTCACCTTTTACAAACCACAGATATGTTCAGCAGATCTCAGGTTTCATTCTGTGCTTTTTACGTAGATATCTCGTCCTCGTTGGACAGAGATACCTGCTGCGTTCATCTCGTCACTGTGACATTTCACCGTCATCCTGACAGAAGATGATCAGGCCTCAATCTGACAGCATTGTGTATCTATAATTACTGCGTGTCTGACTCTTTTATCTCGCACGTTATCTTTGAAGGGGACTGATGGAGAGAAAATAGCAGCTGAGACAAAAGTTTTATTTTCCTTGCATTGTTCAGCACACAGCCAGTTTTTCTGCCTCTGCATGACGCCTGCTGATGTGGAGCTGTGTGTGTGTGTGTGTGTGTGTGTGTGTGTGTGCTGGGTTCTGATTCGCTCCACGTACTAAAGGTCAGAGCTTCTGCTTCTGAGCATTTTAATATTCCTGACAGACGGAGAGACAGACCGAGCGTTTTCAAATAAAAACAAACAAAAATAGAAATGTCAGACTGCATCAGTCTACAGCAGCACTGTGTGTGTGTGTGTGTGTGTGTGTGTGTGGTACATATCCAGCACATTACCTTTGTTCGTTGTCATGCTGCTCTGTATCTCCATAAATAGACAGGCAGTGTCAGTGTCTTTGAGATTCACCTGACACCGACTCGCTCGGTGCGACTTTCATTACTTGAACGTTGTTGTGTACGAACGTGCTCGTGTTTCCGTTTGAGCGGTGAAACAAAAATAATAATAACAAAACCTCCAACCAGCAGCACAATAACCTGCTGTAAGTGCACACTTTAAAATTAATAGTTAGCATAGCGGAGGCAACGTGCCGCTCACGAGTGGTTTTACTTCCAAACAAAGGATGAAGCTGCTCAACGTGCGACTGCAGTCCAAGAATTCACTGCAGCGTCTGTAGGCGTGACGCCGCCGCGTATATTTAAGGAGAGCTGGGAACATTTCCAGCTGTGTTTGTGGTGACAAAATCTGATATTTTCACAGAGAGTCAGGTCATCTCCAGCTGTGTCTTTGGCAACAGAAGCAAGAGATTCTACGTTGACGTCAGGACAAGTGCAGCCATGTTTGTAGCAACCAAAACCAGATATATTCTCAGGAAGATCTCCAGCCATGTTAGAGGCTTTGTGACGAGAAACAAATTGAAAATTGAGCCAGAATGCTTCCAACATACAGAAACATACAGCCTGAACTTATCTGTGGCTATGCAGAAACATACTTAGCATAATACGTTACATGTATTTGGGAGATTGCGTTGTGTTTGCATGTGGCACAGCGTGTTTACTATCGACTTTCTGAACCGACTATCTGGAGTTTCACATCACCGAGCAGCCTCATTTTTACGCAGTCATGGCGAACATCCATCCCGTTTCTATTTCTGTACGTCGTCCCCATCTTATCGAGCCTCGCTGCGGCCTGTGTGAAGGCGTGAGGAAGGTATTAGCGGGTGAGAAACAGCGTTTGAACAGGTGTAAATCACAGCAGTGAGATTAAGTCCTTGATTTACCGGCCACCAGCTCGCTGAGAGAGAGGGAGGAAGAGGAAGAGATAAAGACATCAATCATTACCTCTGTGCGTGGCTTCGTTCCTCCTGGTGTGTCGTCGCTCTGGTGTCCCCGTCGATATTTTTCTTTTTTATGAGATAAGGAGGAATGAAATTATTGTTCAGCTGGAGCGCCGCGACCTCAGAGACGGTTTGTGGAGGCGCGTTGGTCGCTGTGTGTGTTATCAGCGTGAACCCAGTGAACTCAAACAAACATCACAGCACATCATGAACAGTATCGAGTGCTTCCTCTAAACTTCATCACGGGAGTGCAGCTGCGATTGGACCGTCTATGTTC
>CAEMYA010000437.1:518073-528164 GCA_903131615.1 Diplodus sargus | reverse complement strand
ACATGCTGCCACAAACTGACACTTTTTACAAGGAGACAAACAACTGCAGCTGAAAGATTTAATGCTGAATTTACAACAAGGACACAATGAGTTACAATCTGTCAGAGACACAGTTTCATCATGTTTGTTAAGTTTCTCCTCACGTAATATTCTCAAAATTGTGTGATTTGTGAAGGGAGTCTGGTGATGTTGATGCTGATGTGGCTCACCTGTTGGTGCGCTCCATCAGTCGTCCATCTTCTCTTCGTCTCAGCACCTCTGCAGCACAGATGTCATGAATCCACACTCTCTTCTTATTTAACACTATCTTGATTATCTTGATTAACTATCAGCTGTTTGCTCAGCGCGATCAGGAGAGAATGAAATCTTTAAATAACGTGTTTGGTCTGTAAACCCAAAGATCACCAGCTCATAATGATATAAGACAGAAGCGGGAGAGCTGCTGCTGATTGTGTTTCTGATGATCAGCTCATCATTTCATCTTCACTTCAGCCTCTCTAACGTTAATGGTTGAAAAGAGAAGAAATTGACTCTTATCTTCATTCTTAAGTGAAAAGAAAAATGAAAACTTTCAGCTTTGCCTCACAGACAGCAGTCTTCTAATCGTCTCTCCTCGTCAGATTACAGATTTCACAGTTCGGATCCATCCGTGCAGAGCAGATCCTGATCTAACCCATATTTCACACGCGGATCCTTAAAATAAGTCCGTCCTAGTATTCATGTCTGCCGCTGTGGAGACGGAGAGGCTGCTGAAACTGTGCCAGGTGCTTCAGGTGTTATAATGCTGTGAATCACTCCGAGCAGATGAGCCTGAATGGGTTTTACCCACAGGAGAGGTGACGGCAGGTCGGAGCCACTTTATAAGAGATGTTTTTACTACCAAGTGCATGTAGTGAGTGTTGGCAGCAAACAGAAGCGTGTGTGCAGTAAAAACTCACGTTGTGTCATTAATATTGAGACTGTAGTGAGTTTGTTCTCTCTCCTCTGACGCCTGAGACGAAACATCCGGCTGCTTCCTTCAAACACTGCGGCGATCTGTGTTTGTCTGCTGTCTAGTGCTGAGCAGGCAGAACCGAGGTCCATTTGGATTTGAGCCCCTGGAAGCTGATGTCTGTGTTTCTTATTGGAGATTAGTTAAAATCAGAGTTGCAGAATTGGCTGCGAGTGTCAGAGTTCCCTGACACGCCAATGTTTCAACATTTATAAATTAGAAACCACTAAATATCTTTCACTGTTTGGCCACAACATGTTTTCCTGACCTGACCAACCGGTCCTTCTACCGGAACCGAACCAGAACATAAGCACAGCGTTGCCCCGACCCGAAACTGAAATCTGTGTTTTGGAGGAACGCACATTGCCAACATTTATTCTCATTCGTATGACGACTTCTATTAAAATCAGTGTTTTTCAGTCGTGTTCCTGAGGTGAAACTGGCTGTGAGTTTAAATACATACATGAATTTACATCTAAGGAAGTAAGAACTGTGTTTGTCGGAGCCTAAAATATCGTCCGTCTCTGTGCTGTGGAGCGAACCTTGTAGTCCAGCAAACACATTTCTGTTGCACTTCATCTCCATGAACACATCTGCTGTAGTTCACGTTGCCTCGATCTCAAACACATGAACACCTCATATAAACAGAAAAGCAATGTTTCCTCCTGTTCGCTGGATTAAAAACTGCCGTGAGCAGCTGTTTTGTCAATTACTGAATCTTATAACAGTAGACTTGGAGCTGAGATCCACAGAGAGAGTATGGAAGTCAAATGTACTGAAAGATGGACTAACTGTCTTTTTTTCAATCAGTCAACAATTAATAAAGAAACATAAAGTGACTCTTAATTATCTAAATCATTAATATGTTTTGTTAGCTTGTGAGTGCACGAAGAAAAACTGACTTGCACAAAATACTCAAGTTTCAGTCAATTTCTTACATTTTATTACTGTTGCACCATTTATACAAGTACATATAATTTTGAATGCATCAATTTTCCATATCATCTTTTTTTTGTTCTGTTTCTCGGATGAACGTGTGGGGTGGAAGTAGCAGGTGGTGAGACATGGAATGAAAATATCAACTGTAGTTGCCATGGATGCAGACTGAGAAATCATTTTTTTTGTTTGTTTTTTTTTGTATTTTTATTCATTTATATATTTTTTTTTCTCCACTTGACCAAAAAGACAGGACTACAGGTTCACCCAACCACGGACATGCAATTTACTGAGTCAAGAGAGGAAGAAAAACTGAACCGAGTGACACGCGGCGCTCCTCCAGTGTTCGTTTCTGCTACGGTTTGACAAGTGCTGGGAGGAAAACAACGTCCTGTGTCAGTCGGATAGAACTGAAACGCTGATGGATGATGGATGATGGATGGATGGACGGCTGGGGTGAGTAAATATATACGTTAACATACCGACATGTATGCAGAGGTGGAGACGACCAAAGTACATTTTACTCAAACGCTGCAGTTCGGTTCCATCTTAAAGTGCTGGTATCTTACGCAACTGAATTTTGTAGTATTTACTCCCAAACACACAGATTATGAAAGATCGCTGCTGGTATTTCTCGTCCTTCCATGTTTCCTTTCCTTCCTTGTTCACGTCTTCCCTTCCTTCCTTTGTTTCCAAACTTTCCTCACTATCAGTACTTTCACCTTGGATGACAAAGCAGTACTTTGCTGCCGTGGAGTATTTTTCCACCACCGTTATATAAATACTTTTATATAGAGTATAAAGATGCAGGTCAGTACGTTCTCTCGGCTCTTGTTTCTAAATCTTCACTCTCTCTTTCAGTCTGTCTTCACTTCTTTTCTTTCTTCAGCTCATGTCAAAGCAGGAAACTCCCCACAAAGCTTCTTCTTCAGTTCCTTCCTTCCTTCTTTTCTTTCTGCCATGGAGTATTTTAAGTAACACTGATTCTTCTACCACAGTATAAAAACACAGAGTGAGTACTCGTCTCCACCGCTGCACACACGTACCTACATGTCATATATATCTCTGAAAGTAGAGCGATGAGATGCGGAAAATGATGCATGAGGAGTGAAAATGATCAAATCAAAAGCTCCCTTTCCATGTGCGAGGCTTTTCCATCCCATCATGATAGCTATGGTGTGTGTGGTTGCCATAGAAACAACCCCCCCCCCACCTCAGACTGCTAACGACCGACCTGGACCGAACAGCTCTCGTCAGTGACCTCGTCTCAGGTGGTTTCACCTGCTTCGATACCAAACTGGTGAGGTTCTGCTCCACAGGGACGACGTGGACGTGGAGATGTTAGATGGTTCCACAAGTTCTGGAGTGTTTATTAGAATTTCTGAGGCGGGAAACACCTCAACGCCATCGTCTGAACACAAGTTGGAGATTTTGTGTCCTTTGTGTTTGTGTTTTTGTTATTTCCTTTCATGCAAACGTGCAATAAAAGGAACCACAGTTCTCTGTGCTGCTGCTCAGCCATGACTTAGGTAGACTGTAGGACTTTTACAGTATATCTACTGAAGATGATCACGGAAAAGATCCAGATCAATTATTCTACGACCCTGTCTGATTGATGATGCAGGAAACGTCACCACCTTGGTATTTTCAGCGGAACACCTCCACCTCCAGGTCAGCAGTACATTTGTCTTTTAAAATTAAAAATCTGCTCAGATTAGTCATCAGATTGTGACGGAGGATCAGAGACTTCCTTCAGACTTTCTAATAACACTGCGGAGGTCTTTGCAGCAAGGCTTTGCAGATTTTTTAAGCGTATTACAAATGTTAAAAAACCTCTTAGTTCACTTATAATATAGCTAAGGGTTTCAGTACAAAATCTAGAAGTCTATCTGAAAAAATTCCTACGACTGTTTTGTTACGTCTAAGAATGTGTTTCGCTCTGCAAAGTCAGACTTCTTCAACCTCGGAAACGTCCCAGAAAGCCTGAACGTTCTCGGTCCTCGCGTGAGATTTAAACTTTAAGAGTTGGCTGAGAGAGTGGCGCGTGACCCAGAGAGGAAACGTGGATGGGAACACAAACCCAACGATACTAAAAAAAAGCGCTGGAGGACGGGTTAGAAAAAGGACAGAGCCACAAGTGAGCCGAAGCTGAGAACACAAAGCTCTGAGGAGGAGGAGGATGAGAGGAAGGGTGAGAGCTGATGGGTGGACGGATCGATGGTCCAGCTGGTAAAGTGATTTCTGAACTCCCCCACCTTCCCTCAGTCCGCTCCCCTAAACGTCTGGCTGGTGACATCCACAGAGCGGAGGGTGCAGGATGAACGCTGAGATGGGTTAAACCTCTGGATGTACGAGGGAGAGGGATGATGGAGGTGGAATGGCCGACACAGACTCGTATCAAAGTTCAAATACTACAGCAGAAAAAAAAAATAAAATCAAACATAACAATAATAATAGCAATAATCATCTGCAGCGGTGGGAAACTTCTCCAGGTGGTTGCTCCAGTCCTCCTCGTTCAACACATCATCATTATTACGATTATTATCATTATCGTTATCATCAGAATATGGGTGGGCTAGTTAATTTCATTTTCACTTTTTTTTAATCTTCATCATCGTCGTTGAGTTAGGTACTTTATTTTTTTAATTTCCGAAAAGAAGCTGTCCATTAATCTTGAACTGCTACGGTTTGATCCTTGCTTGGTGCCTCTGTGGCGTTCGCCTCCTTGGCGGGAGGCTCGCTGGCTGGTGTTGAACTAGGGGCTGCGGCGGCCTCCTTTGCCGGCGCCTCCGTGGGCTTGGGGTCAGGGGAGGCAGCGGGGGCCGCCTCGGCTTTGGCTGCTGGTGCCGCGGGGGCCTCAGTCTTTTTGGCGTCGGCCTCATCTTTGCTCTCAGCCGCCGGGGTCGGCGCCGCGGCCTTCGCCTCTGGCTCCTTGGCGGCGGGGGCCGCTTCCTTGGCCGGGGCGGGAGCAGCTGGTTTCTCCTCAGCCTTGGCGGGCTCGGCGCTCTTAGGTGCCTCTTTAGGCTCGGCGTTGGCGGCGGGTTTCTCGGGCTCCTTCGCGGCAGGAGCGGCGTTCTTCTCCTCCTCTTTAGGCGCTGCAGCGTCTGCTGCCGGAGCCTCCTTGGCCGCCGTGTCGTTAGCTACCTCCTTAGTGTCGGCGGCGGCCTCGTCTTTGTTGTCTTTCGGCGCCTCGCTCTCCTCGGCGGACGCCCCCTCTGCCTTGGCATCCTTGTCTTTGGCCTTTTCGTCGTTTACATTGTATCCCTTCTTCTTTTTGCTGAGCTTGCCTCCCATTTTGGATCTCTGGCGTCTGAAACAGAAGGAAAAATACATGAATTTCAGTGAATTCATTCATCTTACGAAGAAAACGCAATAAGAAGAAAGCATATCGTCAAACCAGGCGTGAACCACATGTGAGCAAAAGTCTTCTCCAGACCGAAATAAGAAAATATCACCACGAATGACTGATGTGATGTTTCTGCAGTCTCTGTCTTTGTGATAGAAGTGACTCACTGTATTGCACCAGCAGCGTCGCGGTGCACAGACTCGTCCGTATGAGACGGCGAGTGCAACATCTTGACATGTCTGCAGGAGCTTTTTCATGAGAGCAGGAAGAAAACGATGCACACAGAGACGATGTGCAGTCGTTATGCATTTATGGAGAAACATCTCTCATGTTGCATTTTTGATGTGTTCTCTCAGCCTGAACCACAAACTCCTCAGAGAGCCGCTCAGCATGATCTCTTCTTCTTTCAGATCAGGCAAGGCTTATTTAACCATGATGAGAGGGAGCAGCAATGTGAGCGGCTACAGCCAGAAATTAAAAGGAAAGAGTAACAGCAGTTAGATTCTGTGATGTTCAACTACCAGAAAGAGACAAACTGAGTCTTAGACTCCATCAGAGACACTCACATCTTGTCCTCACCTCTCAGAAGGACAACTTCTAATCAAGCTTCCACAGCTGAGAGGAAATTACAGTGTGTCACAGAGACAACACTCCAGTCAAAAAGGTTTATTAGTTCCTCTAACTGAATTCACACCTTGAAGAGATGCTAGTAAAATATTAGACATCATCCTCAATCAACAATCAGCCGTGAGTCAGTGAGATGCTTCCTTCTGCGCAGTGACACATAAAGAAAATAGTTCTGACATGAATCTGCTCACAGCAAATCTCTGCGAATCCTCAAGTACCCTGATCATGATTTCTGGAAAGAGACGTCTCTGTTGACTTTTCTAAATGCATGTATTTATTTTATTTTTTTGCTGCTTTGAGCACCACACGTGCCATCCTGTATTTGAGGGCAGGCGGACGTCTCTACAGCCGACGATTCTCGAAAATTCGGCAGTTCACACCAAACTAATCAGAATGTGTGGTATGCGAGCGCCCCCTGTTATTGTGGTAAAACATAAAGTTTTAATCAAGTGTTTCTCAAACTTTCTAAGACTTCTTCCTCTTCTGGTCGTTCTGTGACACCACGATATTAAGATTTACGTCAATGATGATCAGCGATGTGAGACTGAAATTCTCTGGTTTGTGTTAAAGTGTTAAAGATGGCAGCAGATTCAGTAAGTGAGTAGGCGAGGCTTTAGTGAGACTGCCATCTAATGAGGCTGTAATCTGTAATATATTGTTGGATCTGGATGGATAAATGGCAGCGCAGGTAGGAGGACAAACGTGTCCTTGATTTTTGGGTGAACTGTCCCTTTAACAGATTTAACAGAAACTTAAAAAAAGCAAATAAAGGCCCAAACAATCTGCCTCAGTTATTAATGTGGAAACACTCCTTTAATAGATAAAAAGAGTCTAATGTACAACATCGTGTCATCAGCAAAGAATATTATTCTGGAAATCTGGAATCTGGAGATTTCTGTGTGACGGCACTCAGAGATGGTTTTACATGTGATTAAGAGCTGAAGGTAAACAGCCACTGAGCAGGTAGATAACACTGTGTGTAGGCAGGCTGCACACACACACACACACACACACACACACACACACACACCTGCAGATTCCTGGCTCACTCCCTCAGTCGAAGCCTTTTTTCACGGATCTCACCATCTGTCAGCTCGACAGGGAAGAGGACTTCAATAGCACAACAAATCAGGCTTATTAGGAGCAAAGACTCAAGAACGGCACAATTTGTTGTTTGAAATATGAAGTCTGTATATTGAAGCTTAAAACTGCCAGAAACAACTTGGCGCGCCGTCCCGCTCATTAAGTCGAGAGAACGTGCAGTTTATGTTTCAAAATCTGCCTCCAAATCTCCAAACTGCTGCTGTTCACCGCAGAAAAACTAAAAAGGGTTTTTTTTCCCAACCGTGACAATATTTTGACAAGAAAATACTCAAACTATTGATTTACTGTGTCTTAAAAAGGCAACAATCTAAATGTGATGACTAGAAAGCCCTCGGAGAGCCAAAACACAACCCTCACGTCTTTAATCCATTTTCGGATCCGAAGCTGCATGTAAACACTCAAAAGTGACAGACAGTCGTAGAATACGTGAGTCAGAACTCTGCCAGATATTCAACTATGTGCAGCACTTCATGACAAAACTGTGAAACCAAAATAAATTCACAATCTCACAATAAATCTTTCACCAGAATAAAATGTTGGCAGCAAATTAAAATGTTGAAAGTCTTTAAACACGGTGATTTTAAAGGACTAACTCTGAGATTATTCTTCCCTTCTGTGGTTGACTCCAAACCATCTCTTTGTTCTGCCGTCTGTAAATGTGAAAATGTGTCAGGACGTCTCTGAGAGCAGACGTGACCTTTCCCACCCAAACAAACCCGACCACAGAGACGCTCTGCTGGCTACTCACAGATTCGCCCTGTGAATGGGACAGAGCCGGCGGTGAATCCACTCAAAATGCTAATCACCTTGTCGCCGCTGACTGAATTACTCCACTATTCATGCAAAACTCCCCTGAACGTCCAGCAGTCGGTATCTGCCAGGGCCGCCGCTCCTGCCGCAGCTTTATACGAGGCCACAATGGAGGTCTCTCTGCTGCATCACATCATTTGACTGCCAGTACAATGACTCACAATCATCTGGGCGGACAAAGGCTGCTTTTCAACCCCACGGCACGCTTCCTCGCTGCTGGGCGTGTGGTTTTAGTGTTTGAAGAGCCGGGGCAGGGCCGAGACAACCTGGAGAAAATGCTCCGCGTCGCACAAAGGACTTGATTTAACCTGCGAGCTGCGGCACAAAAGGAAGTCTGATCTGCACGTTGTGAACTTCCAGCATCACTTCATGCAGACGGGGACTGAGTCTGCAGAAGAGAAGCGTAAAGAGCTGCAAACTTGCTTTAACATTCCTATCACCTCATCTCTAAGTTAATTAAGTTAAATGGATTCTTTTGACCCTTCAAACGTCCCTGTAAAGACTTTAGAAAGTGTCTCAGTCGCTGCAAACACAGTTTCATTGTCGCAGTTGTTAAAAGCTAATCTTCTCACCGTGTAAATCCCTGATCTCCATCTCTGAAATCACTCTCTTGTTCCCTGATCGAGGTGTTGCGTGGAAATCTCTTATACTTTGAATAAAACTATTAGTCAACAAGATTTCATCTGTCGTTCACTGACGTGTCAGTTGATTTCTGGTCCTGCACAGAAACCTCTGCACCGCTTCTCAGGCTTCAGTGTGACACTTTAATTCAGACCAACGCTGCAGTCGGGTTACTGTTCCATCATCCATCCTGTCAGTCTGCATTGTGTTCAGCAGGATGAGTGAAGAGTCGGGATAATAAAACACAGTTACAAGCTTCTGACCAGGCGTGTTTTTGTTGCCTGAACTTGATTGAAACTTAGCGATTGAAAGTCTGGAAACAACATGATCTGTTTTGTGATTTAGGGACGAGGACGTTCATTCATTCACTGCTCAGATGGATTTCAGACTCAGTTGAAACTCTCTAAGGTTCACCACGCTCTTTAATGCCGTCCTCACAGCGCTCAGTGAAAAAACCTCCCTGGTCCATTTATTTTCCCTGAGCGTGCAAACACACCAGATTAACACCACCTGCGCCTTTTTTTTTCCTGCTGCTTTTCCGTCGTGTTCAGCAGTTGCCTCCTCTAAAACCACCGACTCTCCAACCCCGGCGAGCTGCTGAGTTAACAAAACACAGTGATTGATCACAGCGCCGCTCGGAGAGAAAAGTATTTACACAACATTATTAATCGGCGATCAGATTTGTGTCTGGCGAGTGTGAAGAGGTTTTTAAGACGAGCACGGTTCCCTGAAGGAGCAGATGGCCGAGTCCTCCTCAGATCTGTTCCCTCGCTCTCTCTCTGACGACTCATCTGTCACGCCCACTCGCCGTCGACGCCGCCGCCGCTCGCCTCCCACTTCCTCCTCTCTGCAATAATCCCTCCATCATCACTCCAGCCTCGCCTCTCCTCCGTATCTCCGCTCTCGTTTGCTTCACCTGCAGTGTTTTCTGTCCTGGGTGTGTAATTTCATTCCTCTGAATTGCTTCTCCTCCCTCCTCTGCAGCCATCTCTCTCTCTCTCTCTCTCTCTCTCTCTCTCTCTCTCTATATCTATATTTTCTTTGGCAGGTCTAAATTCGACTCTCCCTGCTGGATTATTTCCCTCTTTCTGTTTCACTCAGCTGGATCCTCGTCCTGCTTATGAAGTACACAAAGTTAAAAGTGCACTTCAGCTCTACGGAGCATTTTAGTGTTTTTCAGCAAGTATTTAAATGTTACAGTATATGTTGGATATTAATCAGCTGTTTTTTTAACCGTCTGAACAAATAGAATTCCTTGTCAACCTGCTAAATATCCACCTGGTGCAGTATTTGATCTGTGGTTCTGTTTCTAAGTTCAGATGGTGATTTTATGGGTTTGGTTTGTTGTTTTTTTGTTAAAATTTAACAGGTGTATAAACAGTGACCAGGTAATGTTTTCCTCTCTGTCATTATTTGATCTCTAGCTCCTCTTGGCACATGATCGGGGGTCAGATTGTCATCCCTCCCTCCCGTCCCTCTGCCCGGGCAGATGGAGGTCTCCAGGAGGTCCTGGGGTCTCAGTAAATCCCTGGCCTTGGAGCAGCGGTGAGCCCGGCCTGGCAGGTTTCTCCGTTCCTGCCGTCCAACATGACACGTGAAAGGTTAAAGCTGTCGCCGGCCGACACCCCGTCCCGCTCGGACACACTCGCTCCGCCT
>CAEMYA010000437.1:486791-510394 GCA_903131615.1 Diplodus sargus | reverse complement strand
CAGGTGAAGCACGTCCCTCAGGGGAGCCGTTTCTCAGCAGGTAGAGGCGTTTCTGTCGGGGCGGCAGAGGGATGTTTGTCTGGTCAGGAACTGAAGCGCTGAATTAAAACAGGAAGCTCATCGATCCTGATAAATGATGTTTAACGAAAGGCGACTAATGTTTAACACGACTGCCAGTCGGCACTGATCTGATGCTCTCCAGTAAAAATACGTTTGGTTGAGTTACGTATCGTATTTTTGGTCTTTTCATCGGTCAAGAACTGAGATCGCCCTCCTGAGGAGAACAGCACCCCAAACACAACATGTCACACCGTGATCACAGGAAGTATGACTCTGCAGACACCGAACTACATGTTGTTCTTGAAGTTCAACGCTCTGATTTGAGGCTTCGTTGTGTGTTCAGCAGCTTAATGTACACACACACACACACACACACACACACACACACACACAGTTGAACTACAGCTAACCGTGCAGCTCTCCGCTCTGTTGATGCAGTCTGATTTAATTTACTGCAATAACAAGCTGCTGTTTGGCCGCCGTCCATTTTTCTGCAAACGCTGTTTGCCAGCCGGGCCGAACCCGAAACATTACCAATCCAGAACCTGCAGAGTCAGTGTCCTTGTCTGTCTTTGGGAGGAGGAATTTCAGTTTTACACCAAAAACTGATTAAATCTTTAAAGTGAAGGTTTTTCTTTGGTCATATGAAGGTTTGTGTGGTCGACGCTTAAGATTTTAAAGTCTTTATCAGATTTATCAAGTAGAACTAAAGATATTGTGTTAAAATATTATTCTGAAGTACTCGAGTAAAAGTCTTTACTCACTGTATGTGATGATTAATTAAGTAATTAGACGGGCCATTAATGTAAAACGTGTAAATACAGTATAATGTGAATAAATTTACCTGTATGATCCAGTTTTCAGCGTTTTTCTAATATTTTGAATAATTTCTTCCAACATCCATCCAGTCCAACTCCAGATGAAGTGAATTAATGAGAATACTCTACTTTAATAAAGCAAAGTAACTAGTTACTAAAGTTATCAAATCATTTTAATGGACGAAAAAGTGCCTTCAATGTGAACTCGAGGATTTAAATTATCTGCAACTTATATTTCAGCTCCACTACTTGTTCTTCAAAGCTGTACTTCGGTGCAGAACTGGAGTAAATGTTCTTAGTTAATCCGGTCGCTGGTCTGTGGGGGTTAATGTTGGACTGAGGCTGAGGTCAGTAAGTTTAACTCGGGTTAAGTTAATAAAGGCTCGGTCCGGCAGCTTCCGGCTCTTTTGGCGACACTGCGGCCTTCCTGTCAACACGAGCTGTGATCCGTCCAACCAAAGCCTGGAGATGTTAAAGTAGGAGTCGTTGTTTTTTGTGTGTGTTTCTTGTCAAAATAAGGAAAATCTGTTCAGATTAGAGTCAGAGTGAGATGTTTCAAGGTTTGTGCAGAAATCTGCACGTTATTGAGGAGAGGAAGTGATTCGAGCACATAGCAGAGCTCAGTGTGACGGTCTGTGTTTCTGCAGAAGGCCACCGAGGCACCGCTGACGCATGTACTCACACACACACACACACACACACACTCACACACACACGTGCACACACACGTGCACACACACACACAAAAGCTTTGGTCCATGTGTGCACAGATAAACACACTGAATGTTTATTAATGAGTGATGTGGACAGTGTGTCTGAGAAATATGTGACCTCTGACCGGCCCACAGCTCCACTCTGTGCACACACACACACACACACACACACACACACACACTCACACACACACTCACTCACTCACTCACACACTCACACTCACACACACCACACACCACACACACACACGGCCATCCGTCAGCCTCAAGGTTGCTATAAAGAAAACAAGAAGGGGCCCCGCGTCGCAAAATGTAAACTCGACCAAACATTCGCATTTAAAGAGATAGCGCGGCTGAAAATGTGTGCGGAGAGACGGGAACAGGGACGGACGGAGTTTAGACTTTGTTCTGTGAGTCAGAGATAAAAGCTGAGATGAAGAAACATTCGGACGGTAAATGCAGATGTTTATAGTCGGGACGGGACAGCTTGTGTAAAGCTCCGGCAGCATTTGTCTCTCCACAGTCAAAAGAAACGTTGATGTAATTGGAGATTAATCCACAAATCTTCCATCACGGTGTTGTATTGAGTTTTGAGATAAAAAGTGAACGATTTCAGATAATTACGGCCTCTATGAAACGACTTCCTGTCAGTGAAAATATCTGCAGACGGATTTGAGCCCCCGAGCTGCTGCAGATCTGACTCGTGGGGGTTTTGACTTGCAGGGGGGTGAATTCAGGTCCTGATGCTGAAGCTGCCGACGCCCCACAGCTCCAGGCGGCTCTGTGAGTCATCGCTTGTTTATGAGAAAACATGCGATGTAGAATATGCTCCGCTCGACGCCGCGGGGAGGGAAGTCCTCGCCGGACGCATGAATGAGCTGGACGAGTTAAAGAGCTTCACTCGTCTCTCTGTGGCGCTCGTTTTAATCCGGTGAACACACACTGTCACTGTCTGGATACCTCGGCTGAGACGATCCAGCTCATGATCATAAGTCAAGGACTCTTCCTGCAGGAGAGTGAAGTGACTTTTCCTCTTCCTCTCTCCTTCATCAGTACGAGCCCGGGGTCAGACCGTGCTGGGTGTTTGTTTTTCACCGCCTGCGGTACCAGATGGGTGGTGTTTACTGCATCGGTGCAGCTCAGACCGCGTCAGGTGAGTCGTCAGTCCCAAAATAAGGTCACTAAGTTGTCGGATCGTTTCCTGTCAGCTAAACTTCTGCAGCGCTCATAGAGGTGAACTCAGGAAACGACAAATCATAACGCTGCAGCAGATCATCTGTCACCATCAGCGATCACTGAGATGGTGATCAAATTATAAAATATTATAAACCTTCCAGGTGAAGATTTCTTAGACCGAAAAAAAATTGTTCACAACCGAAGCAATCAAAATAAATACATAAAAATAAAAGTATCTAAGCATCCAGATTCAAACTGATTAGAAAAGATGTCATTACGTCCTAAACATTTAAATAAGGAGGTTGTACATAAAGTCTTCTTACATCAGTCCAGGTATCCAGAGACACCTGTAGAGACATTTTCTATATATTTTTGGGTTGTTTCTCTGTTTTACTGATATATCATATTATATCATCAGGAGGAGGAGAGGAGTTCTGGGTTTTACTATTTATGCGAACTGTTCTTTTAAGTTGAGATGTGAGATTTTTAAAGCGTCACATCCTCAGTCGGGCTTGAATGGATCTCCAGATCTCACAGATCACCTGAGAGGCAGAACAACCTTCCACAGAATGTTTACAGGCAGATCTTCCGTCTGTAATTCATTCTGTTTCACCTTATAAAAGATCTCCGTACTTAGATTTCATTTTTCATCTCAGCAGCCGTCACCAGTGTCGGATCCTCCGCAGCCTTTAAAAGGAACTTTATCTCCCTATCTTTCCCTGTGATCGTCTCTTTGTCTCTGGAGTGGTCTTAAGCGGTCAGACTGCTTCATTTCACCTGGTAAATGTCGCGCCGTGACCTCCACGAGTCTGCATCACCTTCTGCATTTCAGGCTTTTAGCTGATGCCCTTGGAAATCCGGCAGCAGACGGAGGATAGCTGTGTCTATCGGCAGCGCTGCAGAAACCGTCGGCTGAGGTCAAAGTGGGAGCCGTTTGGCAATAAAACACTTCTGTGTACTTAATGTGCCTATGGAGGGAAAAAAGACCTTGAGAGGAGAAAACAAGTCAAGGTGAAAGAGGTTGAAAAGTTTCCCTCTCCGCACAAACCAAAAGTACTTTCCCTCCACATTAAAGGCTTTGTTAGTGATCCAACTCTCTTTTTTTCTGCGTTTTCTTTCCCACACATTATTTCCATTATTACAAAGGCACTTTGTGTGAAGCTTTGCTCAAAACTGACAGAAGTTGACTTTAAATTCTCATCAGGAAGTTTTTCTGAAGATAAGACACAAGTCACAGCGAACTGCAGGGAAATCTACATAAGACCTGTAGCTTTGATGTAACAGTCAAACCTCTGGGGCTGAAAACTTCCTCTCACAATAAATGTTCGCTTCAAGGAACTGCTGGAGCAGGACGGGAACTAATATATGTAAAAACTGAGTCGAACAGTAGAGAAATGCATATTTATCCCATTATTATATATTTATATATTAACTCTGGGGACTGCTGGATGAGGGCGACGTTCCAAAACAACAAGACTGTCGCAGAGAACCAGCGACAGGCGGACCGGACCTTCATTGTTGAACAGAAGACAATCGTAGAAGCATCTGATGACGAGGAACGAACATCTCCAACACTGTGTTCCATCAGTTCCGTGCCTCTTTATCTGGATGTCCGGCGGTTGAAATACAACCTCCTTAACGTGAGTAATAACGCCATTAAACATGCAGCCAGTAGTCATCTGTAGAAGATAAAGTTCTCATAACAGCTGATAGCGGTCAGCCAACAGAAAAAACATGCTAGCTGTTTTAGCAGGAATGCTAGTTTGGTTTAGTTTACTCCATCCTGCCTCTATGTAGACATACAGGAAGCTGCTCTGTACAACACTATACTGTCTGTCTCCTGTTTAATTAAGATTCAAACCATCAACCCTGTTAGCAGTGCGTGTTTTTAACCCTAAAAGCTGACTGACAGGTTTAACGACATAAACACTGTCTTTACAGCGAGCGGCAGAGAAAAGATCAAGATCAACGGCATCAAGCGTCCGATCGATCTGGAAACACTGAGTTCGACTGTAACCGTCGGCTGTGTTTGTGGATGCTGGCAGTCGGCCTCCTTCTTCCCTCACATACAAACTCCAAGCTTTAAACAAACTAAGTTTAATCTGAAGAAGGAGAAGCCGTCGTCTCAGTTTGCTTTCTTGCCTCGTTGTTTGGTTTCTGTGGTTTCCACAGTTTACTCTGGATGTGGGCCAGCGGATTTCCATAACTCTTGTATTTCTTTCCTGTCCAGGTTGTCATGAACTCGCTGAACTTTGATATGACAAGCAGAAAGTCTAGAAACCTTCAAATCCTCCAAATGTGGAGCTGAAACATCTCTTAAGAGCACTTTGTGGATGATTTTTGAGATAAGGAGGCATTAAATATGACGTCACTCTGATGGATTACAGTCAGCTGTTTACAAGAAAAGGGAAGGAAAAGATTTTAGTTACTTGCCTCCAACTTGTCAAAGCAAAAGAGCAGCTCATAAAAAAACACTTAAGCGTTTATTTACCTCTTTATGAAAATTAAACTCTTTTCCAAATCGTTTCCCCAAAAATAGCAGCGAGGTCCTCGGAGGACTCGCCTCCTCCGGGAAATCACAGATCCCAGGGAATAGAAAGTGGAGCATGTCCACATGAAACAGAACATTTCCTCCTGAAAACACCGTCATTACACGTAATTATTCACAGAGAGGAAAAACAAATCCCCGGACTGCATTAAAGATTTCTTTTATTCTTTGAGTTTAACACCAGATAAACTACGAGTCATAATAATTCATACAGTGCTGCTGTGGCAGTGAACGGAGGAGGACCGGTGTCAGATCTTCTCCACACGTCACTGGACTTCATCAACACATCCTCACACCTGAACAACTGGACAGGTGGATTATCAGTGACCCCCGAAATGACACATACGGTTCCCAAAACCACACAACTGTCACAGACCGGTGAACCATCGACAGGTGAGCTGGGCATCGTCGTGGTTTGTGTTAAACTAAACTTGACCAACATTCGTACGTCCGTTACGTATGCAGGATAAATTGAGCTTCATCTGTTGGTCAACTACAAGTTAAATTCATCACTGTTGACTAGAAGTCTCCTGGTTTAAATTGGTGTACTTTGCCTTTTCTGGAGGCGTACTGGACCTTTTTGTCGTACAGTCGTACAGTTGTGTGCGAATGTGTGTAACTAATATTACGTACATACGAACAAACGTTCTATACTACGTTACTTCCCCGTTGACTTCTGGTTTCACACCCGACATGAACAGTGGTCCTTGTTCTCCTTCCTAAGTAGATTTTGTCCCTCTTCATTCTTCTTCACCTGACTTCCTCCTTTGCTTTACAAACGTAAATATTGGTCGTAATAAGCTGCTTGCACAGACGAACCTCAAGTTAAAAAATCTATTGCAGGTTACGGGGTCGTAAGAAAATATCAGATCATCTCTGTCACACATGCAGAAAACAGAGCGGATAGAACAACAGAAAGCTGCAAGACTATATTTGAAAAAACTAAATGTGGATCTCGTGCTCTGATCCCTGTTTGGATCCATGACAGCCACGAATACGAGTAATCGCTGGTTCTTCTTCTTGTATTAAGTGTTCTCGCTACGGTACATTCAGATGCTCTATTACGCTTTGTGTGCTGTTGGGATTAATATTGTTGCCTCTGTTCAAACCCTGATAATCATGAAATAAAGGGGATGTGGTGAGCCACTAAAGGTTGAGGGTTCAGCGTGTATAGCCGGGTTGAGCAAGGCAGCATCGCACCAGGCTTCAGGGGTTCGATTCCAGCGTGGGCAGAAGCTCAGCTGCATTTCTGCTGATATCATGGAGCGAGGTCAAACGTTTTCACAAGTCATCACTTCCTGATTTAAGAAAGCAGAGCCGGATGTTTGTGCAGCAGAGGCACTGAAACCCTCCTGATTATATGGACTGTGAGATTCTTATTTGTTGCCAGAGAACTTATATAACTAATAGAAACAATACAAATACTGCATAACCTCATGTTTTACAAGAAGATGGTGAAAGATGAAGATGAAGATTTAAAAAACTAAAAGAGTTGTGTGCTGATGTCCGTTCAGACTGAGAGCACGCAGCAAAATAAATCTTTACTGAAGTTGTGATGAGGTCACAGAGACGGCCAGGTAAAGTCACACACACAGACGTACATGTCCATGTATCTAACAGGGGACTACGTCTCTTCACTATCTAAGAGGGGACGTCTGTTTCTGGTCATTAAGAAAAAACAAAAATAGAAATTAAAAGCTTTTTTTAAGGTCTTTTACCAAAATATTACTTCAAATTGCACTTTTTTTTTAAGAAATGGCCAAGAGGGGACTTCAGTGACGTCTACCTATCAAAGAGGGGACACACACACACACACACACACACACACACACACGGACCCATGCAGACGAATAGATGTGACACCGTCGGCTGAGCACAGACAGCCTTACAGAGAGATGACGTTAGTTCTGGTCGGCTGCTCGGCCTGTCAGAGTGACAGAGAGTCTGACGAGGTTCTTCAGTTTCGGTGCGTCTGGAGGCGAATCGACAGCAGAGGAACTGGTCGTGTGTGCTGATAACAGCTTCCTATTCACTCTGCGACTCACATTTATGGGGAAACCACACTGATATACAAATAGAGGAAAGAACTGAGCAACAGATAACAAAGCAAACAAACAGAGAACGATCACCTTCAGCATCCCGATCAGCTGCTGGATTATATCTCATGTTTTGCATGAATAGTGAACTGAAACCGAGCGTCAGGTTCTCTGTTGACTTTAGAAATGTGATCCTGAAATACAAGCTGCATTTAAATTGACATTATAAGCACATTAGTTTTGCTTGACAGCTATATAATCAGTTTGGTTGATTTCTATCTTTAAAGCAACAGTAATAAATTATTTTAGGGGGGATGTTTTGGGGTCAGCGCAAGTTAATATGGCTAACATGTTAGCAAATATTAGCATATTCACGCATCACCTGCCCGTCTAGATGCTACATGCTCCCCTTTCTTCACCAGCTGGTCACAAATGTGTCTGTCTGCCAATAAGTGCAGGGCAGGAAATGAGCAGTGTGTGTATTTTAAGCACATCCTGATGGCGAAATGACTGATATCAGAACACGACCATGACAGGCATACCGGATCTTCACTGAGCTCAAACCAAGGTTCAGAAAGTCATCTTGGTTTGGGTTACAATAACTAGTTTACTTACTTACCTACGTATGTATCTACTGTGACGTACCTGACGTAACTTCAGAGCTCACTTTTGCTTTCTTGCTGGACTAAATTAAAGTCCTGCTCTTGTTTGACCCAATCACGAGGTTTGATAGCATATGATTGATCGACACTGCGATGGACTCTGAGGTGAGTCTCGCCATTTTAGTGAAATATGGCCAAATTGGTGAGCTAGTGGGGCTGTAAGAAAACAAAGTCCTCCATGTCTGCCTGGTGCGGAAGCATGAACACAGCAACATACAAAGCCTGCAGATGATGTAACAGCTGTCTGATATTGTGAAATATCACATATGGTGGCAAAAATCACAATTTCAGATCGTCGGCCCAAGTCTGTTGTCCACCCAATGCACTTGTCGCTCGTTATACGACTTCAACTGACTTCCTCCTTTGCTGCCTTAATAATAACCACAGCCACTATGTGTCACCGCCTAACAGGAAACTTATGGGTTGTAATAAGTTGCTGTGACAGTCGACCTTTCATTGGTCGTATAACCCAAAAAACAACTGAGAGAAGCTACAAGCAACACGTTTCACATTACAGTCATTTAACCTCTTTTTAAAACCAAAATGTTGCGTCAAAGCCAAACAATTATATCTGCAGGAAACGTTGAAAAACTCCCGACTGACCTCAACACAAACCACATCAGCTCAGCAGCTCAACACCCACACAGCGACTCCACCACGTATCAGCGACTACTGAACCAAATATGCAGACAGCAATAACTGAAGCGCTGCGCTGCCCACTTTTCCTTTTCCTTTGAGTGCAGCTCTGGACGCTGCCAACCCTCCAAATGTTTTCAGTCTGGCAACGCGCCCCTCCGTCTACTAAATCATGCGATGCACTGCAGTCCACTCAACCTGTCAAAGGCGCTCTGAATCCTCTCAATTAGGAGAGCTGCAAAGTGTGGCCAAAACACCCTGGTGTTTTCATACCAGCAGCTCTGCCAGAGCAATTTATTTATAACGCCAATTTATTAATATTGTCTCTTGGTTTCAAAGAGGAAACAAACGCGAGCTGAAGCGTTAAACCCCCGGAGCCGTCGACTGATGCTGCTTCATAGAGCCGCAAGTATTCTACATCAGTTGTGCAGAAATTACAATCATCATTTTATGCTTTCCCATTTAGCGGAGCATCCATCTGTGTGGCGTATATGTGGGACTTTAATTTTCCATAATTCATGCAGCAACTTCAGCGATCAGACACTAAAAGCCATCTTTTCCATTCAAACTGTGGCATATTTCTATTTTCATACTCGACACATTACAGAATAATGAACAGCAGCCAGCACGGGGATGCAAATTAGAGGCTAGTATGGCTGCAGAATATCAATGACTGTGCGTTCGTTTCCATAAAATATTCATTAAAACACGGCGTTCAGCCAAGTGAAGGACTACACTCGAAAAAGCAATGAAAGTGCATCTTATTACAGACGAACGAATACATACAGCGAGTCTATGCTCCTATACAGTCACACGCTCAGGTGTGCATTAATATTGTATTTGTACCATCGTTTAGCCTCTTGTACGCTCATTAATTATGAAAACCATCAACCTTCTTTTCACGACTCATATCTCTGTCTTTTTTCTACAGAACCTGGTTATTCATTGTATTTTAATTACGTCAGTTAAAAACTAGAGACCTTGTGACACACATCCACTGATTAACTGCTACCGTTTTGTTTTCCTCAAGTTTTGTTTGACTTTGCTGGGTCAAAGTCCTTTGCTTGTTTAACACAACCATCCTTTTTTTACTCCATACTAACCACTCCATCCACTCGAGGTCGCCGCCTAACGACAAACAGAAATGTGGCTCCTAATAAGCTGCTTTCACACTCGACCTTTAAAGCTTTTCTTACCAGTGTTACGCAAAAATGCAATGTCGCAATACGGAAAATCTCTGTGCAACTTTTCTGCATGACAACTTCTCTGCCATGTTTTATTTTCATCCCTGTCTCCATTTCGGGAACAAAGGACTGTTCCTCGGCTGTGTGCGAATGTTTGTAAGAACCCATTAAATCAGGTTTTATAAATATCTGTGCAAATTCTTGGGACACAAATCCATGTTTGGTGTGAAACAGCTTTTAAACAACACCTGTCACAGATTTACTTGCATACTAAGAAGAATTAAACTCAAACTAAAGTCTGGATTTGAATGTTCGTTAGTTTGCTATAATTCTTTTGGTTTCCCACCTGAAGCACATAGTCAAACCGAGGTTTGACTAGTCGTCTGCTGACCCGTTCCAGTGGTTGTATGACAACATGGTCTGATCAGCTGTCTTAGTCATACGCGCAGTACAAACCTTTCTCACTTCCTGTCAGAGCACGCTGTCTGCTCACTGCCCGTTTCTACGCCCACGCACAATGACCGCTGTTGTGTCAGTCTTACAGAAACACAGCGTGTGTCATGGATCAGCTGTTCTGTGCTGCCTGTGTTCATGTTCAATGTTTGAGGGCTTTCAGCTAATATAATGTGTTCTCTGGCAGCCATATTGGAGGTGCCCAATCTCGGGCAGTGGCGAGTAAGAATGGCTGATTGTTGTAGCTGTTAACACATAAAGGGAACACAGTCGTCTGCTTGGATGAATATCAGCTAACCGTCACGTCCCTGTTGTAAACGTCCTGCAGGACGGACAGCATGGATGCAGATCGGTAACACGACAGTGGTCTTCATTGTCTTTGTCCAACACGTCCTCTGATCGGGGGTTTGATCCACGACTCCAGCTGCATGACAAAGTGTTAATGCTTTTTTAAAGTTTTTTGGGAGTCGCCTTTTCAGCTGGACCTGCTGCTCCACTGCAGCTTCTTCTGCTTCTTAAATATATGTTAAAAAGTTAGCAGGACGGTGGTGTTTTAGAGTATAATGCTTATGCCAACATTCAGAAATACAACTGCTATAAAAACTCAACAGGACTTAATAATCCAAAAGTGACTGAAGCGAACAAAAACAGATATTCAACAGATAGTGGATATATTTCCACCATTCAATATTCTTAACCCGACCAGCTCTGCAGTTACACATCGTCCCCACGTGATGTGAACGAGCACAGAGCTCGTGGATCGTAGGCTACACTGAGTCTGAGTCGGGTCAGTTTCATTCATCTCATGGTCTAAATCAGGTGTGCAAACAGAAAGCATCTTCAAACTACCTGCAGTGTTCTGAGTCTGTGCGCGGTGTTACAGCAGCTACAAGAGCACGAGGATGTAAATCAGAGTCTGCAGTGTGTCGGTGGAATATCAACGACTGAGCTCGTTCATCTCCATAAAGATTCAGTTTAAAGTCCATTTTCTCCTCAGTTTGTCCGAACAAAATGTGCTTTCTAATTATCGAGTCAGACTCTGTTCTCAGGACGCCTCGCGGCATATCGATGACCACGTTCGTCTTCATCTCAAGTTTGCTCTCCATTCTCAGCCGAGCTGCACGATAATGAGGAATCTCAGTGTCGGACTTTAATTCTGTTTTGTTTGTACTGTGACACGTTCGCGCTGTCACACGTTTGTTTTCCATCTGGACGGTGATGGTCTTTTTTGCCGAGGGGCCTCGCAGCAGCGTCTGCCATCCTCTCTGATCAGTCCACACGGCAGCCATTTTGAGCAGGAGTGCACGCAGTATATGTAAGATAAGCTGCAATAAAGTGCACATCATAAACCACAAATCAAAATGGACCCTGAGCGGAGACGGAGACGGCGCAGGGTGGATGTATTAGTCCCCTCCGTCATTTCAAAGGGACTCTTCCCAAACTGTTGTGACAGCCGGCTCTATCGTCCACTCCATCACCGCCTCCTGCCAATAATCCTTCCTCCCAGCACACACCAGCGCCGCCACCACCGCCACCGCCACCGCCACCCAACCTCAGATACACGCTGTTAAGACAGGAGACTTCAAGTGCTGTCAAGTGCTCAGTTTGCGTGCTTTCAAAGGAATCGTGATCTCGTCTCTGCATCTTTCCTCACAGGCGCTGCTGAATTTAAATGAGCCGGCCCACCAGTCTGGCAAGCTGGGAGATTTTTGACTCAAGACTGAAGAAAAAAAAGTTAATTACCAGCTAAATACTTGGATTAATTGTCCGCCTTTGACCTGGCAACCCGTGAAAACAACCTGATATACCTGTGATATCTGCCCAGAATAACATGTTTCCAGTTTATGTTTCTTTATCTGTATATTAGCCGACTTTCATGTCAGGAGATGGAGGCGATGGTGGTGGAGTAATGAGCAGACTGCCAAGCCAGTGACCACTGCTCAGGCCTGTGTTTCGGCATCTGTAAGCATTAAAATACTGAATATTTTTGACGTTGCAACATTTTCCAGCCAAAAAATTGAATGATTTTGTTGTGAATTCAGGACATTTCCTGCCATGTTTGAGGAGACGAAACAGGGAACGTTTTCTTTATTTTTCCTCAAGTAAGTTTCAGCCTAAAGAAATGTAAAGATTTAACGTATCGGTCCTTTGCAGAAACGTAACGTCGCCAACGATTATGTGAGTGTTTCCAGCAGTCCAATGATTCAAACAATCAACTACAATATTACAAGCTGACTTAAATAAACCCATAAACCCGGTGAACCCGATCTGTTTGTATAACATAACACTGAGCATCATGCGGAGGACTGAGGACTTTGTGTTCTCAGCTGTGTTTGCATGTTATCTGTAATATACAGCAGCTTTGTTGTTCGCAGTATTTGAATACCTTCCCTTTCCTGTCTTGTTTTAAGCACACATAGAGAATAATAGAATACCTGCAAATCTTGAACAGGTGTTCAGTGTCAAGAGAGACAAAACAGACGAGGAGCCACAGTACACGATATTATTTAGATAAAGGGATTATCAGTATCAGGCTGAGAGGATATAACACAATTCAAAATATGTATAAAATGTTGGAAGTATGTGATGATTTTTGTTTGCATCATGTGACTTTTGCATGTTTTTACACATGTGTAATACACAAAACATGTAAATGTTGTTAACTGATGTAAACTTGCTTATTAAAAAACAAGAGGACTTGCGAATTGAGTCAGTGTTCAGTTTGTCCATTCTGAGCTACTGTACAAACATGGCGGACTCTTTAGTGGATATAAAAGCTTCATCTGGGGTAACAAATACGATTTGAGTCCATTTCCACCGATAGCTCCTCCTCCTCTAATATCTCGGTTGGTTATTTTCTGTTTCCCACCATTTTGAAAATCTAATTCAAGGTGCAATATTTAAGAATTTTGGTTTTAAATATTAAAAAATGTTATGTTAAAAGTTGTGTCAAAGACATCAATGTACTGTTGCACCTTGATTGTCAACGTAGCCACGATTTTTACTTAATTGAACGATAAAACTTAAAACTCCAATCTGATGATTTGGAGCCTTCACAGCTGCAATAAACAACAAAACTGGAAACGTGTCATCGGGGTGCATCTGCGGCGCTCTGGGCTCTGTGGGCTGGAGTTAATTGATGTCAGAGTCGCTCCTGATTGGTTTGAGATTTGTGTTGTGTGTGTTCAGCCTGCGTTCCCAACAGAGGTAATCACATTAACATCTTACATCCCTCTGACAACCGCTCACTCGCAAACGCACCAGTGTAACATTTCCTTCCCCTTTTTTTTACTTCTGCATTTCCATTCTTTTGATTTCCTGATTGAGTTTATTACATGAAATGAACACGAGCGACTGCAGTACGACTGCGAACTACATTTCCCATGTGAACTTGTATGACAAACCATCTGTGCGCTTCGGTCGATGTCACCGTCAGCTGCTGGATTTAGTAACTTTATCATTAAACATACTGCTGCAGAACAGCAGCACAGTGTTACTTTAACCTTGAATTGACCGAAGTGCTAAAAGAAAAGAGGAAAATCATATATTTCTGCGATAGAGTGCGATGTGGGAGCAAGGATGGGTCTAATTACTGCTTATCTTCTGTTTCCTGAAGCACCGTCCTGTGAGCGCCACAAATATTACAGAGGTAGATATCTGCTGGTATCACATGGAGATAGAGGCTCCATTTGGCTACCGAAACCACCCGGGGATTGTTTTCGGAGCCGAATTCTTCTTTTCTCTTTGTCTTGCTGTCAGCTCGGCTTCGGAGGGCTTCTATCTCTGATGTCAATCAATAGCACTGCAGCTTTAAGCCCACCACGAGCAGCTCTGCCATCCCAGTGTCCCACACCATCCTCCTTTCCATCTGTCTGCACTGATCCCCGAGGCCCCCGGCTTCCAACCCGGAGCCAGACACGGTCCAACATCAATCAATATCTCTGCAGGGCTGCACTGGTGAGCAGGGCCGGTTTCTCAGAACGGACCGGAGCCAAGTGACATTTTCTTAGAAGGTTCTGGGAATGGAGGGAGGAATTCTGATGGGAAATGGGTTTTAAATGACTATCAGTTGTTTTGCATGTTTTAGCTCATTAACTGCAAATTGTGCACATGCTTCACATGCCAATCATTAGTTTTTACATGAGCTCCTCAGTTTTTAGGCAGCAGATGTTTTCCACATACAGAGAAAAGATTCATGTTGCAGCCTGAGACTGATAATCTGATACAGTGAATAACATCCCGACTGCTCTATTTCTGGCCAAAGAACATTTCTTGTTCCATATTTAGGGAGGGAGACTGTCCTTGAGATGGAAGTCATACTTTTTTATTTCAAGACAATAACAAATTCGTATTTGCACTCTACAATGTGTGTATATTCAGCCCTGATTGGCCGATGGTCAGTCTGAAACATTGAAATATCTTGACACGTATTAGAATAACTGTCCTAAAATCTTGTGCTGTTATAAATCATTTCATGACAATGAAATCTGATGCATTATTTAGCGCCACCATCGGGTCAAGATTTCAGTTTTTCCATGACAAAATACTAAAAACCGCCGGGCTTCGCAAGTAACGGACGCTAAGCGCTATTCCATAAACCAAAATGGCGAACGTGGTCAACATTATACGTCCTATACGACATGTTGACTTTAGCTTAAAGCACGATTGGGCCTCACAGTGCTGTTAGCGTGGTTGAATACCTTTAAGATCTCATCACTACCAGTGCGTTTACAGCAGGGATGTGATTCCAGACAGCTGATCGATGGTGGATGATGCTGTTCTCTTAGATTGTTCAAAAATAAAAGTATAAAATGCTAAAATGGGTCGACAAGTATACTTGGTCGCCCGCCCAAGTGCAGGGAAACACTGAATATCTCGCACAGATCAAAATGCCTCTCGATGCAGTTTTACAGACCTGCATCCAGTAAGAGCAGGGAAACGTGACGTGGAGCTGAGTGAGCGACCCCTCAAACAAACTGCTTCAGTGCTGGTGCTGCTCGGTCCGTTTCAATCAGGACAGAACTGGAAAGGTTTGCGATGAGACGCAGGTGATGCAATGAGGGAATCTTGATGTATATTTGATCAGCACTGCCTAGTTTGACAGTTTCAAAGTGATGTTTGACAGACGAAAAAGAAAAAAGAAAAAGTCAAAGTGCTCTAAGTAGCAAACAGGAAGTGACTTCAGGCTGAACTTCCTCTTGCTGATCCAGAGTAGATATCTTATTTATAAAATAATTTTTAGCAGCCTGGACCACAAACCAAGATAATTTTAAATTCTGCTTTTACATGCATGCACAGCTGAGGCAGGTTCCTGTTTTGTGCCCTGAAAACTGATTCTAACTCAGCAGCCTGAACACTGTCGCTCCTCTCAGTGATGGTCTGGCGTTCATAATTCTAGTTATGCAATTATGAGTTCATCTTCTCACAGTTTTTACTGATGAAATGATAAAAAGTCAACCCTGCCTTCAATATTTATGTGTTGGTCAAAGTTTTACGTCTGTTTGGGAGTTTTAACAACACCTGAGATGTGACTCAGTCAGTCAGAACCGAGGAAACAAGCTGTCTCTTATAAACACCTTGTCGCCGCTGTGCCCTCCTGCCTCTGAGCCCACAGACGGAGCTAATAACTCCCGACTGCTTTCTGGGGACTTTTTTTCTGTGATGTTTATGATCCGCTTTACCGGCTGGATCCGACTGCACAGGAAAGCATGAAGCGCCGTCGCTGGAATCATCTTTAATATCTTTCCATAAATCTGACGCATTATGAGAGAAAAAGATTCCCTCAGACGTTTTCTTCCAAAAAGAGGCAGTGAAGCAGGATTATTGTTAAAAATCTGCTGCTGCTGCCCACACAGAGCAAATGTGAAGCGTAGCACTGCTCTACGTTCTGCACCTCCCTCATACAGAGAATCAGTTTCTTCTGCCAGCATGTTTAATACGGTTGAAGCTGTTGGTCAGTTGGTCGTGCCAGGTGAGACAAAAACAACTCTCAGTACATCAAACCCAAAGATATGGTTCCCAGTTCAGCCGGGCAGGTGAGGCTGAGGACAGGGAAGGCTAACAGCTGAGCAACGATCGTATTAAGTCCTTTCATACCGACTGTTTTTATGATTAACGAGGCTGCTTTCCATGCACGTTTGAGTCATAAACTTGAAAGGACAGAAGAAATCCTTATTTGAGTCTGATGGAGCTCTGGATTCCTCAGGAAGTTGGCTGTTTTATGTGCCAGTGACCACTGTTCAAGACTGTGTTTCTGTATTTCAGTATTAACATTTTAATTGTGGCATCAGGCATCTCCAGTCCTGTTTGTGGCGACATAGCAGGTAATTTAAACCCCAACGTGATCTTTTGTGAACTTTAACCAACTGGTTTTTGTGCCTGAACCTGAACAACACCATGAGCACAGTTTTCTGAAAGCTGCATTCTGGTGTTTCATTGTTGGTTCCCAGATTATCTGACATTCATGATGCTTTCAAGAATTAATTGGTTTCCTCTTTCTATTGTGTTAATTCACCCTCTGCCTTTTCCAGTTTGTCAGTAACATGTTGATCCGGCCCGTCTCGTGTCACAGCAGCCTTAGTTTGCCCCGATTATGGAGGATGACGCCTTGTTTCTGCTCACAAATGAATGTCAGACATCTTTAAAATGGACAGCAAATATCAGACTTTCATTTAATTCAACAGGAAACGACCGCTTCATTCTTACTGAAGTGTAAACACAAGAGAAGAACTTCCTCTGCTTCCTTTCCTGCAGCCTGGAGGGACGACAGGTTGCAGAAGTGGCTAACAAATGAGCCGTACGTGAGTCATGTGACTTTAGTTTACAACCTCCTCGCTGGTTTCTACCAGAGCTCAAACTGAGGGAAAGAAAACTGTCGCTGTGACCTTAAAACGGCACCAGAAAAATGGGACTTGGATTCAAATCCACAGACGCAGCAGTAAAAAGTGGCTTCAGGCTGAGATCTAACAACACAACTGCATCTGTTTCTTACAAACACATCAGACTCAGACGTCCACCCCGGCCTTGTTTTCCTTCGTTTGTCTGTCTGGCTGTCTGGCTTGGATAAGCCGGCCCTCTCGGCGTTGGATCTAAATGACCCCTGTCACCAGCGCGTTGGCAGCTCGCGGCCAGACGCCGGTGGAGCGAAATTGGACGTGGCGGTCGTCCGCTGTCCGCAGCCACAACAGCCAGACAGCGAGAGAGAGAGAGAGAAAGAGGCCAGCCCTGCAGTCAGCGAGGCTGGGTGGCAGACCAGACGACGAGACGGGACAAAGTCGGCTCTAAACTCCAGCTAACCCCAAAAAAGAGCCACAGGGAGTGAGAGCCAAGAAACACATCACCCGGCACCACGCAGGCACGCTGCACTCAGCGAGGACGCGGGGCTCAGAGTCTAGACCGCCTCTAATTGGTCTGTCTGGTATCAACTGTGATGTAGCAAAATGAGCCATCCGGCCATTTAAATGACACCAAGCTTGCTGAATAAAATATTCAGATTCTGTCTGCGTATAGTTGTTAGGATTTCACTCAGACCAGCAGATAACACGTCATACACTCAGTCACATAGGGTTAAAATAACGTAAATGTTGAAGGCAAATTAAAGATTTCAAGACATAATTTCATGATTTTTGTTTGGAGTTAGCGCTGACGTTACATCTGACAAACTGTGGGGGGCGCCAGAGTTCACAAAATGCAGTTTAAAAGCGAGAAATCACTTTTTATTTTATATACATTTCATGATTTCTATTCAAATATACAAAATAAATATATAGTTTAAAATCCTGATGAATGATAGTTCTTCCTTTAAGGCCTCAGGACGGTGAAATACTGACAAATACATCTGCAGTATTTTATATATTTCAATAATAATTTAATAATTCAAGAAATAAGATGATTCAGTGAATGAGTTTCCAATTAGTGCAACAAGAGAATATGTTTCAGTGTTTTTGTTCTTTGGGTAATTGAATCTTAATCTTTTAAATAACTGACAGACAAATTAATTAAATGAATCACCAGTCAGATATTAAATAATCACACATGATTTCTCCACCAGCCCGTCACTGTTAGCTCACATGTTAGAAACCACACATATCCACCTCCTCACAGTCTGTCACACACACACACACACACACACACCGCTGAGTGTTTGAGACAAGCCCTTGATCACGTCGCGCGCTTGAGAGAAAAATAAAATAAGAAAAGTACCCGGTGAGAGATATTCCTGTAATTTTCTCCCCGTCGTCAGTTTGTGTCTCGCTGATGTGAGCTGACAGAACTGGGACTGCAACACAAACGCGACGAGGCCGACGAGCACCTACGAGTCTAAACTCTGTTGTACCGTCTCATTACTCTCGCGCTCCGTCTCTGGACTGTTTAAGATTCACGTACGGAGCAGCACCGGTACTGTTTTCCAGACTCGGCGGTCCTTAAAGAATTACTGCTAAAGGGAAAGACAGGGAGGAGGACGGAAGACGCTGATGGAGGCTGAAGGCTGCGAGGCTCCAACATGTTCCACTGACTGCTGAATAGAATAATGTTATTTCTCCAGTTACTCCTGCTTTATCAGCACCATCACTGGACCTGCTCCGGTGGAGCCTGTTCTGTCTATTCCAGTGTTTATATGAGAACGTTGTTCTTGTCTCTATTAACATACGGAGCTGCACGTTCCCTTTAAATGCATCAGAATGTCCTCAGATTTATGACACTATGGTAAATATAGTACAGAGTATTACACTGCACAGATACACAGTGAGTGTCAGATCATTGTTCACTCCTGCTGCTCTGCAAGCGTCATTTTTGACCTCAGCATGCAGCTGTTTAAGATAAAGAAGCTCTAAAATCCAACTGTTCACTACGTGTTGAGCAGCAGATAGTTAGAAAACAGCTGGTGAACATAGTGAAGCAGTTAGCGGTTAACGAGTCGGATGTTTCCCCGGAGACCAGAAACAGCTGAAAGAGGGCGTGTGGACGCTAACATGATGTATGATGTGATGATATGTTAGAGTTGCATCACAGCTGGTGTCTCCTGCCGCCAAGTGGCCACAAGACGTCCTCCGTTCAGTCGGGCGCTGATGGGAGGAGTCTAACTTCTCACCTGATTTCAAATGTTTACGATGTTTTTTAGTGCATGCTAACCTTTGCTAATTAGCACTGATCATTGGCCCGACCATGTGACAGATGCACGAGCACACTGCGTCCTTGAATCAATCACCACTGCTTCGTTAGAACCAGTTAAAGATTCTGCTTTTACCTGAACTAGCTGCTCCCTTAACGGTCCACTTCGTAAGATTTTTGAGTCTCATTTCCAACTCGTGAAAAATGTTGGAATGGCGACCGATCTGAGCTACGATTAAAATTAAACGACTTCCTCCCGTCATGAACCTTCTGGCTCTTTATACCACATTTGTCCTATATGTCCGTCATTATCGCCCCCTGCTGGTACACCTTCATACAGGTGTATACTGTTAGTGTATACACCGTCACACCGTCACTGAAGGGTCTGTTATACAGTTTGTCATGAGACTGGGCTGTTGTCCAATCAGTAGTTTTCAAGTCAGAGGCAAAATGGCGGACTGGCTGAACAACACTGTGAGGAAACAGAAAGATTAAGACTCACTCTGCAGAACCAGCCGCTCAGTCTGAAGTGTGGGCCGTGTGTCAGAGGTCGTCATGCGCTGCCGGGCTGCAACAAGATGGCTGCTGCCCACCTCACTGATAGAAGATCAGTTCAGCAGCAGCAGATATGACTGTGAACTCTTCATCGAGGTTCACGCTGATCTATAATTCACACTGCATGTTTGCACCAGGAAATTCCAGCAGTTAATAATTGACTGTACAGTCACAGAAATGCCTCGACTGAAGTGGAGGCTCTCGAATCCATGAGACTGGAATGCCAAGTATTCTTTTTTGATTTACTGTTCTTTTCTGTTCTTGTCGTGTACAAAAGAGAGACGGAGAGAGAAACTCACTGTCCTTCAGAACCAAGAGACATTAGTTCACAATACCACCGAGTGATATCTCTGTGAGACGTCTCGGTTCTGTGAGCTCAGGTGTTAATACAGCCGTCACAGCGCTCCATTATTCTGCTGCTGCGCTCTCAGTGATTACTCTGCAGTAACGGGTTTTCTATCTCGTCTGAAATGAAGCTGTTTGGCTATTAAAATCTCACAACCATCAAACTCTTATCAGCCTGCTCTGCTTTTAGGATGAGATCTGTCTCCTCCGCAGATAAGAGGACAGGTCGGCGGGAGAAATACAGTCGGATTGTCCGTTTATCTGCCCGAGCCGAACGATGTTCAAATCCACCAGGACGCCCGAGCGAGTGAGCGAGTGGATTTTGGGATTCAGCAGAGAGAGCGAGCTGAGATTGCTGAGTTCATTCCCGCCCGGCCGGGGTACATATCAGATAACGCTGTCGCTTTTGGTTTGAGCTGTAATTTCCTGGAAGACGAGGCGCGATGTGACAGATGGCGCTCATGGTGAAAGAGCTGCCGAGGACGAGGACATGTTGCTCTGCCGTCAAACCTCCGGAGGGACCGGAGCGAGCGGGGACGCGAGGAGGAGCCGGACGCCACTTCCACTTTCCCTTTTCTTGCACTTTTCGGAGAAAAAAAAACGACTGCGAGGCACGTCAGAAGAACCTCGGGTCAGAGACACGAGCTTAGCATTTGTAAAACCTTGTCAGTGTTTATGTTGAGCTGTTCTGCAGATGAAATGTCTGATTCTGCTTCTTCCTTTAATCAAAGGCACAGATTTGGTTGAAAGTGACTCCAAATACAAAACTGTGTTCCCAGCTCACTGCTGATGCTTGAGAACATGAACTGTGAGGAGATTTATGGATGAGAGAGACATGAATGAAGTGAAACGGCGTCTTTAAAGCTGCGTCAGTCTATTTTTGGCCACTAGGGGGCTGAAAACACAATTATAGACGCAGCCAACGTTCACCAATAGCTGCTATTCACACATTAAACTTAGTAAGTGAGCACAAGTTTTCTTCTGTCTTTGGTTTCCGGCGACTCCTGAGAAAAATATCTGGTTCTTTCACCGCTAAATGTTCTGAACTGTTGATTTATACGTCAGTAAATGAGGTTTATGAGACCACAGAGCCTGAAAAATAAAGAAAAGTGTATAAAAATGAAACTAAAGCTTCATGAATTACAAGCTACAAAACACTTCTTTCACAATATCAATTTCAAAAGTCAATTATTGCAGATCTACTGCAAAATATCCTCCCAGATTCGGATACAGGGAAGGCGAATAGACTTTAATTTCTGGACTTGATGTGGCACAGCTGCAAAATGTACCAGACAGCAAAACTCTCTATAAACAGCTTTTATTGAGACATATCTGCAGATAATACAGACAACAGGGAGTCAGATTTACAGGCACTGGATCTAAAAATAAAAACGGGATTGGGCCTTGTGTAATTTCCTACTCTGATCTCCCCCAGGTCACCAAACCAGCACTTACCACAGAGAAAACAGAGGACGTGACCTCAGTGAGACATACTGTAACTATGACGCTCTGCTTCTCATTAAAGCAGCTATAAAAAGACATCCAGATATAAACTGTGAGCGGCAGCCGGCCACCATGTTGTTGGGAAATGAAAATTCCTGATCGTCGCACCGCCTCCATCTTCTCTTTTAACCCCTCTGCTGCCCCGCGACTCCACTTCAGGACCGACGGCACGCAAGTAAACTTTAGAAACCAGTTCAGAGTCATTTAATCCTCACTGAGGCGGAAACAGCCAACTTCCTCATTCCCAGCAGACCAGCGCCGCGCTGACCGGCACTAAGTGGACCCTCACCTCTGACTCACGCTCGGCCTCAGCAGTCACCAGTTCAGCAGCTACAAGTGTGAAACGTGTTCTGGTTTCCCTTCACGCAGAGGAAACACTCAGCCAGCACTCCACATTGGTGCGTTCACACCGTGTGAGCCGCTCTGTCAAACAACATTAAACAATCGGCTGCTAACTGTGGCGCCGGTCCAACACGCTCACTGCCCGACCCGTTCAGTCCAAACAGCAGAACTCTGATCCAACCCAAGACAACTACATGTGCAGCTCGTTATCTGCGGTTACATGGAATAATCAGAACGATCAGTGAACTCTTCAGTCAGAGGAGAGCGATCGATCCGGCCTGATCTGAATGAATCCTCAATCGGATCAATCAGAGTGCTGCAGACATCTGATAATCTGATCAACAGGACAAATATTAACCATGTAAACACTTATTTCTATCATCTCACTCTGGTTGGAGGAAATATATTCTTTCTGCTCGCGTTCATACGGGAGGTGACGAGGGACAAAAACACGGCAAAAAGAAAGCAGCTGGTTTGTTGGAGGTCTGAAAGGAGAGAAAGATCGTTGAATCAGAACGTAACTGAGGGATGGAAGGCTCCAAACAACGAAGCCAGAATCCACCAGAACATTTAGAGAAGTTTGACTGACGTTACAAGGCTGCGAATCAAACCGACGCAAACCGAGCTGGTCAGTTCAGTCTTGGCAGCTAACGCTAACATCACACCGCTAGTTATAAACATGAATCGACAGAACAGGTGGAGAAAAAACTTCTTCTATTATATTTCTGCTGGATTAGACGTCAGAACGACTTCGTGTGTGTCAAAAAACACAATATTCTGATTCAAAGCTCATTATCGGATCAGTTTGTTTGGCGTCCATGTTAAGAGCTACGTTTGAATCTCTAATCAGAAAGATTTCAGTCAGAATAAAGATGTATCGTCAACGTTAACGCAGATATTGGCAGATAATGTTTTCTGTCTTTTTTTCATGAACACGTCGGGAACAAAAATCGACCCCGTTGTGTCAAAACGTCATTTTCTTCAGCCGTAATGAGAGTAGTAGCAGCAGTGGTGACTCAACCTGCCGCTGCACCCATTCCCCGCCTTCCTCTGCCTGACAAAAGTATGTGGACGCGTCTGTTCTGATGCCTGTAAATACCCGTCCACATACTTTTGGCTATATAGTGTGTCAGACAGTATACGTGATGCAGAGAGAGACAGAGGGCGAGGGAGCATCATTGTTATGTCTCCTCACTGACACACACACACACACAGTCATCACACACACTCACACACACACACACCTTGACAGCGGCGGTAACGGATGAGTCACCGTCGTAACTTCTCATCAGGTTGCTGTTTGTTTCTGTCCAGCAGGATGAATGAGTCGACTCAGAGCTGGATTTATGTGGGCCAATCAGACCGGACTCGTTACTACGGTCCAGCGGTCACCATGGCGATCTAACAACGCGGCGGCTCTGACAAACAGATTCACCACATATCTATAGAGCCTGACAGGAC